>CM019720.1:34298007-34898007 GCA_009760885.1 Achatina immaculata
GCCATGTGATGAGAAGAAACAATCAGACAATACCAAAACAAGCTATCAAGTGGAGCACAACAGGCCGAAGAAAAAGAGGTCGACCACGTGAAACTCTAAAGAGGACATCGTTAACAGAAGCCAGTTTGGTGGGCATAACATCCCTTGATGAACCTGAAAGACTCGCCGAGAACAGGAAAACTTGGCAAACAGCTAAGCGAGCCCTATGTGACGTTTAACGCCACGGGAAGGATAGATGCAAGATGCACTTCCTTACCTACGCTCTGTACTTGTTTACGTACGTCCTATACTCTTTTACCTAGATTCTGTACTTGCTTATTTACGCCCTGTACTCTTTTACCTAGGTTATGTACTTGTTTGCCTTCGTATTGTACTTGTTTACCTACGTTCTGTACTTGTTAATCTACGTTCTGTACTTGTTAATCTACGTTCTGTACTTGTTAATCTACGTTCTGTACTTGTTAATCTACGTTCTGTACTTGTTAATCTACGTTCTGTACTTGTTTACCTAGGTTCTTTTCTCTTTTACCTAGGTTCTGTACTTGTTAATCTACGTTCTGTACTTGTTAATCTACGTTCTGTACTTGTTAATCTACGTTCTGTACTTGTTAATCTACGTTCTGTACTTGTTAATCTACGTCCTGTACTTGTTTACCTAGGTTCTTTTCTCTTTTACCTAGGTTCTGTACTTGTTTACCTAGGTTCTGTACTTGTTTACCTACATCCTGTATTCGTTCTATTTCAGCCTAAAATGTATTACGTAGTGCGATTACATTCTTTGAAATGGTTTCTGTTTTCAGTTAACTACACTCTGTATTCAGCTGCAATAAATGTGTGAACTAACACTCTGTATTTGATATGTACATGGCAGAGAGTATGAAACAGCCCAATCAAAGTTAACTAATAGCACAGAGAGAGAAGAAGAAGAAGAAGAAGAAGAAGAAGAAAACAGTTCAGTTAGAAAACTTTTCTATGTGTCATTTCATTCTACAACTTATGTTCTTCCTCGGCAAGACTCAGCGCTTATTTATGTGAGCTGTGTCAGTTGGAAGTGGGACACGTCGGCCAGAGCTAACTTTGGCATTTGTGAATAAGACATGAGTTGTTTGCCACTGCGAAGACAGAGAAGTTCACACACAGAGGCCAGATCAGAGGTTCTCACTTTTTAAGACAACCGCTATCTTTCCTCCCGTCACGCTCCTAAAAAATTATGTGCTCAGTTAGTTCTGACGCACCCTACCCTTCCAGTTCCCCTCACCGCCCTCTTGGATTTTCCCATCGCCCCTAAGGGGAGGTACTTTCTATTTTTGGAACCGCTGGTATTCATGCCCCCAACGTGCTTTGATATTACATTTTTAAAAAAGTGAATGCAAGCTGTAATTTCATTTTAGTTAGATATACTTTCAAGACAAGGTAAGTTGTTGTTCATAATTATCGAAAGGCAAAAGCTCGCGAAAACAGACGGAAATCTACGTTGCAATGTCCCAGAAAAGATCCTTTGCTTTCTTAGTAAAGTCCCCCACCTTAAAGATACTTGTGACGTATATGTCCGCTTGTTTACCTGAGCGTATGGCGCTGTATTCGTCTTTCCCTTCTACGTATGTTTCATAATCATCAACCAGCATACATTTAGTATACAACACACAGCTGGAAAATACACATTTTATACAACATTTGTTATTCCCGCATAAATGTAATTATTGTAGTCACGCAAGTGTAGGATGTTATATTTGACGCACGTGAAACAGGTGGGCTACAAACAAGACCTGTGCACGTGGTTTACAGGGCGCTCATTTGTTAATCAGAATGTTACCTCAGAATATCAGGAGACGGAATGGGAAGTTTAGTATGTACACATACAATCAAGTGGTACACACACACATACTATAGACATAAATACATACAGTGCAAATACGCACATACGATACATATCCACACATACGGTACACATACAAGTACACATATACTATACACACAAACATATACATATACACATACACGATACATATACACACATTTACGGTGTACATCCACACACATAAGTTACGCACGCACATAAGATACTTATATAGGGTCCGGCATAAAGTATGGCTGGATTTTTTAAAATGGAAAATAAATAAGCTCCATACATGTTTTTGGTAAAAAAAAAAAAAAAGTGAAATGAAACTCAGAAAAGTGGGTATTTTTATTATTACTGACAACCATATTTAGGCTTTGAAAATTACGCCGGTTAGATGACCGCCATTACATTTGATACATTCAGTCAGCCATCTGGAAAATTCCTGAATAACACCATTTAACATGTTCAAAGGGATATTTTGAATGCAGTGTCGGATTCGATCTTTTAGGTATGCAACTGACTGTGGTCGACTAGCACACCGTACTCTTGAGATACCCCCACAAAAAGAATTCTGCGGCCGATAAATCCGGTGACCTTGCCGGCCAATGAATATACCCAAATCTGGAAATAAGACGATTGAGAAATGCTTGTCGCAACATGGCCATGGACTGACGGGCTGTGTGGGCAGTTGCTCCATCTTGTTGAAACCATATTAGTCTCTTATTTCTATTGGCCAAGTCTGGAATGAAGTATTCAGTTAGGATCTGCACATAAAGATCACTATTAACAGTAAGAGGATGACAGGTGCCAAAGCGTTCCTAACAGCTGATCGCATATGGCTACTCAGCAATGCGTTGCGGACTTTTTGAATTCGTTCAGGTGTCTGGTGAGTTCTTGGACGACCAGTAGACTTGTTATTAAGGCAATTAGCGGTTTCCTTAAATTTTTTGACACATCTCAAAATTGTTTTGTCTTTCGATCGGGAACATTATCACTGAGATGCAACTCAAAATGGCGACGAAACTTTCGTTGTACAGTAATAGGCGATTCTCCACTTTTAAAATAAGTTTCAACGGTGAATTTGCGATGTTGTGTTTGCCAAGAAGCCATTGAAACAAATGACCGTTTGTCTGCTTCATCTCTGACGTCATGCTTTTTTTCACACGTATTCAGTTTCTGCGCACTACGTCAGTTAAATCTACCTACGCTTTATGCCGGACCCTGTACACATATAAGGTTCACATACATACAAAGATGCGATGAAGAGAGCTGCTTCTATTTTATATAACAAGAAATAAAGAACGAAATGTCGATAACAGAATAAGAACAGAGATATTGTCTTTGTTATCTTGTAACTTGTATTATTACACGAGTCACTTATCAGCCTGCTCTCTTCCTACAAGAACCATTTTCTACGAACATCTTACAGGTCTCTTCGCTCATCCGAGGTATGTCATATTCATCATCATCATGTGCCCTCTCCCCGGGTAAACTGAGGTATAAAGGAGTTCCTTTTTGCTCTGTCCCACGTCTTCACAGTGCTCTAGGCCAGACTGAATCAAGGTCATCTCTTTGTGTTGTCTATCCATCCACTTCGTTCACGTCCGCTTGTTCTTTTTCCCTTAACTGTTCAATCACTAATGACATTCTGTACTGTTTTGTGTGTCTTAACATTCCTGAATTTAAACTGTCTGGTCTTATGTTTTACATTATTTCTGTTTCATTGACAAGAAAACCACTTCTGGTTTTTTTTCTGACAACAATATCTCCTCCCTTGGTGACTCTGATTTTCCCTGTATGAACTTATCCAGTGACTGACTTTCCCGACATCAACGTATTCTGTGACGCTGGCTTTCCCGACATCAACATATTCTGTGACGCTGGCTTTCCCGACATGAGCATATTCTGTGACTCCTTATTTTCTCGACATGAATACATTCTGTGACTCCTGATTTATCGATATAAACGTATTTCTGTGACTCCTGTATTTCCCGACAGCGTATTCTGACGCCAAATGTTGCAAGCAGATTTATGAAACCTGGATTATTGATACAGATTGGGAATACGAGAACACGAGAAGACAAGAACACGAGAACATGAGAACACGAGAAGACAAGAACATGAGAACACGAGGAGACAAGAACACGAGAACACGAGAAGACAAGAACACGAAAACACGAGAACATGAGAAGACAAGAACACGGAAAGACAAAAACATGAGAACACAAGAAGACAAGAACACAGAATGACAAGAACACAAGAAGGCAATGAATGAATGAATGAATGAATAATCTTTATTTTTCAAGGGTAAAGAATTGGGCACGCAGGCCCGTCTTATATTCTGCCCTTCATCACTCCGAGAAGACAAGAATACGGAAAGGCGGGAACACGAGAACACTAGAAGACAAGAACACGAGAACACTGGAAGACAAGAACACGAGAACATGAGAAGACAAGAACACGAAAAGACAAGAACACGAGAAGACAAAAACACGAGAAGAAAAGAATACGAGAAAAGTTATGAGTGCTAACATTGCCAAAGGGATAAAATAACCTGATATATCAACAAAAATTTCTTCCACTCTCACCTTTACTATTATTTCCAATCTCACTTTCATCGCTGTTTCCAATCTTACCTTCATCAATATTTCCAATCTCACCTTCACCACTATTTCCACTCTCACCTTCACCGCTATTTCCAATCTCACCTTCACCAATATTTCCATGGTCAACTTCACCGCTATTTCCAATCTCACCTTCACCATTATTTCAAATCTCACCTTCACCAATATTTCCACGGTCGACTTCACCCTATTTCCAATCTCACTTTCTCGCTGTTTCCAATTTTACCTTCACCAATATTTCCAATCTCACCTTCACCACTATTTCCACTCTCACCTTCACCGCTATTTCCAATCTCACCTTCACCGCTATTTCCAATTTCACCTTCACCATTATTTCAAATCTCACCTTCATCGCTATTTCCAATCTCACCTTCACCATTATTTCCACTCTCACCTTCACCGCTATTTCTAATCTCATCTTCACCATTATTTCAAATCTCACCTTAACCGCTATTTCCAATCTCAACTTCACAATTATTTCAAATCTCACCTTCACCATTATTTCCAATCTCACCTTCACTATTAATTTCAATCTGACTTTCACCGCTATTTCCAATCTCACCTTCACTATTATTTCCAATCTCACTTTCACCGCTATTTCCAATCTCACTTTCACCAGTATTTCCAATCTCACCTTCACCGCTATTTCCAATCTCACCTTCACCATTATTTCCAATCTCACTTTCAATATTAATTCCAATCTCACTTTCACTGCTATTTCCAATCTCACTTTTATCGCTGTTTCCAATCTTACCTTCACCAATATTTCCAATCTCACATTCACCATTATCTCCAATCTCACCTTCACCGCTATTTCCAATCTCAGCTTCACCGCTATTTCCAATCTCACCTTCACCGCTATTTCCAATTCCACCTTCACCATTATTCCAATCTCAGCTTCACCGCTATCCTCACTCTCACCTTCACTATTATTTCAAATCTCACCTTCACCATTATTTCCAATCTCACCTTCACCGCTATTTCCAATCTCACCTTCACCATTATTTCCAATCTCAGCTTCACCGCTATTTCCAATCTCACCTTCACCGCTATTTTCAATCTCTCCTTCACCATTATTTCCAATCTCTCCTTCACCCCTATTTCCAATCTCACCTTCACCGCTATCTCCACTCTCACCTTCACTATTATTTCCAATCTCACCTTCACCATTATTTCCAATCTCACCTGCACCATTATTCCTGGAAGAAAATTGTTTTTTTTTTTTACTAATTCCTTCTTTAAAGCTACACGGGCGCAATTTTGTGAATTAATATCGACAAGATGTATAAAAAGTTGTTAATGAACAAAGTTCTGATGATAATATTTTAATTACTTCTGTAAATAGCCCCTTTTGTCAGCCGATGGGGTTATCAAATTAATTATTGAGTACCTGTTTTTTTTTTCTTGACTGATTTAAAATACACGGAGTTTGATGCTTGGCTTATTACATATTTACATAACCAGAATACATATTCCCCATACAACCGTACAACTGGGATCACAAACTGCACCCCGTCATAAAACATCCCAGGCTCAGACCCTTTTCATTTATGTCTAGCTTGCTACCCGTGTATTTTAATGCAGGAAGAATGAACATTTTGACATTCAGCATAATTTTAACAAAAACATATAAGCAACAACTATATTTTGTTGCAAACAATGCCTGCAGCCGCTATTGATACTCTTTGTGTACATGTTCTGCGTATTTCTATGTATTATTTAAAATAAAAACTTCACGGCCAAGTAAAGGCGATTGTGAAGTTTTCCTTAACAGGTGCCAAAGGCAACTGTTAAGTTTTTCTTAACAAGTCCCATCTTGTTCTAAGCGGAAGTTTAAACTGGTTTAAATATGCATTACAATCACAGCTTTATTGAAACTGTCTCCGTTTTCTTGGCTGTCGATGAAGTCAATATGTTTAATAATATATACATTCTTCTCTCTCTCTCTCTCTCTCTCTCTCTCTCTCTCTCTCTCTCTCTCTCTCTCTCTCTCTCTTGCTGTCAGTTGGTTATTAGCGATTTCGTAACTTTTTACACCCACTTTCCTGTCTCAAGTTACCTCATCTATCTGCTAAACCATTTTTATGATCTTCTCAGTCAATGCTTTTAGTAATCAATTATTTTTATCACATGTGCTGTTATTTCTTTTCTTCAGTAGTCAAGATATTCAGTTTGTCTGTCTGCTGCTGTCTGGTCAGTATTCTGGTTAGTCTTTCTGGGTTTTTTTTTTTACCATTTTTGTGACAAAAACCACTAGAACGCTTTAGAGATGTTCGTTGTCCTGAAGAGAACATTTGAAGATGTTAAATCAGAAGATCTACTTTTTTTATGGCAGGATCTACTACATCGTCTGTGTCGTCTGCATCGTCGTCTTCAATGTCTGCGGCTTATAGGGCTTTCTCTTCGACGTCTGCAGCAACTTGGTCTCTTTTATTCGCGGCTGCGTCGTAACATTTGTCTTCAGCGGGTTCTTTGCTTGTCTCTGCCTAAACAACCTCTCCTCTCATAGCACCGTTTCATCTAACAGCACCGTCTCCTCTCTCAGCACCGTCTTCTCTCACAACAGCTTCTCCTCTAACAGCACCGTCTTCTCTCACAGCACCGTCTTCTCTCACAACAGCTTCTCCTCTAACAGCGCCTTCTCTCACAGCACTGTCTTCTGTCAGCATCGTCTCCTCTCACAGCATCGTATCCTCTCACAGCAGCGTCTCCTCTCAAAGCAGCATCTCATCTCACAGCAGCGTCTCATCTCACAGCACCGTCTTCTCTCACAGCACTGTCGCCTCTCACAGCACCGTCTTCTCTCACAGCATCGTCTTCTCTCACAGCACCGTCTTCTCTCAGCATCGTCTCCTCTCACAGCATCGTATCCTCTCACAGCAGTGTCTCCTCTCAAAGCCGCATCTCATCTCACAGCAGCGTCTCATCTCACAGCACCGTCTTCTCTCACAGCATCGTCGCCTCTCACAGCACCGTCTTCTCTCACAGCACCGTCTTCTCTCACAGCAGCTTCTCCTCTCACACCACGATCTTCTCTCACATGACGATCTTCTCTCACAGCACCATCATTCTCTCATACCACCATCTCCTCTCACACCACCGTATCCTCTCATACCACTGTCTCCTTTCACACCACCGTCTCCTCTTACAGCACCGTCTCCTCTCACACCAGTGTATCCATTCACAGCACCATCTTCTCTCACAGCACCATTACCTCACACGGCATCATCATCTCACACAGCAGCGTCTCCTCTCTCTCACAGCAGCTTCTCCTCTCTTTCACAGCAGCGTCGCCTCTCTTTCACAGCAGCGTCTCCTCTCTTTCACAGTCTCGTCTCCTCTCACTGTTGCTCTTTGCCCTGAGATCTCTTCGTGTTCAGATAAACGTCTTCCTCCACGGCGCAGCCGTAAGCGGGACATGTCGCCTTTGAGGACATCTGTTTCTTCCCTCTTCGCCTCCTCTAACATAAAAGAACCTATATTATCTGTGCTGTTGATCACCTCGTCACCCCTGACATAAAAGAACCTAGATTATCTGTGCTGGAGATCACCTCGTCACCTCTGACATAAAAGTACCTAGATTATCTGTGCTGGAGATCACCTCGTCACACCTGACATAAAAGAACCTGGACTACCTGAGCTGGAGATCACCTTGTCACCTCTGCCATAAAATAACCTCGACTATCTGTGCTGGAGATCACCTCGTCACACCTGACATAAAAGAACCTGGACTGTCTGTGCTGGAGATCACCTTCTCACCCCTGAAATAAAAGAACCTGGACTGTTCGTGCCTGGAGATCACCTCGCTATTCCTGACATTAAAGAACACGGACTGTCGGAGCTGGAGATCACCTCGTCACCCTTGACATAAAAGAACCTGAACTATCTGTGCTGGAGATCACCTCGCCACACCCAACAAAACAGAACGTGAACTATCTGTGCTGGAGACCACCTCGTTACCCCTGACATAAACGAACCTCGACTATCTGTGCTGGAGACCACCTCGTCACCCCTGACATAAACGAACCTCGACTATCTGTGCTGGAGATCACCTCGTCACCACTGACATAAACGAACCTCGACTATCTGTGCTGGAGATCACCTCGTCACGAATCCCTTTTTGTGACGACTCTGATGCTCTGTACCAGCAGCTCACTGGAGCCTCGGGTAGAAGGTACCTGTTCGGGAAAGTTAGCGATGAACATCTGAGATCTTGAAGTACTTTTAGTACTGGAAAAACAGAAGTCTTTCTTCCAGCATCTCAGATTCCATAGCGAACAAATCTAGTTACTTATATACGACTCTTCCGATGCTGTTTGCAGATAAGTCTTGGTGCACAAATATGTTTTTATGTTTGTTTTCACATGTAATTGTTGGTTACAAGTGTTCAATGAAGATCTCTCAACCGGAGTATCTCTGTTGAGATTTGTGTACCGATTCGGTTATCTAAGTATGCAGCTGGCTGAGATACTGTTCGTATGATCACTGCTTCTTTAACTGACATTTATATCATCAATATCTCATATTATCTTACGTGTTATCATCTGATTCGTGGCAAACTGTTTATGTAAACATTTAAATACTTCAGCTATCTTCTTTCAGCAGCCACTTCCTTATCAAAGATGACCGAAGAGACAGACAGTCAGAAAATTAAGGAGATATTTACAGTTATGAAATATTCATAAAGATCTTTCAGCGTCTTGTCATCTGATGACAAAGAGACAGACAGTCAGAAAATTAAGGAGATATTTACAGTTATGAAATATTCATAAAGATCTTTCAGCGTCTTGTCATCTGATGACAAAGCTGGTGGTAAGGGAAAGATCATGACAAGATTTTCGAAGATGCATACAAAATCAAGGTACGGTGGGTATCAATACATTATATCGCCATCTTCTGAAAGGAAAATGCACGTTACATACAAATAACAGAAAGTAGCATAACTTGCATACAACTGACAAGATATAAATATAAATCAACAGTAAAGGTAAATTTTAGATACACAAAAGCACAAAAATGGATGATATAAATGTTCTATATCATCAATCATTGGTGAAAAAAACAGCCAGCAATCGACATATGTGCCAAGAGAAAGATATAACATATGCGCCAAGAGAAAGATCTAATATATACGCCAAGAGAAAGATCTAATATATGCGCCAAAAGAAATATCAGAATACGTTGTCAGTATACAACAAACTGTAGACAAGCTCAGTGTTTAAAAGAAAGATCAGATTACATTATTTTACCATTATTTCCACGAGTATTTCTGAGATTCAAACTCCGACGTAGCAACATAATACTTCAATATAGCGACATCACATTTCTATACAGAAGTATCGCACTTAAAATAGCAACATCGCACTCCAATATAACAACATCGCACTCCATTATAGCAACATCACATGCTTCAATATAGTAATCTTATCTTATATCTTATATCCTTCCCGTGCCGTTAAACGTCACATAGGGCTCCCAAAGTAGTTCGCCAATTTTCAATATAGTAATATCACTCTAAACAGCAACATCACACCCCAGTATAGCAATATCATGCGCCAATATAGCAACATAACAGAGAAGCGATGCCTCAAACACGTTGGCTGAAGTGTGCAGAATGTAAGAATGAACATGGAATCCACCTAACATACAGCAAGGAACGTTGGTGAGTTATGGGGGTGGACATCCAATCTAACATACAACAAAGAATGTTGGTGAGTTATAGGGGTGGACATCCAACCTAACTACAGCAAGGAATATTGGTGAGTTATGGGGGTGGACATCCAATCTTACATACAGCAAGGAACGTTGGTGAGTTATGGGGGTGGACATCCAATCTTACATACTGCAAGGAATGTTGGTGAGTTATGGGGTGGACATCCAATCTTACATACAGCAAGGAACGTTGGTGAGTTATGGGGGTGGACATCCAATCTTACATACAGCAAGGAACGTTGGTGAGTTATGGGGGTGGACATCCAATCTTACATACAGCAAGGAACGTTGGTGAGTTATGGGGGTGGACATCCAATCTTACATACAGCAAGGAACGTTGGTGAGTTATGGGGGTGGACATCCAATCTTACATACAGCAAGGAACGTTGGAGAGTTATGGGGGTGGACATCCAATCTTACATACAGCAAGGAACGTTGGTGAGTTATGGGGGTGGACATCCAACCTTACATACAGCAAGGAACGTTGGTGAGTTATGGGGGTGGACATGACAGTTTCCGTAGCTTAGTAGAGCGGTTATAAACGAACATTCACAAATCTCTGGCAATCATAACGCAGCCGGGCTCACTCCCCCACCCCCTCCCCCGTCAGAAGTTTATAAAGGGCAGAAAACCTTGCCTGACAGGAAAAGGGGGGGGGGGGGGGGGAAGGGGGAATATTATCTGACAATCTGCGGAGATGTGTTGTTGTTTCACTCTCTACAACAGTTTCCTATCCGGTAACATCACACTGCTATATTCTAATATCACACTCCAGTATAGCAAACATCACACTCTAAATAGCAACATCACGCTCCAGTATAGCAACAGTTACACTGCAGTCTGCCTACGTATACCCTTGCGCATCACCACCTTCTGGACAAACCGGTCTTCTAGGACACGAGAACCCCTGTCTTTCCTTTTTTTTTCGACCTGACAAATTTTTCGAAACAGCAACAAAATGGGAAAAAAGTAACCCACAGGTACAGTTATATGCATAGAGGGCAAAGAACCACGGCTGATCATATCTGTAACAACAGTAGTAAATGTTACTGCATTGATATAATGCTACATTGATTTCCTGGATTGTTATAACGCAATAACTCCAATTATCTTTAATAATAACCTCATGTATGTTAAAAATACATTAAAACATGAAATAATAAAGTAACAGACAAGAACAATGGTCTTACCTGATCTTATACTACATATGCAACGTTAATTTCTGTAGTATACTTCTCTGTCTGCTCTTATACTACAAAAGTAACAGTAATTTCTGTAACACAGTGCTGTATCTGATGCGCATGCTACAAAAGTAACTTAGTTTCTATAACACATTTCTCTTCCTCCTATTACACTACGAAAGTAACGTTAGCGTCTGTAACACCTGCTCTTACATTACAAAAGTAACAATAGTCTCTGCAACACAGTTCGCTAGAGAAAATACTACACTTCTAGATCCTGGACGAAGAGAGGAAAGGATCATGGCGACCTATAGAGCTCGCATGTTCTAGTATGTCTGGATATGAAGACATGTTGTTGAGGTGCTAAATATTTAATATGCTAAAACCAGGTGCGGTCAGCCGCGCTCGGTCCCTGATTTGCAAGCGCTAGAGATCAACGGTTTTTGCTATTAAGTTGATATAGCGAGAACTGAAAATCAAGCAATTGATTACCAACACAGAACGCCAGCTAAGCCGAAGCGACGATGTCGATGCTACGTCGATGAGGCTTGTAAAGAAAAATGTTGTGCTGAATGAAAGCTAGTTCTTATTAAACTAAAGCACTGAACAAATGAAGAAAGATAACAAGTACGGTAAGCGATGATACTCAGAAAACTTACTGTGTTATTTACTGCGCGTGTGGGGCGAGACTGCTGGAGGTGAAGCAGTAGGCCTGGAGATCGATACTCGCGCTAGAGTGCGAGTGATTGAATCCAGCGCACAGTGTGGGTGTGTGAGCTCGTATGCGCGTGTGGAGACACGATGACTCATTCACTGACCCCTCGATCGAATCCCCCCCACCACTCATGCTGCGGTGCCTCCTCCCCCAGTGATACCCAAGCAAGTTCTCACGCACGCATCTGCTGTCATTATTCTCGTAGGCTGGATTTACACCGATGTAAACCGTGAAACGTAAACATTGAAACTGATGTAATGATGTAATATTTCTAGGTGCTTGTAGTTTCAACTGAAAAAATGAAGCTGTGTTTAAACAGGAGATGAATCTATACGCCAAAAATCTCTCAGTCATCATCATCATTGTCATCAGGTCGCTTGTCATCAGATGTAAGCTCTCATGCTTCGCTACTTTCAGCCCTCTTTCGTGTTTGTCGTCAGATCTGTTGCTGTTCTCTCTTACCTTTTCTCTCTCTGTTCTCTCGTGTACCACTTAGTCAGCCCGGTATTTTGTTCTTTCAGTCGCTGTCACTTTTTTTCCATTGAGTTTTCCACTGACTGTCAGCTTGTGCAGATTTTGATTTCGCTATTAAGTGTCCAAATTATCTTGATTGTCCTTTCCTTGTTTCAATTAATTTGTCCAGCAACATCTACGAGTCCTGCCAGCCAGTCCGCTGTTTCTTTCCCCAAAGTCACGCCCCGTCTCCTTACAAATTCTGTTTCTTCTGTTTGTTTCTTGTTGAGACGTCACAGATATATCATATCTGTCAGCATCTGTAGCACTGTGATGTTCTTCTCATCTTATTTGTAAGTGTCCTAGGGATTTGAAAGTCAAGCAGAATAGACTCAGTGATAGACTGATGAGATGACCACGATCTCATGAGAAGTATATAGAATAGGACTACAACATTTGAGAAATGTACATACAGTTAGACAAACATACATACAATTAAACAAACATGCATAAAATTGGAAAAATATAATACAGCTGGACAGTTAGAGAAACATACGTGGAGTTTAACAAACATATATACAATTAAACAAACATACATATAGTTAGACAAACATAATAAAATTGGACAAATATACATACAATTAGACAAACACGTAAACATACATAAAATGGACAAATATACATACATTTTGAAAAAACAAACATACAGTTAGACAAACATACATAAAGTTAGACAAACAAGCAGGTGGTTAGATAAAGATACATACAGTTAGACAGCATGCACAGAGTTAGACAAACATACATAAAGCTGGACAAACACATATATTTAGACAAAAATACATACAGTTCACCAAACGTATACAGTTAGACACACATAAATAGAGCTGGACAAACATACATAGAGTTTGACAACATACATACAGCAGAACAAACGTATACAGTTACACATAAAATTGGACAAACATAAAAAGAGTTGGAGAAACACACATACGGCTTAGACAAAGATGCATAGTGTTGGACAAACTTACATACATTTGAACTATCCTATACAAGTGAACAAGTATACATACAGCTGTACAGACAGACACGGAACTGGACAAACGTATGTACAGTCTCATATAGTTCTGTGTCACCTTCAACTTTGAAATCACATCCTTCAAGTGACGTTTCAAAAAATAAATACTAAATATATGAAAAGTGCATTCAATTGTCAAAAGTCATCACCACAAGTATTACATGCTCATGGTGGTAGTTCTTGTGGTCGTGGTAGTAATAGTGATGGTTGTGGTAGTACTGGTGATGGTTGTGGAAGTACTAACGGTGGCTGTGGTAGTACTAATGGTGGTTTTGGAAGTACTGGTGGTGGCTGTGGTAGTAATGGTGGTGGTTGTGGTATTACTAGTGGTGGTTGTAGTAGTAATGGTGGTGGTTGTGGTAGAAATGGTGGTGGTTGTGGTATTACTATTGGTGGATGTGGTAGTAATGGTGGTGGTTGTAGTATTACTAGTGTTGGTTGTGGTAGTAATGGTGGTGGTTGTGGTAGTAATGGTGGTGATTGTGGCAGTACTGATGGTGGTTGTGGTAGTAATGTTTCTAGATGTGGTAGTAATTGTGGTGGTTGTGGTGGTTGTGGTAGTAATTTTGGTGGGTGTGGTATTACTAGTGGTGGTTGTGGTAGTAATGGTGGTGGTTGTGGTATTACTAGTGGTGGATGTGGTAGTACTAGTGGTGGTTGTGGTAGTATTAGTGGCGGTTGTGGTAGTATTAGTGGCGGTTGTGGTAGTATTAGTGGTGGTTGTGGTAGTACTAGTGATGGTTGTGGTAGTACTAGTGGTGGTTGTGGTAGTACTAATGGTGGTTGTGATAGTACTGGTGGTTGTTGTGGTGGTAGTGGTGGTGATTGTAGTAGTACTGGTGTTGACTGTGGTAGTAATGATAGTGATTGTGGAAGTACTGATGGTAATTATGGTAGTACTACTAGTGATTGTGGTAGTACTGATGGTAATTATGATAGTACTACTAGTGATTGTGGTAGTAATGATGGTGACTGTGGTAGTACTGATGGTAATTGTGGTATTATTGATAGTGACTGTGGTAGTACTGATGGTGACTGTGGTAGTACTGATGGTGATTGTGGTAGTACTGATGGTGACTGTGGTAGTACTGATGGTAATTGTGGTAGTATTGATAGTGACTGTGGTAGTACTGATGGTGACTGTGGTAGTACTGATGGTAATTGTGGTAGTATTGATAGTGACTGTGGTAGTACTGATGGTGACTGTGGTAGTACTGATGGTAATTGTGGTAGTATTGATAGTGACTGTGGTAGTACTGATGGTGACTGTGGTAGTACTGATGGTGACTGTGGTAGTACTGATGATGACTGTGGTAGTACTGATGGTAATTGTGGTAGTATTGATAGTGACTGTGGTATTATTGATGGTAATTGTGGTAGTATTGATAGTGACTGTGGTAGTACTGATGGTGACTGTGGTAGTACTGATGGTGACTGTGATAGTATTGATGGTGATTGTGATAGTACTGATGGTGACTGTGGTAGTACTGATGATGATAATGGTCTTGCCTCTTTCTACCTGTCTAGTTTGACTTTTAGTTACACTTTTTCCTGAACTCATCTGTTTTCAAAAATCATCACTCATTATCTGCAAATAACCAGTATTATATTAAAGACAGCAAACATCAATTGACAGCACAAATTAATCAGATCTAGCACTGATGCATGCTAAGTTTCCATCTTTATATCAGCTCTCTACAGCTGAAGAATGAAATGACTGTGGTATGAAACAAGAATGTAGAACATCCATTTTCTTAAAATAAATGTTTTATGGCGAATTTCTGAAAGTACGAATTGGATTAAAAAATGAGAAACAAGAATATTTACATATCAGAGAATTTTTTAATATCAGCCACAAGGACTATTACTAATTTTCTTTTTTTTAAGTCTAACATTGTGTTATCACAACTTTTGTTGCACTAGCTCTATGTATATTTAGTTTTATATTCTTATACCAGAAAACTGTATTTCAGGCTACAAGTGATAGTGGTTTTCTGAAAATTTGAGGTTCACATAGGGGCAAATCTGAGGTTCAAATAAGGGCAAATTTACGGATATGACACGCATGCGCAAAGTGATGCACATCGCAGCACAATCATAGTTTACCGTTTCTGTGACATATTACACCGGTCAGATACTGCTAAATTATCCATAAAACAAAAGGCTGAAAAACAATGATGCTTACAGAATAACATCAACAATACCAAAACTTGTACTCGATTCAAAATTATTATCTACGATAATGAAAAGAGCAAATAATTTATGTTTTATCCTCCATTTGTTGCATTTAGTCTTTTCTTCTACATTCTTCCCGTGCCGCTAAACGTCACACAGAACCAGCATGGTAGTTCGCCAAGATCTCCTGTCTTCGGCGAGCTTTTTCAATCTCATCAAGGGAAATTATGCCCACTGAACTGGCCTCTCTTAACAATGTCCTCTTTAGAGTTTCACGTGGTCGACCTCATTTTCTTCGGTCTGTTGTGTTCCACTTGATAGCTTGTTTGGGGATTCTCTGATTGTTTATTCTCATCACATGACCGACATATGTCCATCTTCTTTTTCTGATCAACTATGAGACAGGTTGTTGTTTGCTCATCTGTCTTATCTCTGCATTGTTCTTGAATTCGTTCCACTTTATAGCGAGTATTTTCCTTAGGCATTTGTTTTCGAAAAAGTCTAATTTCTTATCTATTTCTTTTGTCTTTTGAAGCGCACTATAACATAACCACTACAGCATAAGTTCAGTCATGCCTGTCTCGTGTAAGTAATAAGACATTCTGGAATTCTTCTTTCAGCTGTCCGAAGACTCGTTGGTGAATGAACGCACTTCATTCACACTAAGGTCTGAGCAGACATGGCAAGGACAATTCGGCAAGTCAGGACCGAAATTCTCATTTCTTCCACTTTCATCTTGCAACCTTTTCCACATTTTTTTTCTTTTATGCTTTGTGACGTTCACCAAATGGTCGCTTCGGATTTTTGAGCTGGATTTATGGTTTTATCTAGGTGATTCCCATCTTGACGTTTCTTATCTTAGTGATTCCCATCTTGACGTTTCTTATCTTGGTGATTCCCACCTTGACGTTTCTTATCTTAGCGATTCCAATCTTAACATTTCTTATCTTGGTGATTCCCATCTTGACGTTCTTATCTTAGTAATTCCCATCTTGACGTTTCTTATCTTAGCGATTCCAATCTTAACATTTCTTATCTTGGTGATTCCCATCTTGACGTTCTTATCTTAGTAATTCCCATCTTGACGTTTCTTATCTTGCTGATTCCCATCTTGATATTTCTTATCTTGCTGATTCCCATCTTGACGTTTCTTACCCTAGTGATTCCCATCTTGACGTTTCATATCTTAGTAATTACCATTTTGACGTTTCTTATCTTGGTGATTCCCACCTTGACGTTTCTTATCTTAGCGATTCCAATCTTAACATTTCTTATCTTGGTGATTCCCATCTTGACGTTCTTATCTTAGTGCTTCCCATCCTGATACTTCTTATCTTGCTGATTCCCATCTTGATATTTCTTATCTTGCTGATTCCCATCTTGACGTTTCTTACCCTAGTGATTCCCATCTTGACGTTTCATATCTTAGTAATTCCCATCTTGACGTTTCTTATCCTAGTGATTCCCATCTTGACATTTCTTATCTTGCTGATTCCCATCTTGACGTTTCTTATCCTAGTGATTCCCATCTTGACGTTTCTTATCCTAGTGATTCCCATCTTGACGTTTCTTATCCTAGTAATTCCCATCTTGACGTTTCTTATCCTAGTGATTCCCATCTTGACGTTTCTTATCCTAGTGATTCCCATCTTGACGTTTCTTACCCTAGTGATTCCCATCTTGACGTTTCATATCTTAGTGATTCCCATCTTGACGTTTATTGATTCCCATTTTGACATTTCTTATCTTAGTGATTCCCAAATTGACGTTTCTTATCTTAGTGATCCTATCTTGACATTTCTTATCTTAGTGATCCCATCTTCACATTTCTTATCTTGCTGATTCCCATCTTAACATTTCTTATCTTAGTGTTTCCCATCTTGACGTTTCTGATCTTAATGATATCCATCTTGACGTTTCTTATTTTGGTGATTCTCATTTTGCGTTTTCTTGTCTTGGTGGCTCTTGTCTTGACATTTACTGTTTTTGTGGTTACGGTCTTGACGTTTCTTGTTTCTCATATTCAGTTTTTTAGATGACTTACATCTTGATGTTCCTGCCTTGGTGATTCCAGTCTTGACGTTTCTTACTTTGACCTTTAAAGTTTTGGTGGCTCCGATCTTGACATTTCCTGCTTTAACGATTTCTGTCTGGACATTTCCAGCCTTGGTGACTCCTATCTTGACGATTCCTGGCCTGGTAGTTCCCATCTTGAGGCTTCTTGTCTTGACATTTCAAGTCTTGATGTTGACCTGCTTATTAAGTCTGTAGACAGCCTGTCTGTAGTTTCTGCCATGCAGAGCAGGAGTCAGTATCAGAGCAAGAGTTAGCGAACCACGAATAATACACGGACAAATCAGTCTACCATGTACATATTTACTTTACATCTACACTATATCTACACTATATCTACACTAGCTGATGGAGAAACTGTGGTTTGCACAGTTCTAGCAGAATCTGTTCACGTAGAACAGTTCCAGTAGAATTAAAATTTGTCTCTCTAGGAATGTTCTAGCAGAATCCGTCCATGTAGGACAGCTATAGCACAATCCGTCCATGTATGACAGCTCTAGCACAATCTGTCCATTATGACAGCTCTAGCAAAATCTATCCAAGTAGGACAGCTCTAGCACAATCCGTCCACGTAGGACAGCTCTAGCACAATCCGTCCATGTAGGACAGCTCTAGCAGAATCCTTCCATGTAGGACAGCTCTAGCACAATCCGTCCATGTATGACAGTTCTAGCACAATCCGTCCATGTAGGACAGCTCTAGCACAATCCGTCCATGTAGGACAGCTCTAGCAGAATCCTTCCATGTATGACAGCTCTAGCACAATCCGTCCATGTATGACAGTTCTAGCACAATCCGTCCATGTAGGACAGCTCTAGCACAATCCGTCCATGAGGATAGTTCTAGTAGAATTTGTCTGTGTAGGAAAGTTATGGCAGAATCCGTTCCTGCAGGACAGTTCTAGAGGAATTTGTCTCTTTAATAAAGTTCTGGCAGAAGCCGTTCATGTAGGACAGTTCTAGCAGAATTTGTCTCTATAGGAAAGTTCTGGCAGAATGCATCCATGTAGAAATCTTCAAGCAGAATCCGTCCATGTAGAACTGTTCAGCAGAATCCATCCATGTAGGACAGTTCTAGCAGAATCTATCCATGTTGGACAGTTCTAGCGGCATTTGTCTCTGTAGAAAAGTTCTGGTAGAATTAGTCAATGTAGGACAGTTCTAGCAGAATTTGTCTCTGTAGGAGAGTTCTAGCAGGATTTGTCTCTGTAGGAAAGTTCTGGCAGAATCTGTCCATATAGAACAGTTATAGCAGAATCCATCCATGTAGGACATTTTAAGCAGGCCAAGGCACAGAGCAAGACATCTGTAGACCAAGGACAAGAGAATGGCATCTGTAGACCAAGGACAAGAGAACCACATCTGTAGACCAAGGACAAGAGAAAGACATCTGTAGACCAAGGACAAGAAGAAGACATCTGTAGACCAAGGACAAGAGGAAGACATCTGCAGACCAAGGCACAGAGTAAGACATGTATAGACCAAGGACAAGAGAAACACATCTGAAGACCAAGGACAAGGGAAACACATCTGTAGACCAAGGACAAGAGCAAGACATCTGTAGAATGTAACAATCTGTATCGTATAATATTCTAGCAACAACGTGTACAAAGTGATTTTAGGTGTTCCTGTACACGTGTTGATATTTGAGTTCTTGTACACCTGTTGATTTGATATTCTTGTACACGTATTGATATTTCATTTCTTGTACACCTGTTGATTTTGGTGTTATTGTACACATTATGATATTTGAGTTCTTGTACATGTTTTGATTCTTGTGTTCTTGTACACATGTTGATATCTGAGTTCTTGTACATGTGTTGATTCTTGTTTTCTTATACACATGTTGATATTTGAATTCTTGTGCATGTGTTGATTCTTGTATTCTTGTACACTGAGGTGTATGGTGCAGTTTTACAAGATGGCAGAAGGAGTGAGTAAAGTGAGAAAGTGTTGATTCTTGTGTTCCTGTACACATGCTGATTTTTGTGTTCTTAAATACGTGCTGATTCTTGTGTTCTTGTACACGTGCTGACTCTTTTGCTCTTGTACAAGCGTTGATTCTACCACTTCTCCGTGGATAGGAGATTCAAAACGTAAAAGCTACTAGAGGGCTCCTACAAAGATACGTCCACGTCGTAGGCAATAACGTTTGTAAGCTCTTTACCTAGAGCATCTACTTGCATCTTACGGACATTTGGTGACTGTCAATAAAAGATTATAGTAATCTCCAGCTGCCGGCCGCCTCCGAATGATTTTCTCAGCCCTGATACACATAAGAATACTGAATCCTCTGTTGAGTTTTATCTCGCGAAAAGCTATAAATTTAACACAGAAACATGTACAGACTCTAGAGCTTAATACGAGCATAATGTTCCCTTACACCAGCGTTCGTGTCATAAATTCTGTAAATTACATGCAGCTCCTCTTTATCGTCCTTGACATCTCTGACCTTCCTTATCGTCCTTGACATCTCTGTCCTTCCTTATCGTCTTTGACATCTCTGATCTGCCTTATCATTCTTGACATCTCTGATCTTCCTTATCGTCTTTGACATCTCTGATCTGCCTTATCATTCTTGACATCTCTGATCTTCCTTATCATCCTTTACATACCTGGTCTTTCTTTTTCGTACTTCAAACTTGTGGCCTTCCTAATTGTCCTTGACATCTTTAACCTTATTTCTATTTCTCGTGTTATGTCGTCCGAGGTTTAGCTGGTGGAAGGGCTTGGAAGTATTGCTGAAAACCATCATCATTATCGAGGCCACTCATGTATGCAAATAAATGAATTGTGTCCATCCATCCCCGCTCTGGCGCTCAGTTTCAACTTTCTGTATCGCATTTCTAGAACTTCTGGAACTTTCTCTGAAAGGTTTCACCATCTGTTTCGGGACATGGCTAGCCTTCCTTCTCGCGATGAGAAGTAAAGTCTCTTGGCCACACTGGTCGCATGTTCTCTTTCAAACACATATCAAATCCATTCAGGCATTTCTTTTTTAACACAGTTCTCTTTTACCACAGTTATTCTATCCTCACGGCTCTTGTCTTCCTTCTTCCCCAAGTTACTCTTTGTTCTACATCTAAAGCATCAAACCATAGTCTCTATCTTCTCAGTGTTCCAGCATTACTTAATATTGATGATCGAGTCCCCAACAAAAGCAACAAAAAAAATTGACTTTCTTAATGAAAAACACTTGAAGATCTTTGATCAAAATTTCTTTAAGAAGTCAGATCACTGAACTGTGTATTCTCCCTTACATCTAAGGGAGCCTACCCCTCTTAGAAATTAATCACTCCGCTTTTGTGGATACACGCCACAAACATTCTTTCTACTAGCACTTGGAACTCTGGACGATAGAAACCGTTAGTTCTCTATGCATCGACACAATATGAAACATCCGAGTTCTTTGTGCTCTACATCGCATTAAACCTCCTAAAGCTTTCCACCTAGAACTATATGCACTTAAACCACATTAAACCTCATAGATCTCAATTCACTTACACCACATTAAACCTCATAGATCTCAATTCACTTACATCACATTAAACTTCATAGATCTCAGTTCGCTTACACCATTGTTGCAAACTGTGTGTAAACAAGCAAGCGGTTTTTCAGTTTCTTTAATTTGAAATGTATTTTCAATAGGTCCATGTAACCTGAGCCTACACTTTCCATTAGTACAAATCCTCTCACTGAATGGTGCAAAAGAAACATCATTATTTTAAAACAAAGGGGGTTGTAGTGGGGCAAACGTTCACTTTACTGAATTTTCGCTCTGGAACAACTATAAAAATTAGCTTCATTACTTGGCAGGCACACAAATAGCTTCAGAAAGAAAGTATTTATCTTTGTACAATAGAAGCTGAACGATATCATAGGTAACTAATCTTTCATTCAAGCTAGTTATTAAAATATTCTACTATTCGAATAATTTTTTTTACTATTCAGTTTAGTAAAATTAATATTCCTGTATACGAACACATATATGGGCAAGCGAAGAATAGTTCAGTAGATAGGGAACTATATTCTCACGTGAAGGTTTTATGTGAGACCGACTCACTGCTGGATTTCTCCGCTATATCCAGCTCTGAAAATAATTACTCGACACAGAAATGGTGAGCAATGTTTCCAGAAGAAGATCGTTGCAAGTACACTTGGCCATGGGCGAAAGAATATTACCAATAAATAAACAAGTCCCGTTAATACGGGACAGCATCCAGGTGATGCACCTACCAATTTCGTTCTGGTTTTAATAGATTTTTACACTTCCTCCACATATGTAGAACTCCAGAAACATTTTCCTGTGAAAGGTCATAAATGGGTCGCTCTTTGGTCGGTACCTAAGAAAGTTGCCTCATTTGGGATAACGGTAGGGACTGCACCAAAGTGAATGTTTGTGTGGGAAGGTATGTATGAAGGTTTGTATGAAGAAAAACGGCTTCCTTACAAAACAGTCTTTTCTTTCCATGCTCCATAAACTAAACGTAAAAAATTCCCTACATTCTTACAACTTCTGAAGTCACTTTATTTATAAAAAACTAGGTGCCATTTCAGTCAGCATTTGGCAACCGAAGCAGAAGATGCCTCTAGGACGTTCACAGCTTCATGAGCAGTGTGCTAGGGGAGATTAACCACGGGCATATTCTGGACCTAGAAATCTGGCGTGGAACAGATTTCCTATCATTATCTATTCCACATAAAAAAACTGCCCTGCGATGAAGTTTACCGGATGAAATATCTTTATATGACGTCACAGATAAATAGAGCATTCTTTTACATCTGTGTCCATAATTGTATGTTAATAAAGAACATTCAAGAGCAAATGACAATAAACGTAGCAGTAAGTGGCATGAAAGCGAGAGCAATACGATCAACCGAATCAGCTTAGCCAATGTCTCTGCTAGCGTTTCCATTCTTGTGGCTTGTGTGTGGAGAAACCCTCCATTCTTGTAGCTTGTGTGTGGGGAAACTTTCTATTCTTGTAGCTTGTGTGTGGAGAAACTCTCCATTCTTGTAGCTTGTGTGTGAGGAAACTTTCCATTATTATAGCTTGTGTGTGGAGAAACCTTCCATTATTGTAATTTGTGTGTGGGGAAACCTTCCATTCTTGTAGCTTGTGTGTGGGGAAACCTTTCATTCTTGTAGCTTGTGTGTGAGGAAACCTTCCATTCTTGTAGTTTGTGTGTAGGGAAACCTTCCACGGTTCTTCCTCGTGTGGAATCTACTTTGTTCATTTAAGCTTTTTTAATATAAATGAGGTCCCTGTGTTTGTGATGAATGATCAGCATGTATGTAAGCAGTGGTCAGTACCTATGTAAGCAATGGTAAGTACATATGTAAGGAGTGGTCAGTACATTTGTAAGCAGTGGTCAGTACATACGTAAGCAGTGGTCAGTACATATGTAAGCAGTGGTCAGTATATTTGTAAGCAGTGGTCAGTACATATGTAAGCAGTGGTCAGTACATATGTAAGGAGTGGTCAGTACATACGTAAGCAGTGGTCAGTACATATGTAAGCAGTGGTCAGTACATATGTAAGCAGTGGTCAGTATATTTGTAAGCAGTGGTCAGTACATTTGTAAGCAGTGGTCAGTACATATGTAAGCAGTGGTCAGTACATATGTAAGCAGTGGTTGGTACCTATGTAAGCAGTGGTCAGTACATTTGTAAGCAATGGTAAGTACATATGTAAGCAATGGTCAGTAGATTTGTAAGCAATGGTCAGTACATTTGTAAGCAGTGGTCAGTACATATGTAAGCAGTGGTCAGTACATATGTAAGCAGTGGTTGGTACCTATGTAAGCAGTGGTCAGCACATATGTAAGAAGTGGTCAGTGCACACGCAAGTAGTGGTCAGTATATGTGTAACTAAATGTAACTGTTAGTTAATATAAGAACATGTCTGATATAAGCAATTCTTCTTCTTCTTCTTCTTCGTTCACTTCTACCACCAAAAACCGCACTGTGAACCTACTGAATTCACGCATGTGGTCCTCGTTAGGTCCCGTGGTCCCTTGTGTGGTCCAAAATAGACCACACGAGTTCCACGAAAGGACCACAAGGGGTTCAGAGTATCACAGTGCTTTAGCCTGTATTCTTGGTGGGTCTCGGAAGCGGGATTGCTTGACACCGTGGTTTTCATTGCACCAGTTTAGTCTAGGGTTGGACTTTCTCACCGGAAGACCTCGACGTGTTTAGGATATCAGTGCATCCCCGCTGGGTGCATATAAGCAATTAGATGTCAACATTTTGTAACCAAATGTTATGTACGTTCAGTTAAATGTCATATATATGTAATCATATGTCAGATATATGTCATGGGATATCAGTTACATGTAATGAGATTAAGGTACAGGTCATCAGATACCAGATATGTGTAGTGAGATGAAAATTACAAGTAACCAAATGTAAGATACATGTGATGAGAAATCATGTAAAGGTAACCAAATGCCACAAATCTGTGATGAGGTGTCAGATATAGATAACCAAATATCAAATATATGTTGTAGATTTCTGGTAAGGTAATCAGATGTCAGATACATGTGGTGAGATTTCAGGTACAGCTGGTAAAATGTCACGTATATGTGGTTAGATGTCAGGTATAGGTAAACCAGATGCCAGATACATGTGGTGAGATTTCAGATGCGGCTGATAAGATGCCACGTATATGTGGTTACATGTCAGGTGCAGGTAACCAAATATCAGATACATGTAATGAGGTGTCAGGTACAGCTAAACAGATATCAGTTACACGTCAGATATAGGTAACCAGATGCCAGTAATGAGATGTACCAGATGTCAGGCACATATAATGAGATGTCAGGCACATGTAATGAGATGCCAGACATAGATAACCAGATGCCAGTAATGAGATATCAGGTACATGTAATGAGATGTCAGGTATATGTAACCAGATGTCAGGCACATGTGACGAGATGTCAGGTACAGATAACCAGATATCAGGTACATGTAATGAGATGTCAGGTGTATGTAACCAGATATCAGATACACGTAATGAAATGTCAGGTACAGATCATCAGATGTCAGATATGTGTAACGAGATGTAAGGTATAGGTAACTACTGGTGGCTGAGAGGTAAACAGCTCCCAGGCTTCTCTGGTGAGTAAAAAAAAATGCGAATGAAACCCTGGCAGGCAGGAGAATGACTCCAGTTGAAAGAGTTGAAAAAAAACCATCACATTACTCTTCCTAGGAACTGCATCTTTCTATTTGGATCTAGCAATTGTTCTTAACTTTTCTTAAGTTTTATGCTGCATTGGGATCATACGAAAAAAATTATAATGAATTCGCCCTTTCTCTACACCCCACCCCCTCCTTCTCTAATTTTGTATTTGCCAGTTCCGCTAATGACTCACTCAGGTGAACGAACTTAACTGTCCTAGTGGATTAGTTACAGCTCACACCAGCAGATTATGTCGTAGAGACCAATGCACAATTTTCAGGTTGAGGACAGGACACATCACTCTCAATAAGCACTTACACAGAGTGACCGCTGACCACACACCATACTGCATGCACTGCAACCATACACCATACTGCATGCACTGCAACCATACACCATACTGCATGCACTGCAACCATACACCATACTGCATGCACTGCAACCATACACCATACTGCATGCACTGCAACCATACACCATACTGCATGCACTGCAACCAAACACCATACTGCATGCACTGCAACAGACAAGAAGAAGAAACTGTTAAACACCATCTGCTGGACTGCAGTGCATTGAAGAACCTTCGGAAGAACCTGATACCACCAAACTCCTCAATCACCGACATTCTGTACGGAGATGTAGAACAGCTGAAGAAGACCTGTACGTTTCATTATCTGGCACAAGGGAGACAAGAGTGAGAACTCGTAAACCCGGGGATAGGAAAAGTCAAAGTCATTCTTGCAACACAGATATGCCCGTCTGGGCCCTGTTATCACACTTAATATATCTCTCCGTGCACACAGAGCTGTTGACAGCACCAGTCCTTTGTTGATTCACGTCTGGAGTAAACATTTTTCCATTAAAAGCAAAATATTTATCACTGCTAAACGTGGTACACTAGCACATGTCAGCAGTCACGTTAAGTAAATAAACCCCGTCCCTGGAACTGTGCTCAAACTCTCTGGCAGTGAATGCTCAGCACGTCCTGGTCAGCTACAAGCTCAAGACAACCAAACTTTGGTCGGTAAATTGGCTCAATCTGGGAAGAAAGGCATCTAGTCAATAAAAACGCGACCACTTTGAATCAAGTCCGCATGCAATGGAAGCCTTTTTAATAAACTCCGCCAAGTGTGGATAAAATCTGTGTCCTTGGACCGATGGCTGTTTCTAACAACACACCATGTGCTCTGTAGATTAGTGTGACGGCACGGTACGGTCATGGCCAGCACTGGTTTGCCTTTGATGATGACATTGTCGTTTTGCCTACAAGCAGAGAGAGAAGACAAGACGGCGGCCATCTTATGTCATTGCCAGAATGTCTAGAGAAGCAGAAAATATGACTCCAGAAAGAAAGAAGTATAACGACTGCACTTAAACTTATAAAATTATAAACGAAAGAAGTATAACAATGACTACACTTAAACTGATAAAATTATAAACGAAAGAAGTATAACAATGACTACATTTAAACTGATAAAATTATAAACGAAAAAAGTAAAGCTTGACGAAGCTGCACTGTGACAGTGTTAAATGCCACAGCAGGAACTGGAGAAGAGATGAGCAATCAATATTTCAGCGCAAAAATGCCTACATCAGAGACAACCAAAAGAGGCACAATAATGAACACACAGCGAGGAAAAAAAATTACATTTGACCATAAAGACTTCTTTCATTCAGTCTTTTTCCAAAATTGTGTGATGCTGGTTGATAGTTTGTACATACCCCAATCTGTTCTTTTCTACTCTCTTGTTCGGTTGTTTTCTACTCTCTTGTTCTGTTCTTTCCCGCTCTATCACGGTAAGAAATTCTTGACAAGGGAATCTGTAGAGCTGAAAAGCTGTTGACAGTACAGAACACTATTACATTCAAAGTTCACTTTAGGCCTACTACAAAAACTTACCTGTGCCAATGAGAGACCATTTGTTCCATCATGTATCTACTTCCATCATGTATCTACTTCCATCATGCATCTACTTTCATTATGTATCTACTTCCATCATGTATCTACTTCTTTCACATGTTCTAGCTTCTTCATCTCACATAATCTCTTTATCCTCTCTCTTAACACCTGACTCTCTCTTCCAGCTTCTTCATCTCACATAATCTCTCTATCCTCTCTCTTAACTCCTGACTCTCTCTTCCAGCTTCTTCATCTCACATAATCTCTCTATCCTCTCTCTTAACTCCTGACTCTCTCTTCCAGCTTCTTCATCTCACATAATCTCTCTATCCTCTCTCTTGACTCTCTCTTTTCCAGCTTCTTCATCTCACATAATCTCTCTATCCTCTCTCTTAACTCCTGACTCTCTCTTCCAGCTTCTTCATCTCACATAATCTCTCTATCCTCTCTCTTAACTCCTGACTCTCTCTTCCAGCTTCTTCATCTCACATAATCTCTCTATCCTCTCTCTTAACTCCTGACTCTCTCTTCCAGCTTCTTCATCTCACATAATCTCTCTATCCTCTCTCTTAACTCCTGACTCTCTCTTCCAGCTTCTTCATCTCACATAATCTCTCTATCCTCTTTCTTAACTCCTGACTCTCTCTTCCAGCTTCTTCATCTCACATAATCTCTCTATCCTCTCTCTTAACTCCTGACTCTCTCTTCCAGCTTCTTCATCTCACATAATCTCTCTATCCTCTCTCTTAACTCCTGACTCTGTCTTCCAACTTCTTCATCTTACATAATCTCTCTATCCTCTCTCTTAACTCCTGACTCTCTCTTCCAGCTTCTTCATCTTACATAATCTCTTTATCCTCTCTATTAACTCCTGACACTCTCTTCCAGCTTCTTCATCTCACATAATCTCTCTATCCTCTCTCTTAACTCCTGACGCTCTCTCTTCCAGCTTCTTCGTCTTACATAATCTCTCTGTCCTCTATCTTAGCTCCTGACACTCTCTTCCAGCTTCTTCATCTCACATAATCTCTCTATCCTCTCTCTTAACTCCTGACTCTCTCTTCCAGCTTCTTCATCTCACATAATCTCTCTATCCTCTCTCTTAACTCCTGACTCTCTCTTCCAGCTTCTTCATCTCACATAATCTCTCTATCCTCTCTCTTAACTCCTGACGCTCTCTCTTCCAGCTTCTTCATCTCACATAATCTCTCTATCCTCTCTATTAACTCCTGACTCTCTTTTCCAGCTTCTTCATCTCACATAATCTCTCTATCCTCTCTCTTAACTCCTGACTCTCTCTTCCAGCTTCTTCATCTTACATAATCTCTTTATCCTCTCTATTAACTCCTGACACTCTCTTCCAGCTTCTTCATCTCACATAATCTCTATCCTCTCTCTAACTCCTGACACTTTCTTCCAGCTTTCTCATCTTCCAGTTCCCGGGATATCTTCCTCTCAGCTATCTCCTTAACTCAAGGTTCTCTCCCCCCACCCACCACCAGCCTTCCGGCTCAGTTCTAAGAATATATGCAATTATATTCTTCGTTTTTGTTTTGTTTCGTTTTTCATCATCTGCCGGTTTTTCTTTCACACGTTATAAAGCTGAAGGCAGATCATCCTAGCACATTTCTCCGACAAGCAACCCCTCCCACCCCACCCCTTCTATTTAGCTTTCGGTCCTTCCAACTCCCGAAACGTATTTTTCTAAATCGGACATCTCGTGGGAAAATTCAGAGATGATTAATATCTACCAGGCAGTTATCTCACACATCGTAGGCGATGTCTCATAGATCATTTCTCTTTCAGTCACGAGCCAGCGATACTACAGAATCTGCGTTAAAGAGGAGAATCGACTTTAGTAACATGTGTGCTAAAATGCGTGTGCATTTACGAGTACCTTCCGTGTTTTGGTATCGATCTGGCCTGTCTATCTCTATGTAATCTGTCTAAAATACTTATCATTCAGCCTGTTCACTGTCGGTATGAAAGTCTGTACGTCTAACTACTTCGAGCCATTTCAGTCAAAATAAATCGACAGCTTGTTTAAAAAAAATATTAATTCTTTCAAACATTACAATCTTTTCTTGTACTCCAGTACCTCATGATTGTGAGCTGTTTCTGTACAAAGAAATTGAAGGTTAATATATACGCAGTATGCCTTGTGCTGATCTATTTCGCAAGTCACGTTTCACCATTATAATGAAACCCATAGGAGATACGTAAACAAGACGAAGAACGTTTTTTCCAACAGGAACATTTGCAGTAATAATCCTAAACATCGAGCGAAACATTTAGCTTTGAGAACTTTGACATTTCCATTACAGCGTATTTTGGGAAATAAATTTAGATGTAAACAAAATACCTCGTAAGATGAAAGTTGCCACATAATAAGACACCGACTCATAATAAAAAAACACATAAACATACAAACGCATAACAAACTGAGAAATGTATGGCAATGGGGAAAAAGCAACAAACACAAATAAAGGAAAAGTCTACTAGATAATAATCCAGTCTACATATAAAAAACAACTAACAAATAACAAATGCAACAATTCATAACAAACAGGCCAACAAATAACAAATGCAACAATTCATAACAAACAGGCCAACAAATAACAAATGCAACAATTCATAACGAACAAAACAACAAGTGGTATAACACATAACAAACACAACAGCACATAAACAAACAAAAACACACGAGCAGGCCAGAACACAACAAACAACACACAGCAACACAGCACCACATAACCAAAGGGAGCAACGCACAACAAACAGACCAACACATAACAAACGCATAAACCAATGGAACAACTAGTACAGAACCTAGAAGGCAATGAATGTGTCCATCATGAGCGACACAAAAAGTTTCCTAGTTCTTGCCAAATGTTCAGAATCACCAGCAACATTTTAGCGTACATTAATTATTTATTCTACTCTTGTGGCTGAGACACAATGACATATATATATATATATATATATATATATATAGAGAGAGAGAGAGAGAGAATAAGAAGGTTTGTTGATATTAGTATGAAAATAACAAATAATAATAACAATAATAACGAAGTTGTTGCCTGTTTAAAAGATTTACAATCAGGTTGTCTCAAAATACTGATGACAGTTTGGGTGAAAGAGTGCGTGCTTTTCTAAACAATAACAACATATGAAAAATGCACATCCGGCCGAAGGCAAGAACAGAATGAAGAAAGAAGAAGACAGTAACCGACCAGAGAATGCCATTAAATGTCAGGTAGAACAACTTTCTTTTTACTCCTGACGCTCTCTCTTCCAGCTTCTTCATCTCACATAATCTCTCTATCCTCTCTATTAACTCCTGACTCTCTTTTCCAGCTTCTTCATCTCACATAATCTCTCTATCCTCTCTCTTAACTCCTGACTCTCTCTTCCAGCTTCTTCATCTCACATAATCTCTCTATCCTCTCTTTTAACTCCTGACTCTCTCTTCCAGCTTCTTCATCTCACATAATCTCTCTATCCTCTCTCTTAACTCCTGACACTTTCTTCCAGCTTTCTCATCTTCCAGTTCCCGGGATATCTTCCTCTCAGCTATCTCCTTAACTCAAGGTTCTCTCCCCCCACCCACCACCAGCCTTCCGGCTCAGTTCTAAGAATATATGCAATTATATTCTTCGTTTTTGTTTTGTTTCGTTTTTCATCATCTGCCGGTTTTTCTTTCACACGTTATAAAGCTGAAGGCAGATCATCCTAGCACATTTCTCCGACAAGCAACCCCTCCCACCCCACCCCTTCTATTTAGCTTTCGGTCCTTCCAACTCCCGAAACGTATTTTTCTAAATCGGACATCTCGTGGGAAAATTCAGAGATGATTAATATCTACCAGGCAGTTATCTCACACATCGTAGGCGATGTCTCATAGATCATTTCTCTTTCAGTCACGAGCCAGCGATACTACAGAATCTGCGTTAAAGAGGAGAATCGACTTTAGTAACATGTGTGCTAAAATGCGTGTGCATTTACGAGTACCTTCCGTGTTTTGGTATCGATCTGGCCTGTCTATCTCTATGTAATCTGTCTAAAATACTTATCATTCAGCCTGTTCACTGTCGGTATGAAAGTCTGTACGTCTAACTACTTCGAGCCATTTCAGTCAAAATAAATCGACAGCTTGTTTAAAAAAAATATTAATTCTTTCAAACATTACAATCTTTTCTTGTACTCCAGTACCTCATGATTGTGAGCTGTTTCTGTACAAAGAAATTGAAGGTTAATATATACGCAGTATGCCTTGTGCTGATCTATTTCGCAAGTCACGTTTCACCATTATAATGAAACCCATAGGAGATACGTAAACAAGACGAAGAACGTTTTTTCCAACAGGAACATTTGCAGTAATAATCCTAAACATCGAGCGAAACATTTAGCTTTGAGAACTTTGACATTTCCATTACAGCGTATTTTGGGAAATAAATTTAGATGTAAACAAAATACCTCGTAAGATGAAAGTTGCCACATAATAAGACACCGACTCATAATAAAAAAACACATAAACATACAAACGCATAACAAACTGAGAAATGTATGGCAATGGGGAAAAAGCAACAAACACAAATAAAGGAAAAGTCTACTAGATAATAATCCAGTCTACATATAAAAAACAACTAACAAATAACAAATGCAACAATTCATAACAAACACCCCAACACATAAAAAATACAGCACTTCATAACAAACAGGCCAACAAATAACAAATGCAACAATTCATAACGAACAAAACAACAAGTGGTATAACACATAACAAACACAACAGCACATAAACAAACAAAAACACACAACGAGCAGGCCAGAACACAACAAACAACACACAGCAACACAGCACCACATAACCAAAGGGAGCAACGCACAACAAACAGACCAACACATAACAAACGCATAAACCAATGGAACAACTAGTACAGAACCTAGAAGGCAATGAATGTGTCCATCATGAGCGACACAAAAAGTTTCCTAGTTCTTGCCAAATGTTCAGAATCACCAGCAACATTTTAGCGTACATTAATTATTTATTCTACTCTTGTGGCTGAGACACAATGACATATATATATATATATATATATATATAGAGAGAGAGAGAGAGAGAATAAGAAGGTTTGTTGATATTAGTATGAAAATAACAAATAATAATAACAATAATAACGAAGTTGTTGCCTGTTTAAAAGATTTACAATCAGGTTGTCTCAAAATACTGATGACAGTTTGGGTGAAAGAGTGCGTGCTTTTCTAAACAATAACAACATATGAAAAATGCACATCCGGCCGAAGGCAAGAACAGAATGAAGAAAGAAGAAGACAGTAACCGACCAGAGAATGCCATTAAATGTCAGGTAGAACAACTTTCTTTTTACTCGAATGGTTAATTGTTTGGCAGGATAGTACTGCTCTTCTCACTGTCATTCAACGTTCAAACAAACAGAGGAAGAAAGAGTTTAACTCCTCTATGTATAGAAAGAGTTTAACTCCTCTATGTATAGAAAGAGTTTAACTCCGCTATGTATAGAAAGAGTTTAACTCCGCTATGTTAGAAAGAGTTTAACTCCTCTATGTATAGAAAGAATTTAACTCCGCTATATATAGAAAGAGTTTAGTTCCTCTATGTATAGAAAAGTTTAACTCCTCTAAGTATAGAAAGAGTTTAACTCCTCTATGTGTAGAAAGAGTTTAACTCCCCTGTGTATAGAAAGAGTTTAACTCCCCTATGTACAGAAAGAGTTTAACTCCCCTATATATAGAAAGAGTTTAACTCCTCTATGTATAGAAAGAGTTTAACTCCTCTATGTATAGAAAGAGTTTAACTCCTCTATGTACAGAAAATATCACATCATGCTTGTGAAACTTGGACAGTAAACACACAGATGAGACATAAAGGCTGGTTTTATTGGTTACAAAAATACAACAAATGTTTAGGATAGACAGAAAAAAAAAGCTGAGGAACTTGTACGAAAAATTGGAAAGTAGGAAAAGTAATTAAAATCTTTACGAAAATACAATCTAAATTATGTCGAAAAAATCACGAGAATAAAATACATTAGAAAATATAACAGACACTGGAAACGTCAATGGGGAAAAATGGAGTGGGAGTCCAACAGAAATGTATCTAGATAAACTGACCAAGTGGAGTGAGAGGTCAAAAAATGTATCTAAATAAATTGACCAAGTGGAGTGGGAGTCCAACAGAAATGTATCTAAATAAACTGACCAAATGGGATGTGAAATGAAAGAGAACTGAAATCACCAGGGAACGCGCAGAATGATGAAGCATGATCTTCAACTACTACTTTATACGGCACGTAATCAGTCAAATACATCCATATCGAAGAAGAAGAAGAAGAAGAAGAAGATGATATTGCTTTCACTTCGTGTTCTAGTTTGTAGAGATTTGCTATTTCGCAGATTGTAGCTGGGATTTACGTCCTCATTTGCATAAAGTCAAATGATAAAATTAGGAGATAGGGCCCCAGACAGCACAACCGATAGTGCTCTCTTTTATCAAGGAAAGGTTATAAGATGGCAAGCCAGGACTTGGCGGCTTCTTGGTGACCTAGATGTAGGAACAAGATCTGGCACACTTTCTACTGGCGGAGATCTGCCCTCGGGACGGGATGCCCTTCTTTACGCTAAATACATGGCTGTAAGTGAATGATGAAGGAAAATGTTTGCAGGAAAATCAGTACCATGAATGCCAAGTATTTGAAGTAAGTGAAAAGTCACGTGTAGGTGAACAAATGAAACTTAGCCAGCGCACATCTGGTTATACAAACTTTTCGTATGTGTTTTTTTAACTCTAAATATACCAAAACTTTGATTCTGTAGAAACAACATCATCATCATCAGGTGCCGTGCCGACTGGCGTTGGGTATTATGCTTCTCCAGAGAACCCGATCCTTCATGTAGGCAATCAGTTCAGTTGGTGATCTCCTCTCACACCATCCCGTCAGATTGTCCAATATCATTTCTCTTGGTCTTCCTCTTGATCTTCTTCCTTCTATTTTTCATGTTGTTATAATATTTTCAATGCCCTCTCTTCTCATTGCATGTCCTATGAAAGTACATTGTCTCTCTCTTATCTTTTTGACAAGGTTTTTTGTCTCTCCAGCTCTTCTCATACATTCTTCATTAGTTATTTTTGCTGTCCAGGGGATTCGCAACATTCTTCTAATAAACCACATTTCTGCTGCTTCCAATGATTTTTGTGCAGACTTGCCTACTGTCCATGATTCACTTCCATATAACAAGATAGGTTCAATATATATTCAATATATAATTATATATATATATATATATAAACGAAACAATATAAGGTAAACTGTATAAACAATACAGGGCGACCAAAACAGTACAAGGTAAAAAAAAAACCAAAAACACTATTTAAAAAATTATTTTCGAAATGTGGTATTCTAATAGCATTTTAAAACAGTGTTTAATCACTCTTTGATTTAAAAAAAAAATAATTTAATAATAATTAACTAATTTTAATCTCCATAACATTTTCCATGTCTGCGTTACTGATAATTATTTGTAATGTGTCCAAAACTGAAATATATTATATTACCCCCTTATTTTAGTGTTATATTTTACAATTCTACTATTTTACGTTCTACATACTTTTATACTTGCACCGAGATAAGCAGACTTTCAGCAAGATAGGCAGAATTTAGCAAAACAAGCGAATTTGATAAGACTTAGTGAAACAAGATGACTTTCAGGAAGACAAGCAGAGACCATCATAAAATGAAGAGAGCATTTTTGTGAGTGTATGTGTGTAAGAGAGAAGGGGAGGGAAAGAAAGAGAGAGAGAGAGAGAGGGAGGGGAGAGAGAGAGGAGGGGGGAACAGAGCAACAACCTGTGACTGGCCAGTGACAGAGGTTTATTATCGTTTGAGTGACAGAAAAACAAGCAGACTTTAATAACAGACTGCCGTCCAGTCAGAGGTTTCACGTGATCGAAAGATTTCATATGTGAAAGAGTTTAATGAAATGATATAGGTGAAATGTTTGATACATACAGATAACAAACAAACATCACAAAGGCTGCAGACAGATAACAAGCAAATAGCACAAAGACCACAAAAAGATAACAAGCAAATAGCACAAAGACTACAAACAGATAACAAACAAAGACCACAAAGACCACAAGCACACATTTTCACACACGGTCAGACACACACTCACACATATACTCACATACAAGCTCACACGTTTGTTTATCACATACTTTCAAACACTCTCACACAAACACTCACATATGCACACGGTCCTTCATATGCGTCATTTATTAAACTAGGAATTTTTTGCAACAATTTAACAACCAGGTATATTTTCACACACTTACACATTTGTTCGTTCTCACATTGAAACATTCATATATTCATATTCGCAAATTCACACACAGAATACTTGGAAGTGAGCTTACAACTTGATCAATGTAGCAGATCGTCCATGTTCCAAAGATTATTCTCAAGAATGTGACGTTTCATTTACAGCATTTATGAAGTCCAATTTATATTCATAAATTCATAGTATTTATACAACATTTATGAAGTCCAATTTATATTCATAAGGTCGTAGTATTTATACAACATTTATGAAGTCCAATTCACATTAATAAGTTCATAGTATCATTTTCACTATTTTTCTGGTATACACATGGGGATTTGATAAAGAAAAAAGAGAGACAGAGCATTTTTGTGAGTGTGAATGTGTATATGAGAGAGAGAGAGGGAGAGAAAGAGAGAGAGAGAGAAAGAGAGCAACAACCTGTGACTGGCCAGTGACAGCGGTTTATTATCGCTTCAGTGACAGAAAAACGATAGATCGATAATGGCACCACTGGATGATGCCGTCCTGAGACGCTGTGCGCATGCGCTGATGCCGTAGCCCACGATTATCATTTCCCTGGCGAACAACTTGTTCAGATCACTCAAGCCTTCTTTACTCAGGGCGCCACTGTTCACTTCTGCCATAGCTCCTCCTAGCCTGTACGGACCGGCACCGCTGTGGCAGTCAAACAGTGCAGAAGATGAAGAAGTAAAGAACACAAAACAAATCGCAAAAAAAGCACATTTTAAAAACTCCTTCTTTAAAACTTCTGTTCTTAGAGAAAATTGCAAAACTGTTATAATTGTCCAAGACCTTTTTGTTATATCTTTCTCTTCTCATTGTTGCTGTTGCCTTTTAAACTGTTGCTGTTGTTGTTGTTATTGGTGTTGTTATTTCTGCTGTTGTTGTTGCTGCTGTTAGTGTTATTGACACTGTTATTGTTGCTGTTGCCTTCTAAACTGTTACTGCTGTTGTTGTTATTGCTGTTGTTGTTACTGTTTTATCGCCGCTGTAATTGTTGTTGCTATTATTGTTATTGCTGCTGTTGTTATTGCTGTTATTGCTGCTGTTGCTGTTATTGCTGTTTTATAGCTGCTGCTGTTATTGGTGATATTGTTGTTGGTGTTATTGTTAATGCTGCTGTTGTTATTGCTGTTATTGTTGTTATTGGTGCTTTTATTGTTATTGCTGTTATTATTGCTATTTCTGCTGTTGGTGTTACTGTTGCTTTGTTGTTGCTGTTAATTCTGTTCTTGCTATGGATGTTAATTCTGGTGTTGTTATTGATGTAGTTATTCATGTTGCTGATACTGATTTTTTTTTTTACTGATGTTAATTTTGCTGTTATTGACGTTATTGTTGTTGCTGTTTTTATTGTTGCTGCTGTTGCTCCTGCTCATGTTATGGTGCTGTTGATATTTTTCCTGCTGTTTTGTTCTTGTTCATGTTTCTACTGCTCACAGGAAGCAGGTGACTTGGCAGGCTCCACCACGATGTAGAAGGACGACCACGTCGGGTAACGGTTTAGAAGCCTAGCAACATGATTCAGAGACCACGGAAACAAAGCCACATCTTATCAAGCCCTGGATATTACACCTGCTGGTCACACTGACACAGACAGACCCCCCCCCCCCTTCCAGCATTTACAAATATTACATTTAACAAATCAAAACCCCAAGATGAACGCTCTCTCACTCTTGTCAGTATTTGTCCTGCTTCCTGTAAAATACTGACAGTGGCCCGGGGGTGGGGGGGGGGCGCACTGATTGTTGGCAAGGACTAATAAAATACTGATTAATGTTTATTACAAGTGGTGAACGTTAGACTATTTTAGTGTATTTATGTATACAAGGTCCGACAATTAAGTAATGAGACCAATTACATAAAAATATAAAATAAACAGCACTTGATGCTATAACCTGTATTTTATTCAAAGTTAGCCCCATGTGCATTGATACAGCGAGTGTCACGACCTAACAAACACTGGAACGACCTCTGCAGTTCTTCTGATGGTATAGCCCTTAAACTCGATGTTACGGCCCTTTGGATGTCATCAGTATCATCAAAGAAGCCTCCTTTCAATGGTAACTTCAATTCTGGGAATAGAAAATAATCACAGGGAGACAAATCTGGGGAATAGAGTGGATGGTTGAGAACACACGCTTGTTTTGGGGCCAAAAATTCCTGTACAACTATCGCCCGGTGAGCCGGTGCATTATCATGAAGAAGGAAAAAACTGCCAGGTGTTGAATACTCGGGTCGGACTCGGAAAATCCTTTTCAATAGGCGTTTCAAGATATTTAAATAAACTTTGGCAGTGACAGTCTGTCCCTCTGGAATAAATTCTTTGTGAATAATTCCTTTGCTGTTGTAGAAGCACACCAACATTGTCTTCACTTTCGACTTTTGAAGACGAATTTTTTTGCCTTTTGGTGATGATGATGACTACCAATGAGCACTTTGGCGTTTAGTTGTGGCATCATGCGGAAAATCCATGTTTCATCCTCTGCAACAATCAAATTTAAGAAATGTTTATTTCTGCCACACGTTTTGATGATGTCTTTTGTGTACTCAACACGCTGATGTTTTTGGTCATCAGACAACGAATGTGGTACAAACCGGCAAGCAACTTTTTTTCTTGCCCAAATCTTCCACTAAAATTTTACGAATGTTCTCTCGTTAACACTAAATTCATCTGCCATCATCCTCACAGTCACACAACGATTTTCTTATATCCGTTCTCTGACGTTTGCAATAAGTTCTTCATTATGAACGGAAATTGGGCGTCCATGTCTAGTTGCATTTGTAACCGTTTTCACAGCACATCTGAATCGTGAAAACCACCTGAATATCTGAGCACAAGTTAAACAATTATCATCGTAAACTTGTGGCATCAGTTCAACTTTCTCAATGGCAGTTTTTCTGAGTTTTAAACAGATTTTAATGTTAGCTTTTTGCTCCGTGCTGATTACGTAACAATGCATCTCTAACTAGGTCAACAAAATGGAGGCTTATTTGTCGTCTGCTTATCGGGTGGCGATGAAAAGTTGTCAGATCATAGATGAAGGTTGCTTCATTGATTTCCGTGCTTTGTTTCATAGACGATATTTTTGTCTTGGCCATAATAAAACCAGTCTTATTACTTAATTGTCGGACCTTGTGTGTGTATATATGTATATGTATATACATATATTCGAATAGACAATTCTAATACGTTCTTGTATAGCTGAATAAACAGTCTATACTATTTTCTTGTGTTGCTGAATAAATTATTTTATTATCTTCTTGTATAGCTGAGCACTGGTTAGCGGGGTAGGGGTATCCCCTATCAAAGGAGAAGTAAGACGCCTCCTTACCTCCGTTAGTCTATGGGACACCCTTGGGCAAGGTGGAGTACCCGTATAGCCCCCCGATCAGGGTGACGTGAAGCCATGGGAGCAGGTGGTGGATGGAATGGGAGAGCAGCTGACAGATAATGTTGGTTATGGTCACCTATTCTATGATGGTAGGCAGATGATCTCAATGTAGGGACAATGGCTACGATCACTGACTAGTACAGTCACTGCCCGGAAGGAAAGCAATGGTAAACTACCTTCTGGAAACATACCAAGAAACCCAAGCAGCAATCATGGAAAGTCAAATAGGAAAAAGATCTGGTGGTGAGTCCCCCAGGCCAGATAGATCTAATTTTAACACTGGGGAAGAGTGTGTGGCAGAGGTCGGTACTAGTAATTGTGAACTGTTGCCCTGATTAGTCATGCCAGTAAAATTCTGTTAAAAATCATAATGGGTAGACTTCGAAAGAAAATAGAAGAAGAAGTCAATATGGTCCAAGCTGGCTTCAGGCAAGGAAGAGGATCAAGAGATCATATATTCAATCTAAGATTAATAATAGAGAAATGCAGGGAGTTTAATGTGAATCTATATTTATCCTTTATAGACTACTCAAAGGCATTTGATTGTGTACAACACCAGAAACTTTGGGAAATAATGGAAAAAATGATATTTCCAACACATTTGATACAATTAACATCACTGCTGTATTTAGACCAACAAGCAGCAGTAAGAATAAATGGTGAAACAACAACTTGGTTTGACATAAAACAAGGGGTCCGTCAGGGGTGCATATTGTCACCCTACTTATTTAACTTGTATACTGAAAATATAATGAGGAATGTTAGAGAAGATGTAGACAAAGAATATTACGATGCCATAACAGTTGGAGGTTATGAAATACCAGAGATTAGATATGCTGATGACACAGTATTGCTGTCCACAACACAAGAAGGAATGGAAAAACTAATTATGTCAGTCCGCAAGAACAGCGAAGAGCAGAACCTCTATCTTAATGCAAAGAAAACTAAAGTGATGACAACTGACAAAACAGACAAGGCAACTGAAATATGTATCAGTGAGGAAAAACTGGAAGAAGTGGAGAGTTTTGAATATCTTGGATCACTACTAACTAATAATGGAGATACAATGCGGGAAATTAAAAGGAGGACATCTATTGCTCTTCAGAAAGTAAAACAAATAAAGAATCTGTGGAGAGGAGCAGACAGAACCACAAAAATAAGATTTTTAAGGGCATGCATCTTTCCCATCGCAACATATGCCTGTGAGACCTGGACACTTAACAAAACAGCTGAGAAGCACATAAATGCCTTTGAATGTAAATGCTATAGAAGAGTTCTCCAAATATCGTGGACACAAAAAAGAACAAATATATCTATACTACAAGAGCTTAATATTGAAGAAGGCTGGCTAGTAAAGAGGATTAAAGAGAGAAAACTTAAATATTTTGGCCACATTAAACGTCATGATACTTTAGAGAAGACCGTATTGGAAGGATACATAATGGGAAAAAGAAAAAGAGGAAGACCGAAACGAAGATGGCTGCAAGACATCGTTGATGATCTGGAAATGGATGCAGCAGCAGCAGGCCATCTTGCTCACAACCGAGAGGCCTACAGGAGTGCTGTTTGGGAGGCAAAGTTCCGCAAGGGACAAGCAAAGGAATGAATGATAGCTGAGCAGACAATTCTAGTGTCCATAACAGTTCAACAAATATTTCTAGTATTTTCTCTTAATAGTTCAATAGTAATTCTAGATTCTTGCTAGAGTCGTTGAATACTAACAGAAACCACAAAAAGGTAAGAAAATGTTTAGTGCAACTTTAGGGTGCACAGTTTATCTACTGAAAGAAATAGAAATATCAAATAAAAGTGTAACTTTAGGGTGCACAGTTTATCTACTGAAAGAAATAGAAATATCAAATAAAAGTGTAACTTTCAAAATTTAGAAAACTACAGAAAGTTTATTAAAAATTGAATTCTGCTAAGCTTTAGTTAAGTGAGACTGCTCATAGAAAATTAAAGAATTTTCCAGATAAATTTGACATGCAGGAGGGCATAGACATGCAGCCAGGCAAATAGATAGACAAGCAGATAGTCAGACAGACAGAGATACAGACTGACAGGCAGAGAGACAGAAAAGCAGGCAGACAGAACGAATGAACTTGATTTCATAAAAGGCGAAGAGCTGGGCACGGAGACCCGTCTGACATTCTCTTTATCACAGTGCCGGATATTTTACATCAGATAGAACAAATATTTTATGCATATAACAAGCATTAACAACTTGTCGCTTTTAACTGCACTTTCAGTACAGAAAATAACTGCATACATGTAACAAAGTTACTCTTGCACATCATCTAAACTACTATATGCATATATGCAGGAAACTCTCTACCGTAGAGAGCGGAACAACAACACAACTCCTTCAGATCATCATTATGTAATAGAAGAATTCAATAAAGATCATTTATATTCAGTGCTTACATTAAGAGTTTAAGATAATGTGGAATGTCTGTGAGTCACGGAGCGTTTATATATATATATATATATATATATATATATATATATATATATATAAGGTATAGGTAATCCTGTCATGCCTTAGAGGCACATAGGGATATGGTGTTAGTGCCCATATTTTCCTTGACCTGTCAGCACACTAGAGCATGATATGGTCAGTATCACGCCTGGCTGCCTTTCCTTTCCCAACTCCAGAAGAAGTCGGGTACCCATTTCTACAGCTGGGTGACTGGGGCGCCTCCGATCGGATTCGAACCCCCCGACCTTCGCCATGAGAGACCAGTGCACTAACCACTTCGCCACTCAGACATTACTCCCCTGTATTAGCAAGGGATAGGCACCAAGTCTTCCCCCTCTCCGCCTTCTGATGCTTTAAACCGAGGATAATACACAACCCTGTATAGTCTTCAAACATGCATACATAACATGCACACGTACATACAAACACACACATATATACATACATACACATAAGTATGCGTGCAGACATACATATATACAGACATACACACATACATGCACACATACAAACACACATATATCCACTCATACATACATACGTACACATGTACATACATATAACAGTATTTAAGAAATTATACACATTAAAACATCAACAAAATTATGAACTGTAAAACATAAGAGCTATTTCAAGACAGCAACATACTCTACTAAACTTACGTATGTGAAAGTTTTCTGTCTTTCTCTGTCACAGACATACACACAGACTCTCTCTATCACTTCCTCTCTCTCCCTCACTCACTCTCTCACTCTTATTATCTCTTTCACTCTCTCTCTCTCATACACACATACACATAGACTGTCTCTCTTATTTTCTCTCTCACTCTTCTTCACTCTCTTCCTCTATCTCTTATTTTCTATCTTACTCTTTCTTTCTTTCTTTCTTTCTTTCTCCGACACACATTCACACACACACACACTCTCTCTATTACTTCCTCTCCTCTCCTTCTCTCACACACAATCCCTCTCTTACTTTCTCTCTCACTCGTCTTACTTTTTAATATCTCTCTCTCTCTCTCTCTGACTTTTTCTCTCTCATTCACTCTCTCTCTCTCTCTTACTTTCTTTCCCACACACATAAACCCTAGCTTTCTCTGTCTGTATGTCTGTCTTTCTGTCTGTCTGTCTGTCTGTCTGTCTGTCTGTCTACAAAAATATTTAATTCTACTATATCCACCATCACTCTACAATCTCTTGACTCCAGGGAAAGGTAGACGGTCTCGAGACATTTGTGAATTCTAATTTATGAATGTGAAATTTCTGAATTTTTTCCTACTTCATGTTTTTATTTCATATTTATTTAATATTTGGCAGCCGCGAGTATCTGAAACCGCGTAGATATTGGGGGGGGGGGGGGGGGGGGGGGGAAGAGGAAGAAAGAGAGAGCTAGAAAAGAGTTTTGGGAGGGGGTAAAATTCATAAATCAAAAGAGCGCAAAACACGGGAGATAACCCTTTTTTTCTTTTGATTTAAGCAATCCAAGACACAGTTCTCTCCTCTAAAAAATATGAAACTTTTAAAGAAAAAAATGTGCTATTGCGACACGTTCATTCATTAAGCACATCTTAATGTTGCAGTGCAGTTGGATATAGTTGTTATTGGTTTTTTTTCTTTTAATATAAATATATAAATGAGCACATGATGTGCAGGACACATGGAAACGTTGTTGAGTATGCTAGTTTATACAACCATAAAGATTCTGTTTAAAATGTGCCCGTCATTACCGTGTTCATATGTACGGTTATTTTGTAATATATCACGCAGTACAAATGAACCAAAAGGACGCGAGCAGTGCAGTCGGTAGCGAAATGCCTGATCATGACTCATCTTCTTGTACCCTGCGTAGCTGTTTTGCTTGTCTGTTTGTCTGTTTGTCTATCTGTCTGTCTGTCTATGTGTGTGTGTGTTTCTCTATTTGCGGTATGTATTTAACCTGTTATGTACAAACTTTTAACAAAGCTCTATATTAAAGATCTTTATTTACTTTTGTGGGAAGGCATTCACTAATCTATTTGTGGAGTCTTTCTACTGCGAGAAAAATTTTTAAAAAAATTAACCAGAGAATTAAAATACTTGAAACAAATATTTGATAATTAAGCGAAATGTACTTGATGGAAAGACTGCAGAGTGGGCAGCATCGATACCAGCAGGTGGGTAGTATTGGCAAACCCAGCGGAAGAAGTTTGACCCAGGGTCAAGGTAACAAGAAGCACACATGTCTTCACCGATGATCACCTGCAGCCAATCTTTCACATACAGAACAAACGAAACGACACATCACGATGATGATAATGATGGATCGGTAGATCCCAATCTCTTTCACAGGTGAATTTCCTTTCAATGTGAAGAAAGCCCCCACTTCATGCCAATAACCCTTGAATGGCGTATGGTATTTGTGCTGTGTTGTGTCCAAGCATAGTCCACAGCTGTGTTGTGTCCAAGAATAGTCCACAGCTGTGTTGTGTCCAAGAATAGTCCACAGCTGTGTTGGTGTCCAAGCATAGTCCACAGCTGTGCTGTGTCCAAGCATATTCCACAGCTGTGCTGTGTCCAAGCATAGTCCACAGCTGTGCTGTGTCCAAGCATATTCCACAGCTGTGCTGTGTCCAAACGCTGTCTACAGTTTTACTAAAGGTTCAAAGATTCAAAATCAGACTCCGGCATCATTACCTTCAGGACAGCCTCATACATGCTCCTCATACATGCTCCTCATACACGCTCCACATACACGCTTCTCATACACGCTCCTCATACATGCTCCTCATACACGCTCCTCATACATGCTCCTCATACACGCTCCTCATACATGCTCCTCATACACGCTTCTCATACACACTCCTCATACATGCTCCTCATACACGCTTCTCATACACGCTCCTCATACACGCTCCTCATACAGGCTCCTCATACATGCTCCTCATACATGCTCCTCATACACGCTCCTCATACACGCTCCACATACACGCTTCTCATACACGCTCCTCATACATGCTCCACATACACGCTCCTCATACATGCTCCTCATACACGCTCCACATACACGCTTCTCATACACGCTCCTCATACATGCTCCTCATACATGCTCCACATACAAGCTCCTCATACATGCTCCACATACACGCTCCTCATACATGCTCCACATACACGCTCCTCATACATGCTCCACATACACGCTCCTCATACATGCTCCTCATACACGCTCCACATACACGCTTCTCATACACGCTCCTCATACATGCTCCACATACACGCTCCTCATACATGCTCCTCATACACGCTCCTCATACATGCTCCTCATACACGCTCCTCATACATGCTCCTCATACATGCTCCTCATACATGCTCCACATACACGCTCCTCATACACGCTCCTCATACAGGCTCCTCATACATGCTCCTCATACATGCTCCTCATACACGCTCCTCATACATGCTCCTCATACACGCTCCTCATACATGCTCCTCATACAGGCTCCTCATACAGGCTCCTCATACATGCTCCTCATACATGCTCCTCATACACGCTCCACATACACGCTCCTCATACACGCTCCTCATACATGCTCCTCATACACGCTCCTCATACACGCCACATGTCGCAGCATCCATCCAAAATAATGTTTGCTAATAGTTCCCATCAAGTGCTGGTTCTTTACACTCCGTTTTCTGCCACACAGTTCAGATTTCCTCCCGGTATCCTTCATTTGTCCTAGCTCCAGCAGTCTCTTCACAGCTACCATTGTTCTTCCATTCCTGCTCTTCATTTTCTCGCAGCCTGTCCAATACAGCCTTAGCAATGTCCCCCTTGTCCACCGTCAGCCCGCCATTTATTTTCGCCTGTTCAGCAAGTCTGTCTCCCACTTCATTACCATGTACAGTTTTACTATATCCATACAATATACGTTTACAATGATCGTATATTTTCTACAGGTTTACAAAGCCCGTATATACTTATCTGCTACTAGTTGTCCAGTCTAGGGCTTCATCGGCACTTACATGTACACAAATCTTGGGATGTTTTATATTCAATATTCATTCTTTCTGAAATCTTCCTACAACAGTCTCCATACATGCTTTGTTTCTAACTTATTTTCAGTTGTTTTTTAAATATTGTTTCATGAAAATCTGTTCCGCCTTGAACTCTCTTTCACTGACTCTCTGTGCCGGACTGAAACCCTCCCACGTTTCTAAGCTCGCTTATCTCTTTACTATTTGTTGGGTTTTTTGGGTTTTTTTTTTTTCAACTTTGTTTCTTTTTTTCAACTTACAACACTCCTTTTCAATTTTTTTTTCCTGTCGGCTACTTCCATCTGTCTTTCTATGCATCATGCGTCTGTATTCATCATGTGTGTCTGTATAAATCATGTGTCTATATGCATCATATGTCTGTATACATCATGTGTCTTGTATTCATCATGTGTGTCTGTATACATCATGTGTCTGTATGCATAATATGTCTGTATGCATCATGTGTCTGTACGCATCATGTGTATGTATGCATCATATGCCTTTATACACCATATGTTTGTAAGCACCATTTGTATGTATGCATCATATGTCTGCATACATCACACGTCTATACGAAGCAACAACAAAAAATGGTTTCATTTCTAGCTCTACAATTTTGAATATTCCTAAAACAATGGCGGCCAACTCGCTTTTGTTTTACCCAGAGTAAAAGTCCATCGCCTTTAATTCCAGTCCTCGCTCGAGTAAAAGAGAAAAGAGGATAAAATCCTCCTTTGGACGAACTCCACAGAAGAAGAATGCTATCAGACGTGTATGTATTGATCTTACCCTCCTTCCCAGCACGCACCGCCCCTATCCTTCCTCCCCCACGTTTATAATCGATTTGGCCAAGTTCAGCCAAAAACATTTACCCCCAAAATTACAGTAGACGCCGAATTAGGTTGAGAAAACAATGAGAAGTACGGCCAGCCTATTTCTGTCAAAAGATGAGCAAATCTTAATGCACGATAACAGCTAACATGTTTTTTTTACTCCTTGAAGAGAATGACATTTGACAAAATAAACTCGGCGTTTCTAAATTTACACACACAAAAAAAAAAAAACGACAGAAAGAATGGCATTTCCAAAATTAGGAGGATGACATTGTGGACATTTTACACTGAAAAGAAATACCTGTATCCCTCCTTTACTATAACAACTGACATGTCATTATTTCAAAAGTAGCATGCATGAAGTGTCATTTCTTCCAAAATAAAACATACGAGAAGTGTAGCCTCATCACTTCCAAAATAGAATGAGATGGGGAATTACACCACTTCCACAATATTATGCAAGAAGGATCATTACTTCCAAAAATATGATACAAGAAGTGTCATCACTAACAAAAGGGAGTGAAGTGTTCCACTTTTAGAATAAAATACAAGAAGTGTCAGCGTTTAAAAAAAAAAAAAAGGTACGAAAACTGTTATCATTTCCATTAATAAGAACTCCAAGCATCACGTGTAAATGTATATATATACGTATCTTCCTTTCCTAGCTAAAATATAAGAAGTGTCATAATTTTCCAAGCATTGTTTACCTGCTCTCTGGATATGGGAAAAGTCGAAAAGTGATTCCAAGTTCATTTCAGCAGTGCTTTTAGTGATTATGTTACTACAGTGCTTTTAGTGATATTCTGTACTACTACAGTGCTTCTGGTGATATTCTTTGCTAGTAAAAAGGTAACCCCCCTTCCCATGCCATTGAGGCGTATTTCGGATACGTTGTAGACCCATATGTCCACGATCTTCGGTACATGAAAGTTTGATGTGGTCAGTATCACGCCTGGTAGCATTTACCTTCCCAGATTTCTCTGGTACCACTTGTTAGAGGCTGAGTGGATCCCGGTGCCTTTATTTGGTGCGTACCAGAAAAAAAAATCCCAATGTTGGGACTTGAACCCTGTACCACCGGATTAGTAAACGGTGCGCCTAACCACTCAGCCAACCAGGCCATTCTTTGCTAGTACTGTGCTTTTAGCTCCGTGTTACTACAGTGCTTGCAGTGATATTTTGTTTGACATTACAGTGCTTGCAGTGATATTTTGTTTGACACTACAGTGCTTGCAGTGATATTTTGTTTGACATTACAGTGCTTGCAGTGATATTTTGTTTGACATTACAGTGCTTGCAGTGATATTTTGTTTGACATTACAGTGCTTGCAGTGATATTTTGTTTGACATTACAGTGCTTGCAGTGATTTTGTTTGACATTACAGTGCTTGCAGTGATATTTTGTTTGACATTACAGTGCTTGCAGTGATATTTTGTTTGACATTACAGTGCTTGCAGTGATATTTTGTTTGACATTACAGTGCTTGCAGTGATATTTTGTTTGCCACTACAGTGCTTGCAGTGATATTCTGTCTTACTAAGGCCTAGCTTGATGTGAAAAGTTGGATGTTGTGATGGAGACTAATGAGACGGCAAGCCAGGTTGCCAACGAGGAGTAAGACGATCAGTCTTGCACTGACAGCAGGACACATCAGCTCTGACAAGACAATGTATAGGTAACAATTTGTGACCTACTATCATCATCATCATCATCATCGTCGTCGTCATCATCATCATTATCATCATCATCATTATCATCATCATCATCATCATCGTTGTCATCGTCGTCGTCGTCGCCACCGTCATCATCGTCAATAGTGTTTCTGTACTCTCCAGAATATTTCAGCTTCATGCAAGGTCCTCCTTATTGATTCAGGAAAAAACTCTCTAAAACTTGTATCCTGACCTAACATATGAGAAACAACAGCTTCTTAGCAATTTCCCTGTCTGTCGTTTTGACAACACAATCACACACTTTCATACAACCGTGACAAAAAAAAAAAAAACGCTAACTAGATCTTCGTTGTGGAACTCATAGATCTTTCCCGCAGAGCTCATGTTCGTCAATTTAATGTCAGTTAAAATGTTCTAGTCCTGTAGCAGAAAACTTGGATTAGATTTGTTTTCTGGTAATTGTTGCGTGCCTGTCAATGCAGGTTTATTCTTTTGATTAAGCAAGGTTTGATACGCTGGTTAAACTTGTTTAATCGTTAGATTTTGTATGCTGTAAATTTTGTGTACATCTGCCTGTGCCAAAACTGGCAGCTGTCGCTACTCTCATAAACTAGCCGCCATTAAAAACGCACCGTTTGATCGAACTACTGTAAAGCGTGAAATGTTTATGCACGTGAGCTATTCTCAAGTTCCGATTGTGTGCATGTGTGCCAGGTAATGTAGTGACATTTTCCCAGCGATGTGGTCTTTACAGTAAAGCTGGCCTGCAGCTCGCGCAAATCAAATTTCTTCATTCATGACGTTATAAAAAAATCACATGACTGAAATCCGGCACACATATTAGACAGGTTTTAAGCAAGTAAAAGACCATTATCTGTTTACATCGAAAAGATATCCCTTCAGTTCACTTTTGTTTTCTGACGCCCCGATTGTTGTCGCAAGAGAGATGGCAAGCTTCTGGTATGTTGGCTGTGGAGTGACGACCAGGGATGTTGCTAGACATTGTGACCTTTCAACTTTAGCGAGGCTGAACCAGCGATTTCAGGCAGCGAGTACCACGAATGACCTTCCCGAGCCTGGATAACCTCGTGTAACAACACGAGCTCAGAATCGTCAAATTCTACTGATACATTCGGGCAACCGTTTTCAGACAGCAGCTCAGACAGCAACACAGACAGCAGTTCAGACAGCAGCTCACACAGCAGCACAGACACCTGGCACTTTGCGACAGCTTGTGACGCCGATGCCAGGACAAATGCTTGAGCCGCTTGTGAATTGTGTCATATTTAAGAATACAGCAAGCTTGTGTCATATTTAAGAATACAGCAAGCTTATGTCATATTTAAGAATACAGCAAGCTCATGTCATATTTAAGAATACAGCAAGCTTATGTCATATTTAAGAATACAGCAAGCTTATGTCATATTTAAGAATACAGCAAGCTTATGTCATATTTAAGAATACAGCAAGCTTATGTCATATTTAAGATTACAGCAAGCTCGTGTCAGTGAATGGATAGAAAATCTGAAATCAGTGGTTTTATGAGTTTTATATCAAGTACGACGCGTTAATGGCTCTAAAAATAAAGTGGTCCTCATATACTTCGAGTGACGGTCAGCTTTACATATTCATCAAACAATCACAGACCCTCATTAACTCCCATAACCTGTCTAGACCCTCATTAATTCCCATAACCTGTCTAGACCCTCATTAATTCCCATAACTTGTATAGACCCTCATTAATTCCCATAACCTGTATAGACCCTCATTACTTCCCATAACCTGTATAGACCTTCATTACTTCCCATAACTTGTATAGATTCTCATTACTTCCCATAACCTGTATAGACCTTCATTACTTCCCATAACTTGTATAGATTCTCATTACTTCCCATAACCTGTATAGACTCTCATTACTTCTCATAACTTGTATAGACCCTCATTACTTCCCATAACTTGTATAGATTCTCATTACTTCCCATAACTTGTATAGATTCTCATTACTTCCCATAACATGTATAGATTCTCATTACTTCCGATAACTTGTTTAGATTCTCATTACTTCCCATAACTTGTATAGATTCTCATTACTTCCCATAACTTGTATAGATTCTCATTACTTCCCATAACTTGTATAGATTCTCATTACTTCCCATAAATTGTATAGATTCGCATTACCTCCCATACCTTGTATAGATTCTCATTACTTCCCATAACTTGTATAGATTCTCATTACTTCCCATAAATTGTATAGATTCGCATTACCTCCCATACCTTGTATAGATTCTCATTACTTCCCATAACTTGTATAGATTCTCATTACTTCCCATAACTTGTATAGATTCTCATTACTTCTCATAACATGTATAAATTCTCATTACTTCCGATAACTTGTATAGATTCTCATTACTTCTCGTAACCTGTATCTCTCATACACAAACCAGTCATTCCGTGTACGTTTTTGCTCAATTCAGAAAACAAGAAAACAACAGTAAAATGGCAAACAAGAAAATTGAAATAAATAATACAAGACTAATCTGATTAGCCATTAGGCAGGAGCTAGAAATGTGTTAGATCTCACCTTCGATCGCCCACAGCAGAACATTCCGGACTGGACTGGTACCTTGGGACGTATCCACCAGTGCATGGAGTAGGCCCGGATGTTGCCAACTCACTCCGTCACGAGGTGCATATACTCCCACTGTTCATTGAGGTGGTTCTCCGGGCAAGAAGTATTCACGACATTCTCGTCTCCTAACGTGGGTTCTCCAAAGACAAGATCACGAGGTACCGGAAACACGGCAGCCACATCAGGACCGAAGGTCGAGGCCAACAAAACTAAACTTCTGCATAACTGAAGTAGCAACTTTCAATTAACGTTCATCCAAAAGAATACAATGAAAGAGATGACGATGCAAAAATTCATTTCCTTCCAAATCTTTCAGTTGCTGCTCTGATTTTGAAAATATGAAGTCTGCTGGTCTGTGGAGTTAGTAGATTTTTTTCAGGGCACCGACTGTACAAAACAGGTGCTGGTTGCTACATTCAAAATGCACACGGGATCATCAACCTGGGAAAAAATGAAACTTTTATAAGAAACTATTCTGGACATAGAAGAAACTGTTTTCTGTTAGAAGAGACTGTTTTCTGTTAGAAGAGACTGTTTTCTGTTAGAAGAGACTAAATTATGTTAGAAGAGACTGTTTTCTGTTAGAAAAGAGACTGTTTTCTGTTAGAAGAGACTGTTTTCTGTTAGAAGAGACTAAATTATGTTAGAAGAGACTGTTTTCTGTTAGAAGAGACTGTTTTCTGTTAGAAGAGACTGTTTTCTGTTAGAAGAAACTGTTTTCTGTTAGAAGAGACTGTTTTCTGTTAGAAGAGACTGTTTTCTGTTAGAAGAGACTGTTTTCTGTTAGAAGAAACTGTTTTCTGTTAGAAGAGACTGTTTTCTGTTAGAAGAAACTGTTTTCTGTTAGAAGAGACTGTTTTCTGTTAGAAGAGACTGTTTTCTGTTAGAAGAGACCGTTTCCTTATGACAACAATCACAAGAATAAAGCAGAGAGAGAAGATTTCACTGTAGCACAACATCACTAATTATAACATATTATTTTTCACACATAAATTCTTTTTTTTAACTCTGTTACAACAGAGAAACAAGTGAAAATATTTGGACAAAAGACTGGGGGGGGGGGGAGGGGAGGAGGGTGGACTTTGTGAATCAAAATACAAGCGAGAGTAAGACAAGGTTTGAGTGTGAGAGATGTTTAATAAATGCGCCCTTAGGATAAGCAACTGTCCATTCCCAGGATATGGAACTGTCCGTCCCAAGGATAAGCAACTGTCCATCCTCAGGATAAGCAACTGTCCATCCCCAGGATAAGCAACTGTCCATTCCCAGGATAAGCAACTGTCCATTCCCAGGATAAGCAACTGTCCATTCCCAGGATAAGCAACTGTCCATTCCCAGGATAAGCAACTGTCCATCCCCAGGATAAGCAACTGTCCATCCCCAGGATAAGCAACTGTCCATTCCCAGGATAAGCAACTGTCCATTCCCAGGATAAGCAACTGTCCATCCCCAGGATAAGCAACTGTCCATCCCCAGGATAAGCAACTGTCCGTTCCCAAGATAAGCAACTGTCCGTCCCCAGGATAAGCAACTGTCCATCCCCAGGATAAGCAACTGTCCGTTCCCAGGATAAGCAACTGTCCGTCCCCAGGATAAGCACATGTCTGTGCCCAGGAGACAACAGAACCATCATTCAGACAAGATTTATGCATCAGTAAGAACGCATGCTTCTCGTGGCTAAGTGGTGGCTCATTCCACATGAGTTAAAGTTCCACTCCCCGTCATTTTATGCACTTGTCTTCCTTCATTGTGCACTTGTCTTCCTTCAGTGTGCACTTGTCTTCCTTCAGTGTGCACTTGTCTTCCTTCAGTGTGCACTTGTCTTCCTTCAGTGTGTACTTATCTTCCTTTCAGTTTGCACTTGTAAGCACGTTACTCCGCCTTATATTTTAATACCTAGAGACTAGATAAAACGCATTCATTCATTCATTTTCATGTCCCTTGCGGAACTTTGCCTCCCAAACAGCACTCCTGTAGGCCTCTCGGTTGTCAGCAAGATGGCCTGCTGATGCTGCATCCATTTGCAGATCGTCAACGATGTCTTGCAGCCATCTTCGTTTTGGTCTTCCTCTTTTTCTTTTTCCCATTATGTACCCTTCCAAGATGGTCTTCTCTAGATTATCATGACGTTTAATGTGTCCAAAATACTTACATTTTCTCTCTTTAATCCTCTTTACTAGCCAGCCTTCTTCAATATTAAGTTCTTGTAGTATAGATAAAACGCAACGAGGGCCAATTTGGGGTTAACTAAAACTATATCAAATAATGTTTTCATTTCTGTTAACGTTAGTGAGGTGCTACATACTTTTAACATGGGAAATTGGGGGGGGGGGGGAGGAGAGCGAGATTCACATCTGTGAGGGGAGAGCAGCAGGCCAGCCAGTCTTGCTCTCTCTCTCTCTTCTCTCTATCCCTCCCTCCCTCCCACCCTCTCTCAAGAAGGTATCTCCATCCTTCCATGGTGAGAAGTTATTACTTGAAAAATTTCACTTCTTCTTCACGTAAAGTGGAATTCTTCACTTTTTTTACAATATTTATTTGATCTGGAAGCCATCAGCTCTACCTACACCTGTGATCTATACTTTCATATTTTCCACATTGTTACGTAGTGCTTACAGATATTAACTTATATTCTACTGCTTTACAGGTTCACAAATTCATGAAATCCCAACCCCGTTGACGAATAATCATGAAACTCACGAGTGATGCATCTTATTTGCTGAAAGCACGCGAGGGAGGACCCACATTTGCATAAACATCCCAGCGGTTCAAACGCTCGCTAAAGTGATGGTTTGGCCGTACGTGAAAGTTATGACCCGAGCTGTCTAGATCACGTGCTTTCCAAAAGCATGAATGTTAATCCGGTCATTCCAGGTTAGACAGACGTTTACACAGGGAACAAAGCATGAAATAAACTCTTTACATCTTAGAAAGTGGCTCTGAAGACGCCGGATGTTACAACATTAGGAGGATGTTTTGAGGATGGTTAATGTCTGACTAGACAATCAGAGACCTGTAGCTGATATGCTAGGATCACAGTTAGCGAATCAAAACTGACAAAAACTCTGTCCCACCTCCCGTTGGTAGCCTAGCTAACGGGGTAAGGATCGCCATAGTCTCCATGGTGGTGGAGTCTGGAAAAGAAACACCGCACACCCCCTTGATTTTTAGCTGTACTCCGGAACTGAAAAAATACCCGCCATAACCCACTCCCACGCCGATGCGATGCTGTGCCTCAAAATCTTTATCCGCTGCAACAAACACCAGTTCACAGTTACAAAAGAAAGAAAGAATGAATGAATGAATGAATGAATGAATGATCTTTATTTTTAAAGGGTAAAGAATTGGGCACACAGGCTCGTCTTACATTCTGCGTGCCCAATTATTTACCCTTTAAAAAAGAAAGAAAGAAAGAAAGAAAGAAAGAAAGAAAGAAAGAAAGAAAGAAGTGGAAATATTATGAGTCACGGGAGAATGAGATATGACTTACAAGAACTGGATCTTCGATAGATCTTTATTCCGAAACAAGTACAATATTTAAAATTAGACAGGAAACAAAAACAAAACAAAAAAATATTATAGAAATCTAATGCAGAAAAAATTTAACAATAATCAGAATATTTAAAAAGGCACAAACAACTTTATTCATTAACGCCCAAACAGTTGCAATGTTTGGCTTTAGCATGCAAAAAAAAAAAAAACCAACAGGAATAACAAAGAAATCTAAAAATTAAAGAAAGTCTAAATTGCGCTGGAATGATGTATGATTTCTTATCTATTGACTTGTATGATGCCATGTCAGTAAATCTAACAGTAGATCGGTCTAGAAAGCAGGAGCAGTTCATTGAAAGTCAGAGCTTTGCTTGAAAAGCTCATTAGTTTCCCGACCTGTGATTCTGGCATGGATGTTCTGCTCTCGGTGTGTCATGTTCTAAGTCATGGATGAACAACTATTGTGTGATCAGAATGTCATCTCGGTGTGTCACATGTTCTAAGTCATGGAAGAACAACTACTGTGTGATCAGAATGTCATCTCGGTGTGTCACATGTTCTAAGTCATGGAAGAACAACTATTGTGTGATCAGAATCTCATCTCGGTGTGTCACATGTTCTAAGTCATGGAAGAACAACTACTGTGTGATCAGAATGTCATCTCGGTGTGTCACATGTTCTAAGTCATGGAAGAACAACTATTGTGTGATCAGAATGTCATCTCGGTGTGTCATGTTCTAAGTCATGGAAGAACAACTATTGTGTGATCAGAATGTCATCTCGGTGTATCACATGTTCTAAGTCATGGAAGAACAACTATTGTGTGATCAAAATGCCATCTCGGTGTGTCACATGTTCTAAGTCATGGAAGAACAACTGTTGTGTGATCAGAATGTCATCTCGGTGTGTCACATGTTCTAAGTCATGGAAGAACAACTATTGTGTGATCAGAATGTCATCTCGGTGTGTCACATGTTCTAAGTCATGGATGAACAACTATTGTGTGATCAGAATATCATCTCGGTGTGTCACATGTTCTAAGTCATGGATGAACAACTATTGTGTGATCAGAATGTCATCTCGGTGTGTCATGTTCTAAGTCATGGAAGAACAACTATTGTGTGATCAGAATGTCATCTCGGTGTATCACATGTTCTAAGTCATGGAAGAACAACTATTGTGTGATCAAAATGCCATCTCGGTGTGTCACATGTTCTAAGTCATGGAAGAACAACTGTTGTGTGATCAGAATGTCATCTCGGTGTGTCACATGTTCTAAGTCATGGAAGAACAACTATTGTGTGATCAGAATGTCATCTCGGTGTGTCACATGTTCTAAGTCATGGATGAACAACTATTGTGTGATCAGAATATCATCTCGGTGTGTCACATGTTCTAAGTCATGGATGAACAACTATTGTGTGATCAGAATGTCATCTCGGTGTGTCACATGTTCTAAGTCATGGATGAACAACTATTGTGTGATCAGAATATCATCTCGGTGTGTCACATGTTCTAAGTCATGGATGAACAACTATTGTGTGATCAGAATATCATCTCGGTGTGTCACATGTTCTAAGTCATGGATGAATAACTATTGTGTGATCAGAATGTCATCTCGGTGTGTCATGTTCTAAGTCATGGAAGAACAACTACTGTGTGATCAGAATGTCATCTCGGTGTGTCATGTTCTAAGTCATGGAAGAACAACTATTGTGTGATCAGAATGTCATCTCGGTGTGTCATGTTCTAAGTCATGGAAGAACAACTACTGTGTGATCAGAATGTCATCTCGGTGTGTCACATGTTCTAAGTCACAGAAGAACAACTACTGTGTGATCAGAATGTCATCTCGGTGTGTCACATGTTCTAAGTCATGGAAGAACAACTACTGTGTGATCAGAATGTCATCTCGGTGTGTCACATGTTCTAAGTCTTGGAAGAACAACTACTGTGTGATCAGAATGTCATCTCGGTGTGTCACATGTTCTAAGTCATGGAAGAACAACTACTGTGTGATCAGAATGTCATCTCGGTGTGTCACATGTTCTAAGTCATGGAAGAACAACTATTGTGTGATCAGAATGTCATGAACCTTCCCTTACGAATCACTCCTAAGAATACAGAAAGTAAATGCGTGCAGACACGAAGAAGATTCATCTTCCGCAGGGTCTGAAGATCTTTATGCCGCCCTCCTCACTACAAATTTCATTCTGTGCTTTCTGTTATCTACTTTTTGTAGATATGTGTCCTCTATTGCACTAGTTCTTAACCATTTTCCCTGGCCGTGAATCAGTTTTTTTGGAACTAAAAAGACTATGTAGAACCCCTTTTCGAACTAAGAACAACTATGAACCCCCTTTCCGAACTGAGAACAACTATGGACTCCCTTTCCTAACTGAGAACAACTATGGACCCCCTTTCCTAACTGAGAACAACTATGAACCCCCTTTCCTAACTGAGAACAACTATGAACCCCCTTTCCTAACTGAGAACAACTATGGACCCCCTTTCCTAACTGAGAACAACTATGGTCCCCCTTTCCTAACTGAGAACAACTATGAACCCCCTTTCCGAACTGAGAACAACTATGGACCTCCTTTCCTAACTGAGAACAACTATGGGCCCCTTTTCCTAACTGAGAACAACTATGAACCCCCTTTCCGAACTGAGAACAACTATGGACCCCTTTTCCTAACTGAGAACAACTATGGACCCCTTTTCCTAACTGAGAACAACTATGGTCCCCCTTTCCTAACTGAGAACAACTATGGACCCCCTTTCCTAACTGAGAACAACTATGGACCCCCTTTCCTAACTGAGAACAACTATGGTCCCCCTTTCCTAACTGAGAACAACTATGGACCCCCTTTCCTAACTGAGAACAACTATGGACCCCCTTTCCTAACTGAGAACAACTATGGACCCCCTTTCCTAACTGAGAACAACTATGGACCCCCTTTCCTAACTGAGAATAACTATGGACCCCCTTTCGGAACTGAGAACCGTGGACCAGTCATGAATATAAAGTTATAAAAAATAACCCGGATGTTGCTTAGATTTTTCTTTTTTAAATGAGCCACACCATTTGCTGGTCTGTGGACCCCCAAAAATCCGTTCGTGGAACCACTTGGGGATTCACGGCCCCGAGGTCAAGAACCAGTGCTTTATTGGTCGATGTGTTGACTTACCTAGATTCTATGCCTCTGAGTGCTAGACTTGTAAGAACTGATTAACAAATACACCACTAAGACCTGACATTAACAGTGGACTTACAAGTGAATATAGCTTTTTTTTTTTAACTGTTATCTTCTTAAGCAACAACAGATACCGTTGTTTGAATCGTCTCTCTGATAACGCTGAGTTCTGGTAAAATCAATGCAAGGAGGAAACAAACCTTGACTATTTTTGTAGAGTCGGCGATATGAAGTCAGTAGTTAGCGCTGATAAGAAGAACTACACGCCCGCCTCGCGCTAGTTACTTCACAGTGACATGCAATATTAACATTCTAATAGTGATACTGTCACATTAACGTTCCAACAGTAGCAGTGCAACACTGACATTACAACATTAACACTGAATATTAACATTGGCATTGCAACATTAATATTTCAACAGTAACACTGCAACGGTAACACTGCAGCAGTTACATTCCAAAAACATGTAACAATCACATAACAACAGTAACATTGCATCGGTGATTGCAACAGTAATATTGTAACAATTACGATGCAACAATAACAAACAGACCATTGCAGCGAAGACATTCATACAGTTAAATTAAAACAGTGATACTGAAAAAGTAACATTGGAATAGTGATATTGAAGAAGTAACATTAGAACAATGATATTAAAGAAGTAACATTAGAACAATGATATTAAAGAAGTAACATTAGAACAATGATATTAAAGAAGTAACATTAGAACAATGATATTAAAGAAGTAACATTAGAACAATGATATTAAAGAAGTAACATTAGAACAATGATATTAAAGAAGTAACAGTGGAACAATGATATTGAAGAAGTAACAGTGGAACAATGATATTAAAGAAGTAACATTAGAACAGTGATATTGAAGAAGTCACAGTGGAACGGTGATACTGAAGAAGTAACATTGGACCAGTCAATGTCACAGTAACCATGGAACAGTCAACATCATTATATTATTGCTTTTAAAATTCTGTCTTCTTTGTCAGCTTTTCTATTCATAGTTCGTGCGTCATGTGTGGCCTGTGCGCGTGCGTGCGAGTGTGCGTACGTGTGTGTGAACGTGCGCGTTTAATGCGTTATTTTTTCCTAGATTCTATTGTCTCTTATGCCCTTAAAATGGTTGTTTATTTATGTACACAATGTTTGATTATTTTCTATGTTTTAATGCTCACATCTGTTTCACATATCATTTTTACCGTCTGTATATTTCTGTGCTCTCTTTATGTTTTTTTAGGCATTTTCTGTTGTCTGTGTTTCATGAATTTTTTATTCTCTCCCACTCTCTCTCTCTCTCTATTTCTTTCTCTCTTCTCTTTCCCTCCCTCCTTCTCTCTCTCTCTATTCCTTTCTCTCTTCTCTTTCCCTCCCTCCTTCTCTCTCTCTATTCCTTTCTCTTTTCTCTTTCCCTCCCTCCTTCTCTCTCTCTCTATTCCTTTCTCTCTTCTCTTTCCCTCCCTCCTTCTCTCTCTCTCTATTCCTTTCTCTCGTCTCTTTCCCTCCCTCCTTTTCTCTCTCTTCCTTCTCTCTTTCTCTTTCTCTCCTTCTCTTTCTCTCTCTCTCTTTCTCTCTTTCTTTTCCTTCTCTCTTTCTGTCTCTCTCGCTCTCTTTCATTTTTCATGAAGCTTTTCAATGACTGTTAGCAGCTGTTTTCTCATGACATGCAGAAAAAAATTCAAACAAGTGCATTATTTTGTTTTAAATTTTACCTGACTGACTCATTCTTGACTGAAGCAGGACGTTACACCAAAGTTCACTGCAAACAGTCATTCACAGTGATACAAATTTCTACTTTTGGCCGTTAAATATTTTTTAAAAAAAACTGTTTTAAAAAGTTAGCTAGTAACAAACTGACAGTTCTCACACAGTAATAATCTCTCATAGAATAGACTCGAAGTTTCAGACTTGCTCAGAAAATGCTCTCCGGTCATTAACCAAACATTATGTCCTAAGAAATGTCTATACGTGTAATTATAACCTACATCTTATGATATTAGACGTTAGAACACTTCTGCCGTTTATTTTCATTCCCAACTTCGGTTTTAAACAAATCAATTTAATGTTGTCGCTTCTGCTCAACGAACAAAATACAAACACGTTTATACACTGAGGATAATTATAAGACTGGGGGAAAAAAAAGACAGGGTGATATCTGATCCAGGACGTATTCTCTAGCGATGTTATGTGTTTCTGAAATGTCACTTCAATGCTTCCCTTGGCCGAAAACAAAGCCCACGCAACCTTTCCCAATTTTGCTCTATTCCGAAAACTACGGTAGTACTTCCTCGCTGGTCGACTTCCGTCAATGGTCGGGACTAGGGATTTTTGCTTAGACCGGCGCATTAGTCCCTCTAATCAATGAAATTCAGACTGACAGTTGATGCGAACGAGAGATAGAGACAGAGAGAGTAAGCGAGAGAGGAGAGAGAGAGAGAGAGACCTGGACTAAGAAATAAGAGAGATTAGAAGTTAGATATCTAATCTTTACTCTAAAGAAGCTATTACTGAGGATGGTAGATGGTTTCTGGTAGGTAGAGTTTATCTTAGAAACTTGCTACTGCAGCTTATTGATGGACATTATCTTAACTTTTTTTTTCAGCAAGTCCAGTTGAGTGAGCAAAACTATCATTGTCACTTAATGTTTTAATGTTTTATGACGATGATCATCATCATGTTGCAGAAGTGCTCTGACTAAGAGCGTTCAAAATACGAAAAAAAAAAGACGAAGGAAATCTCATTTGAACACGTAATTGACCAGTGAACCAACTAAACCAACATTCAACATGAAGCTATGACTAGCCAGTGAACTAACTAAACCAACATTCAACATGAAGCTGTGACTGACCACGGAACTAACTAAGCCAACATTCAACATGAAGCTGTGACTGACCACGGAACTAACTAAACCAACATTCAACATGAAGCTATGACTAGTCAGTGAATTAACTAAACCAACATTCAATATGAAGCTATGACTGGCCAGGGAACTAACTAAACCAACATTCAACATGAAGCTATGACTAGTCAGTGAATTAACTAAACCAACATTCAACATGCAGCTATGACTAGCCAGGGAACTAACTAAACCAACATTCAACATGAAGCTGTGACTGACCAGGGAACTAACTAAGCCAACATTCAACATGAAGCTATGATTGGCCAGGGAACTAACTAAACCAACATTCAACATGCAGCTATGACTAGCCAGGGAACTAACTAAACCAATATTCAACATGAAGCTGTGACTGACCAGGGAACTAACTAAGCCAACATTCAACATGAAGCTATGATTGGCCAGGGAACTAACTAAACCAACATTCAACATGCAGCTATGACTAGCCAGGGAACTAACTAAACCAACATTCAACATGAAGCTGTGACTGACCACGGAACTAACTAAACCAACATTCAACATGAAGATGTGACTATCCAGTGAACTAACTGAACGAGAGATGCCTGCTGATAACGACTGCACAAACAAAACCAAAAAGAATGTCCCGGTGACCTCTGACATATGAATGGTTAATGCCAGGCACGTGGTGAAACACCCGGCTGTCAGCAGGATCTCCGGTCGGCAGTGAAGCGTAATACTGACGACCTTTTATCCGTCACTGGCCTGACCCTGCGCTTGTTCCTGTAAGTGTATCTTCGCCCTTTAAAATCCAGAGTACAGCTAATTGCCCTTCTGGACAACTCCCGGTAGGACACCGAGGGCTTAAGCAGTCCTCAAAAACTGCGTCTGATGTCATTTAGGGAATCATTATTCCAAAGAGCTCGGGAGTAATTCTCCACTTGATGTTTCTCTTTTCTCTTCCCTCCCCTTTTCCGCAAAGGATTTTAGGAGAAAGCAAGAATGTGTGCTTCTGTCATATCCGTTATGTGTTTTGATTGTCCAGATTTATGTGTGCGAATATGGAAATGTTACGAACAATACAAGTCTCTAGAAAAAAAAAAGACAACCAAGAGGTAGATGGAAATAAACCCCATTGTGATTCTCAAGACACAAAGAGTTATGAAAGTATATTTGTTTTGTACGTGAGAAAAACCAAAGATTTTCTAGAACGCTTCTTGACATTTGTTAGAAAGAGAAAGATAATAAGAAATGTCAAAAGTTACAGGCTTGATGTCGGTAAACTTGACAATTTCAGTTCCTGTATTTCCCTAGGAAAACTGATCTGTTTTCTGAACTTGTTGCTGTAGTATCTCGTAGCTGTCATACTTGCCATACAGTTTTGTGGCTGCTAGACTTGGCAAGTTATGAAACTAAAATGACAATAAATGAAGCTAAAATGACAATAAATGAAACTAAAATGATGAGAAATAGTCGAAGATAAGGGTTCTGATTTACCAAACCCGATGTTTAGCTCTCAATATATAGATATAAATCTAGACTTGGCGTTTAGCACTCAGTATATTAGTATAAAATTAAAGTTTGCGTTTAGCACTCAGTATATTAGTATAAAACTATACTTGGTGTTTAGCACTCAGAGTGTAGATTTAAAAATGGAAATGGTGTTTAGCGATCAGTGTATAGATATAAAACAAGACTTCATGTTTAGCACCCGGTGTATAAAACTAGATTTGGTGTTTAGCACTCAGTGTATAAACTAGTTTAGCAATCAATGTATAAAACTAGACTTCGTGTTTAGCAGTCAGTGTATACAACTTGACTTGGTGTTTAGCAGTCAGTGTATAAAACTAGACTTGATGTTTAGAGCTCAGTGTATAGATATAAAACATTGAAATATATTGATGAATGAGGAAAGAGCTTAACAATTTCTGACTTCTCTGATCCGTAAAAAAACAAAACTGACCTTCAGAAACCAGGGTAAAGTAACAAACTCTGAGGTGTGTTAACTGCGAAGCTTACATCCATGATGACAGTGACAAGCTTACATCCATGATGGCAGGGAAAAGCTTACATCCATGATGACAGTGAAAAGCTTACATCCATGATGACAGTGACAAGCTTACATCCATGATGGCAGGGAAAAGCTTACATCCATGATGACAGTGACAAGCTTACATCCATGATGACATTGACAAGCTTACATCCATGATGATATTGAAAAGCTTACATCCATGATGACAGTGAAAAGCTTACATCCATAATGACAGTGAAAAGCTTACATCCATGATGACATTGACAAGCTTACATCCATGATGATATTGAAAAGCTTACATCCATGATGATATTGAAAAGCTTACATCCATGATGATATTGAAAAGCTTACATCCATGATGATATTGAAAAGCTTACATCCATGATGGCAGTGAAAAGCTTACATCCATGATGACATTGACAAGCTTACATCCATGATGACAGTGACAAGCTTACATCCATGATGACAGTGCTATACAAAATAAGACCAACATGGCCGGAGCATACACCTAGAATGATTGACAGCCCTACCCCGGAATCACATTGCTAACTTATCGAGGGAAGCATGCCACGACATGACCAGAACAGAAATACACAGTTATCTGTGAAACATCAGATTAGTTCTGTCCGCCACAAGGATTGGGACGGCCTTGAGGAAAGCCATTCTACGTGAAGAATTATTCTATGCAAAGGAGCATGGCCGTAAGAGGATGTTATGGAACAAACTAGAAGACAAGATAGGCAAGAGCATATAAGTGGCCACGCCAAGCATTTATTTCCACTGTGATCAGCTGCAAAGATCTTCTGCCTGCCACGCATTGTCTTTCACGACTAATGAGATCTTTACACGAATGATGTTTTATATGAATGTTGTTTCGTAATATCGACTGTGGCTTTTATATCTTAACATTTTGTTTGATATTGTTTACTTCTTGTGGGGAACTTTTAAAAACTGGCCAGGGATACAAGTCTATGCATTATTCTGTTAGAATTTCATATCCACTGGAAATTACCACAAGAAATATGTCTTTCCCGATCTTAAAGAAAGAAAGAAAGAAATATAAGATGCATAAAAACAGAGTGATGGGGCAACAGAAAAAAAGATTTCTGAATTTCCATGCATGACAAATATCCTCAATAAAAACCCGGAAATGAAAGACACATAAATCCATGTCTGCTGTAGAAGGAGACAACACAAACAATGTACAAGAAGATTCATAAAGTTCACAACAACAACAACAACAACAATAACAACGACAAAATCACACAACGCTATTCACACGGCACAACTGGTTCTCAAGCAACCTTTTAGGCAAACTATAGGTCCTTTGTTGCTAAGGCATGATCCAGTTCTGGGGCACACAGTATTATTGTCCTTGGTTCCTGGAGTCTAGTTCAGATCCAAAGGGCTCTGTGCCCCTAATGGGATTTGAATTATTTCCCTTTGAGACAGGTAGATAGATAGATAGATAGATAGATAGATAGATAGATATAGATAGATAGATAGATAGATAGATAGATAGATATGCAGGCAGGCAGGCATGCAGGTAGGCAGACAGACAGACAAACAGACAAACAGATAGATAGACAGACAGACAGACAGACAGACAGACAGACAGATAGATAGATAGATAGATAGATAGATAGATAGATAGATAGATAGATAGATAGATAGATAGATAGATAGATATAGATAGATAGATAGACACCAGAACCACTGAAAGAAAGAACCGAAGCTAATGGAGTAAGAATGAAGTAAATTATCCGAGCTGAGCGCCAGAGATCAATATTAATACCGAAGTCCGATTCCCAAAGGTTCTCTGCTAAACCCGGACAGAAAGCTTCTGAAAACCAGGACACTGGCATCCACGTGACCTACATCTGGCCATCAGTCAAGATAGCAATGGCATGATGCTCTTCAAACGTCCACCACCTGTAGGAACCCTTCCTATGTTAGGAGAATATAGTTCTCACAAGGAGCCTAAACAATAGGACATGGTATAACTGATTTATGTATGGCGACCGATATTTGGTGAAGTGAGCGGCAGGGAATCATTTTCACCACTGAAAATATTGCACGAATGATTATCTAGTTTAAAAACAAAATAATTAATGATTGTACTAGTCAGAAATATAAATGTGTGATGTTTAGAAAATGTTTATACCATTTATAACCGAGAGCCCTACAGGAGAACTGTTAGGGTTGGCAGAGTTCCGCTGGGGACATGCAAATGACTGACTGACTGATACTGTTTATAAACAACAACCTTACATACTGTTTATACTGTTTAGAAACAACAACGGTAATGATTATACCCTTCAGAAACAACAAGGGTAGTGTTTATACTATTTATAAACAACAACTATAACTATTACTCTATAATGTTTATACTGTAATATTTGTACAGCATACAATAAAAAAAATCTGTGATGGTTATACTGTTTATAAACAAAATTATTTTTGTATTGCTGGAAGAAAAACAGCAATAATGTTTATAAAGTTTATAAATAAAAATGTATGATGTTTATACCGTTTGTAAACAAATCTGTGATGTTCATACCGTTTATAAACATAACTCCGTAAGGTTTATAACGTCAGAAACAAAAAAAAGGATATTTATAACAGTTTAGAAAAATATGACATCTTCACATTCGATAACTATAAAAGCAATTGTTTGACATGAAACGACGCAGAACTAGAGGAAAAAAAAGATAAAGGTAATCCTGTCGTGCCTTAGAGGCATACAGGGATATGGTGTCAGTGCCCATTAGAGAGAACTACCTGACTGGCTGTCAAAGTGGCACACAAGATAAACGAGAAGAAAAAAACAACAGCAATGGATCAGACTGGAAATATCATACACTACAAACATGAAGAAACTTGACTGCGTGTACTGCTACTAGAAACAAAATGATAAACTTGTATAGCATTTTTTTTCTCTTTCAAAGTCTAAATTTCTTGACACTGGCATTTTTCTGGGGACTAGCGGGTTTTCATTGTTTTGAGGGTCCACCCGGTGGGTTTCGGTGGAGAGAGGGTCTTGGTAGGTGGAAACAGATAAGCAGGGGGTAGGGGAGGGGGGTTTGGCTCCGGCTTATAAAACGTCTCGAGAGGACCACCCACCCCAACAACAATGTCCAGATTTACAACGCAATATGACAATGACATATAAAAATCTGTGAAACAAATTTATAGCCTTCTTTTTTTTTGTGTGTATCCCCAGGCTTAAGAGGACAAAGAGAGAGGCCTGCGCAGAATATTCTGTCTGAGGCGATTTTCTTAAGTTCTCTCTGTTCAAGCCTCTCTTTTCTTGTTTCTTATTATTTCTAAGTTATGGATCTTCTGGCAGGTGTGTTTCTTGATGTTCTATGGATCTTGACCCCAGCTCTTGATGTACTGACGCATCTTGGGAAAACTAACACATCTATTTATTCTTCACCCATTATTTTTATACCATTCATTCCATTCTTGTTCTGACTGAAGTCTGTAATGGGGAGCCTTTGACGCATATCTTTGACTCTTTCTGGGTGTGTTGCACAAATTATTTCTAAATTACAAATAGATTTCATGAAGACAAAGTTTATTTATGTAACTTCCCAGGTCCCACAGCATATAACAAAAAAATTACACGTAAACCTAGGAACAGACTTTCATAGACAAACTAGCATATGTGGTTAATATATCATGCTTGTCATAGACAAACTAGTTTATGGGGTTAATGTGTCGAGCTTGTCATAGACAAAATAGCTTATGGAGTTAAAGTGTCGAGCTTATCATAGACAAACCAGTTTATGGGGTTAATGGTGTTGAGCTTGTCATAGACACGCTAGTTTATGGGATTAATGTGTTAAGATTATCATAGACAATTATATTTAGGATTGAAAAATAATTCATAGACTATTCCTATCTTATATAATTTATTATAAATTACACACTATAAGTGCATGCAAAAAAAGTTTAAAATATTTTAATGAAATAAATTTAACGCAAATGAGTTTGTTAAATTAGTTATACTGTACTATACTCTTTTTCTAACGAGTAGAAATGCTTTAATACTCTGTGAAATATTTAAAATATATTGTAAATTAGCTAACATATCGACTTCATACATAACTTTCTATTTTGTTTTCTTTCTTTCTTCCATCTCGTTGGAACATTGGCCATATTCCTGAAATAGGCTCTTGGAATCGAATATCGAAATCGGTGATCGCTGCTGATATGCAAGATCGATATGTGCTGTGTTTCAAATACAGGTCCATGCTGATATACCAGAAAGTTGAAAAGTTACATAAGATGAAAGAATGAATACATAATCTTTAGAAGTTAATGCATTTACACTGACCTGGTTGTGATGATGAGTTTGAAGGCGAATGGTGCTAATGATGATAACGTTAGAGGAAATTAAGATCAGAAGTTATCATTCCTTGAGTTCCAGTAGATGGCCTAAGTTTTTGTTAGAGATTGTGCTCAAATAAACATAGTACTCTTATAAACAGATCAGTAGAAAAATGTTATTTTCCCAACTTTAAAAAACTGGACATTTTTATTGGATATTGATGACATACGAAATTGCGTAAACAATTTTATGTTGGTGAAATTAGAAATGACTTTGACAACTTTCTCAGAAAGACTTAGCCATGTTTTGTTAAAAAATTAGCGATTATTGATAAGGACAAATTATTGATCACTCCTGTCTGCCGTGAGATATTTTATATAATTTTAATACATAGGTTCCTTCACACCCGGAAGTTGTTTGAAAGGCTTCACTAGACCGCTGCTGTGGTGTAGTGGTTAGCGAATTCGCCTGCCCATCAGAAGGTCTCTGATTCTATTTCGATTGCAGGTAGAACTTTTTCGGACTGGCTTGCTGCGGGGTTAACAGCCTAAAAAATGGGTACATGAGTTTTCCCTGGGAAAACAAAGGCAGCGAGGACAGGTGCTGGCATACCTACCTCCAATGCTGTAGTGGCCTAGGAATGTGAAGACATTAACACTTCACAGCCCGCTACATGCCACGGGATATAGCTCTTTCCACCCGAGACAATATGACTGACAAACAGTGCTCCAGATAAAAGAAAGACATGTCAGACAGATAAGGTCTTTTTCTTTCTATCCTTCCATCCTCCTGCTGGCCATGCTCCAGCCCTTTGACTGGTAATCATCGAATATTACATTCTGTGGGAGATTTGCAGATCAGCAATAAATTCTCTTCACTTCTCACGGTCTCCAACCATCATACATATGATCTGTATCTTACTATTGAGGTACATACAGTAATACTATACTTGTATTCAGTCAGCCAATCAGCATTTGCATGTCCCTTGCGGAACTTTGCCTCCCTAACAGCACTCCTGTAGGCCTCTTGGTTGTGACCAAGATGGCCTGACGCTGATGCATCTATCTGCAGATCATCAACGATGTCTTGCAGCAATCTTCGCCTTGGTCTTCCTCTCTTTCTTTTTCTAATTATATACACTTCCAAGACGGTATTATCTAAATTATCATGGTGTTTAATGTGTCCAAAATATTTACGTTTTCTCTGTTTAATCCTCTTTACTAGCCAACCTTCTTCAATATTAAGTTCTTGTAGTATGGATATATTTGTTCTTTTTTGTGTCCATAATATTTGAAGAACTCTTCTGTAGCACTTACATTCAAAAGCATTTATGTATTTCTCAGCTGTTTTATTAAGAGTGTCCAGGTCTCACAGACATATGTTGCGATGGGAAAGATGCACGCCCTTAAAAATCTTATTTTTGTAGTTCTGTCTGCACCTCTCCACAGATCCTTTAGTTGTTTTATTTTCTGAAGAGCGATAGGTGTCCTCCTTTTAATTTCCCTCATTGTATCTCCATTATTAGTTAGTAATTATTGAAGATATTCAAAACTCTTCACTTCTAATTTTTCATCATTGATACATATTTCAGCTGCCTTATTTGTTTTGTCAGGTGTCATCAATTTAGTTTTCTTAGCATTAAGATAGAGGTTTTGCTCTTAACTACTCTTACAGACTGACATAATTAGTTTTTCCATTCCTTTTTCTGTTGAGGACAGTAATACTGTGTCATCAGCATATCTAATCACTGGTATTTCATAACCTCCAGTGGCTATAGTATTGTAATATTCCATCTTCTCTAACATTCCTCATTATACTTTCAGTATACAAGTTAAATACTTGTATTACTTCTAGGAGATCGCAAGGAGATATAATAGCCTTTTCCTACTTTCACAAGCAAACCCTACATACCTCCGACTTAACTTTCATTAGCAAACCCTACATACCTCCAACTAAACTTTCACAAGCAAACCCTACATACCTCCGACTTAACTTTCACTAGCAAACCCTACATACCTCCGACTTAACTTTCACTAGCAAACCCTACATACTTCCGACTTAACTTTCACTAGCAAACCCTACATACCTCCAACTAAACTTTCACTAGCAAACCCTACATACCTCCGACTTAACTTTCACTAGCAAACCCTACATACCTCCAACTTCCCTCGAAGTGGACACAGAAGTTGAAGGGGAAGGGTGTATACGAGGGTGTATACGAGGTTGTATACGAGGGTGTATACCAGGGTGTATACGAGGGTGTATACCAGGGTGTATACGAGGTTGTATACGAGGGTGTATACGAGGTTGTATACGAGGGTGTATACCAGGGTGTATACGAGGTTGTATACGAGGTTGTATACGAGGGTGTATACGAGGCTGTATACGAGGGTGTATACCAGGGTGTATACGAGGTTGTATACGAGGGTGTATACCAGGGTGTATACGAGGTTGTATACGAGGGTGTATACCAGGGTGTATACGAGGTTGTATACGAGGGTGTATACGAGGTTGTATACGAGGGTGTATACGAGGGTGTATACCAGGGTGTATACGAGGTTGTATACGAGGTTGTATACGAGGGTGTATACGAGGGTGTATACGAGGGTGTATACGAGGTTGTATACGAGGGTATATACGAGGTTGTATACGAGGTTGTATACGAGGTTGTATACGAGGGTGTATACGAGGGTGTATACCAGGGTGTATACGAGGTTGTATACGAGGTTGTATACGAGGTTGTATACGAGGTTGTATACGAGGGTGTATACCAGGGTGTATACCAGGGTGTATACGAGGTTGTATACGAGGTTGTATACGAGGTTGTATACGAGGTTGTATACGAGGGTGTATACGAGGGTGTATACGAGGGTGTATACGAGGTTGTATACGAGGGTGTATACGAGGTTGTATACGAGGTTGTATACGAGGTTGTATACGAGGGTGTATACGAGGTTGTATACGAGGGTGTATACGAGGTTGTATACGAGGTTGTATACGAGGGTGTATACGAGGGGGTATACGAGGGTGTATACGAAGGTGTATACGAGGGTGTATACGAGGTTGTATACGAGGTTGTATACGAGGGTGTATACGAGGTTGTATACGAAGGTGTATACGAGGGTGTATACGAGGTTGTATACGAGGTTGTATACGAGGGTGTATACGAAGGGGTATACGAGGGTGTATACGAGGGTGTATACGAGGGTGTATACGAGGGGGTATAGTCAATTTTAACAGATAAAATCTCTCTTTAAAAAAAAATGAAGTTGTGTCTCGTTATTTTTTTCTTCATTCTCTAGTTCGCCGGGAATTCAAAGTTTAAAAAAAAAATGTCTGCTTTAGACGTTGATTTTCTGCCCGCCGTATTATTTTCCAGGCCATGTTTAGAAGAAAGGGCCAAAATGAGAGATGATTAGAGAGAAAACTGTTTACTCTGACAATGAGAGACAACAAAAGAGAAGAGTGCAGAATGGTAGCAATATTTTGGCTATCAATGAATAGATAAGAATCGATTTGTTCCGTATCAAAACCCCGTGTAGCACCACACAAGGTTGGATAATTTTCAAATAGGGGTCAAAGTTCAGTCTGTCTAAACCTGAGCTATAGGAGGGGATTATTTCGCTAAGCGGCCGTGCGCCAGCATGGCGGAGAGTGCTGCACGAGCAGGAATGTGTGCTCGGTTCTCGTCCAAAGCGATTTCCTTAATTGTTTGTTCAGCATTGCTTTGTTGTGGCTTGTGTCACGTGACGTCCCACCATGGCTAGTAAAAGCTGTTGCTAATAGAGATTGCTTGAACCTGCATAAATCTCCCAAGTCCAGGATGTAACACGTGATCAGTGAATCGTTTTAAAATTTTTAAAATGGTGAAAGTAGCCTTCATGTTGGTCTAAACTATTACTAGTTAATCCTTAATGTTGCTAGAACTGGGGCAGCTTGTGAAACTATCACTTTTCTCTTCTCTCTCTCTCCGTCTGTGAGGGCAAACTTTCACGTCAGCTATGGCGCTAGCAATGGAGTGCTATCACTAGATACAGAGGCGGAAAACTTTCCAAATCTAACAGCAAATAAATGAAATAAACTCTAAAACAAAGCAAAAATAAATGGACAAGAAACTCTAAAACAAAGAAACAAAGAGAAAGTAAAGGGACAACAAAATCTAAAACAAATATAAAGTAAAGGACAACAAACCCTAAATAGAGAGAAAGTAAATGGACAAGAAACTCTAAAACAGAGAGCAAGTAAATGGAGATGAAAACTCTGAAACAAGAGCAAGAAAAAACACAAGAAACTAAAATAAAGAGTAAATTAATCACACGACTTTCCGCACTTTTGTCTAGGCCGTAGACCACAACTTCATAGGGTGTGTAACATGTAAATATTCCCAGTTCTCTCGTTCTTCGAGGTGAAAATGAACCCATGGGTTGACACAGCTTGGTTGGCCCAGCTTGGTTGACACAGCTTGGTTGGCCCAGCTTCTTGACTCCCTTTGCGCGCTCTGCCACCAGCAGCGACACTGAAAGTAACAAGTGAAGGTGTCTCAGCTACACTGAAAGTAACAAGTGAAGGTGTCTCAGCAACACCGAAAGTAACAAATGAAGGTGTCTCAGCTACACTGAAAGTAACAAGTGAAGGTGTCTCAGCTACACTGAAAGTAACAAGTAAAGGTGTCTCAGCTACACTGAAAGTAACAAGTAAAGGTGTCTCAGCTACACTGAAAGTAACAAGTAAAGGTGTCTCAGCTACACTGAAAGTAACAAGTAAAGGTGTCTCAGCTGCACTGAAAGTAACAAGTAAAGGTGTCTCAGCTACACTGAAAGTAACAAGTAAAGGTGTCTCAGCTACACTGAAAGTAACAAGTGAAGGTGTCTCAGCTACACTGAAAGTAACAAGTAAAGTTGTCTCAGCTACACTGAAAGTAACAAGTGAAGGTGTCTCAGCTGCACTGAAAGTAACAAGTAAAGGTGTCTCAGCTACACTGAAAGTAACAAGTGAAGGTGTATATTACTGATTACGCTACAACTACGGCGTGCAAGAAACCTATTTCTGCAGTACTTTTCAAGTTCTTGTTTCTCCTCTTATGTTCATTTGCGAACAAATATATCTATACTACAAGAATGTAATATTGAAAAAGGTTAGCTAGTAACGAGGATTAAACAGAGAAAACTTAAATATTTTGGACACATTAAACGTCATGAGAATTTAGAGAAGACAGTCTTGGAAGGGTACATAATGGGAAAAAGGAAGAGAGGAAGACCAAGGCGAAGATGGCTGCAAGACATCGCTGATGATCTCCCAATTGATGCATCAGCAGCAGGGCATCTTGCTTGCAGCCGAGAGGCCTACAGTAGAGCTGCTAGGGAGGCAAAGTTCCGCAAGGGACATGCAGGAGAGCTGCTAGGGAGGCAAAGTTCCGCAAGGGACATGCAGGAGAGCTGTTAGGGAGGCAAAGTTCCGCAAGGGACATGCAGGAGAGCTGTTAGGGAGGCAAAGTTCCGCAAGGGACATGCAGGAGAGCTGTTAGGGAGGCAAAGTTCCGCAAGGGACATGCAGGAGAGCTGTTAGGGAGGCAAAGTTCCGCGAGGGACATGCAGGAGAGTTGTTATGGAGGCAAAGTTCCGCAAGGGACATGCAGATGACTGATGATTATTTGTGCGTGATATGGCTTGATGTTATGGGACCATGTGATGTAGTTCTTATGTCCAGTCTTGATGGTCGGAGTCCCGAAGACCACTGAGTCTTAGTGCTGAATGAAACTCATGAGACAGTGCTACATTTGTTGTGTGTCGAAGCTTTTATAAATAAGAGGGACCTGGTAATGGTTTTATTTCAGTGCCATGGCTTCTATCTCAAGTAAGGAGGATGCTTACAACAAAACATTTTGTATATTTCTCTGTCCAGTTGCCGGTCACAGACGCAATATGGCCGACTCAGAACGTACCAAAGGAAATTTCGAAAATAAAATAAATCAAAATGACGAGCACATAAAGCAGACAAGTATTCAGACAAATGTCTGCCTGGTTGGATTTCAAATGTCAATGAACATCCACTCACTGCCGCTTTAGATAGAATTTCGATATCTTTGCAGTATTTATAATAAGTCACATGACTCTGTATGCTCTGAGGAGTGTTACTGCAGGTTGTATGTTCTTGCCATGCCTAGAGAGCTTGCCAGGAATATCATTTGGCGGGTACAACCTTAACAACTTAAGATATGCAGACGACACAGTCCTGATTGCTAAAAGTGAAGGAGAGCTACAGTCTCTTCTGGACATCGTGGTTCGTGAAAGTAAAAGTAAAGGTCTCAGTCTGGATAAAAAGAATCATCTCAAAGAAAAGAATACCACCAAAATGTAGCACTACCATCGATGGCATAGAACTGAAACAAGTTGATAGATTCAAGTACTTAGGAACAATTATAACAGTTGATGGGAAATGTCACAACGAAATAAAAGGCAGACGTGCTCAGGCCAAGTCAGCATTCCAGAAAAAGAGAAACATCTTGTGCAACAGACCTTTATCAATGGAAACAAGACTCCAAGTGCTTAAATGTTACATCGAGCCAATTTTGTTTTAAGGATGTGAAGCATGGTCCATAAATAAGAGAGTACAACGAGAAATGGAGGCCATGGAAATGTGGTGCATAAGAAGGATGTTGAAGGTATCATGGACAGTTAAGAAAACCAACGAAGAAGTCTTAAGAGAGGCTGGAGTTAAAAGGCAAATTACAGCAAAGATAAAAGGCAGACAAGCGAGATTTGTAAGACATTTTTTTGAGAAGAGGAAAATTGGAACACACTGTGGCAACTGGAAAAATTGACGAAAGAAGAGACAGAGGAAGACAGAGAGAGAAGTTACTGGATGGGCTATCAGTGTGGCTAGGAAGAAAGTCACTGGCGGATCTCATAATCAAGTCTAAAGACAGGGAATTGTGGGGAGAACTGATCGCCTACACCACGGACTTGATTGATTGATTGATGCCTAGAGCTGTTCTATTTACAAGATGTTTTTTTTATTCAGAGTGAACCCACGAGTAAACTAATTTCCTTTTGACTTCTTCTACATAAATTACAGATTTTCCAAGTGGAAACAGTATGTCAGATAAAGTTGTCATTGCACGGAAGCCACGTACAGTAATTGCTCCATGTCGTTTCGTGTGAGTTTTTGCTTTGCCTGCTCACGTGTTTCTGTATTGGCCACATCAAACAATATTAACCTGTGGAGTCTGGGGTGGTAAATATTGGCTCGTACTGCAAACAACGCCATCACCTTGGGTCAAGTCAAGCACGAGTGGTTGGGGGGGGGGGGGTGGGAGGGACAACACACCTTTAATACTGAAAGAAAGAGCACACGGTGGAGTGACAGAATGTATGAGCTAACAACGCTGTTTTCCACAGACATGGAGAGTGACTAGCGAAATGAAGCTGCTTGTGCCGTGAGGTTCATACTGTGATGGTGCAATGAAGCCAGAATTATATTTAGCGATGTAGGTTCTGTGTCCTCGCGTGCTTACATGTGAAGCCTATGCAGGATGAGCAGTCTCCTAGCGGTTACTTGAAAAATGTTCCATTAACAAAAACGTAACGCCAAAGTTGCTTAAACACACCGATGTTTTGAGCTTCTAATCAGCGCAAGAGAATAGGAAATGGAGATTTTATACACGGTTGAGAATTAATTACAATCACTCTCTAAATCTGGGAAGAAAATGATGAAGAAGAAAAATGTGTTTGTTTGTTTGTAGATGTTGCTAAGTTTTGTCTTGATGTGCAGTTTATTCTAATAATATTAGATTCCCAGTTTCTGCAAACATAACAATGAAAAACATTGTGCCAGTAAGTGTAGTCTGTTTATGATGTACGTTTCTTTATCATCAAGTGCGCGCCTGTGTGCTGTGAGAATCTAGTTAGATTTGTCCCTCTGTGCTATGAGAATCCAGTTAAATTTGTCCCTGTGTGCTGTGAGAATCCAGTTAGATTTGTCCCTCTGTGCTATGAGAATCCAGTTAGTTTTGTCCCTGTGTGCTGTGAGAATCCAGTTAGTTTTGTCCCTGTGTGCTGTGAGAATCTAGTTAGATTTGTCCCTGTGTGCTGTGAGAATCCAGTTAGATTTGTCCCTGTGTGCTGTGAGAATCCAGTTAGATTTGTCCCTGTGTGCTGTGAGAATCCAGTTAGATTTGTCCCTGTGTGCTGTGAGAATCCAGTTAGATTTGTCCCTGTGTGCTGTGAGAATCCAGTTAGTTTTGTCCCTGTGTGCTGTGAGAATCCAGTTAGATTTGTCCCTGTGTGCTGTGAGAATCCAGTTAGATTTGTCCCTGTGTGCTGTGAGAATCCAGTTAGATTTGTCCCTGTGTGCTGTGAGAATCCAGTTAGATTTGTCCCTGTGTGCTGTGAGAATCCAGTTAGATTTGCCCTTGTGTGCTGTGAGAATCCAGTTAGATTTGTCCCTGTGTGCTGTGAGAATCCAATTAGATTTGCCCCTGTGTGCTGTGAGAATAAAGTTAGTTTTGTCCCTGAGTGCTGTGAGAATCCAGTTAGTTTTGTCCCTGTGTGCTGTGAGAATCCAGTTAGATTTGTCCCTGTGTGCTGTGAGACTGCATTTAGATTTGTCCCTGTGTGCTGTGAGAATCCAGTTAGATTTGTCCTTGTGTGCTGAGAGAATCCAGTTAGATTTGTCCCTGTGTGCTGTGAGAATCCAGTTAGTTTTGTCCCTGTGTGCTGTGAGAATCCAGTTAGTTTTGTCCATCACATGTGTGCTATTTCACCAGGTACTTCCCGGTGCAATCATCCTGCGAACTCTTCTTCTTCTTCTTCGAACTGCAAGCTGGTGTTCTTTGCCGCCTGTGTGATGAAGATGTTGAGACACAGCTTCGTATCGGATTGATAGTCCGTGAATGGAGCTAAAAAAGGAGAGGGGCATGTAAAGCAGGTTACTCGGGCTGGTGATTCATTCTATCTTCTGGTCTTCTATGTGTAGAATGTAAACTGTAGATGTATTGCTATTCATCTCTGCGTAATTTCCCACTATTGTCCAGCGGAATAATGTTACTTCTGTTTTAATATTCTACTTTGTTTTGCGTCTGTTTTGTTATTCACTTCACAGACTTACTTGCTCCCAGGTTCATTCTCTCCCAGTGGAAATAGTAATACAGAAGCAGCAACTTTACAGTTGAAATGACTTTAATGATGTACGGGGTGACGATGAGTCGATGAGCGATATGACGAGAACGACAAAAGGCATCAACAAAATCCATGGACACAAGACTGGACATCTCTACAATATATGTTCCCGGCAGACTACTGTCGCCATCAGAACAAACTAATACACTCTATTCTACATCTATTTCACTAAACAACATTTCTAACAGACTAATCTACTCTACCTCAGACGATACACAAAACATAACTGTCTCTTAGTCATATGATTTCTCTCTCACCTGACCTTTTTCCTATCATTCCTCATCCGTGAGCCTCGTGCAACCCGAGACAAAGGAGATGGACTCTACTCACAAACAGCTAATTACTTTAGAAGATAACTCATTTTATACAAATATTCCAATTCTCAGATGAGTTATCTATCTTACATCCTAACATTCAGTATACTGCTATACATGCAATAATTTCTTAAGCAAACTCCGCTGAGGCCTGTGACTGTGGTAGCAAGGGAAAGACTGGACAGGTCTCTGTCAGCCATGATTCACCAAGCCAGACGCTAGCATGTCAGTTTATGGAACGCTGGCTGCCAGATCAGACAGCTTCTTCTGTCTCATCTGTTCATCATAAAATGGATTATATTATCCACTTTCATTCCGAATTTCGGAATTCTTAGTCAAATTATGATATCCCTAGTACTGATGTGTCAGCCTAATAACTGATCTGTCATCAGCTACAGATAACCGAGCTGACAGGTGGCCGTTAGCCTGACAAGCTAATATACTCAGAATTATCTGACATGCGTACAGGGAGGCAGTGAGCCACTGATGCTGAATTTGCATGTCTGGAAAATTGTGCTCTCGTTTCTCGTAGGTTTTACAGAAGTAATGATTTTGTCTGTAGATGATCGATATCATCATGCTCCAGTATGTGAGAGAAGAGTGGATAGAGAGAGAAAAAGAGAGAGACAGAATGAAAGAGAGAGAGAGAGAGGAAAGAGAGAGGGAGATAAAGGGATAGTGAGAGAGAATGAGATAGAGGGTAGAGAGAGGGAGAGTGAGAGAGAAGGAGAAAAAGGGAGAATGAGAGAGAGGGAGAAAAGGGAGAGTAAGAGAGAGAGAAAAAGGGAGAGAGGGAGGAGAAAAGGGAAAGTGAGAGAGGAGGAGAAAAAGGGAGAGTGAGAGAGAGGGAGAAAAGGGAGAGTAAGAGAGAGGGAGAAAAAGGGAGAGTGAGAGAGAGAGAAAAAAGAGTGTGAGAGAGGGAGAAAAAGGGAGAGTGAGAGAGATGGAGAAAAAAGGGAGAGTGAGAGAGAGGGAGAAAAGGGAGAGTGAGAGAGAGGGAGAAAAAGGGAGAGTGAGAGAAAGAGAGAATTAGTGAGAGATATGGAGAAAAAGGGAGAGTGAGAGAGATGGAGAAAAAAGGGAGAGTGAGAGAGATGGAGAAAAAGGGAGAGTGAGAGAGAGGGAGAAAGAGAGTGAGAGAGATGGAGAAAAAGGAAGAGTGAGAGAGAGAGAAAGAGTGAGAGAGATGGAGAAAAAGAGAGAGTGAGAGAGAGAAAAAGGGAGAGAGGGAGGAGAAAAAGGGAAAGTGAGAGAGGAGGAGAAAAAGGGAGAGTGAGAGAGAGGGAGAAAAGGGAGAGTAAGAGAGAGGGAGAAAAAGGGAGAGTGAGAGAGAGAGAAAAAAGAGTGTGAGAGAGGAGAAAAAGGGAGAGTGAGAGAGATGGAGAAAAAAGGGAGAGTGAGAGAGAGGGAGAAAAGGGAGAGTGAGAGAGAGGGAGAAAAAGGGAGAGTGAGAGAAAGAGAGAATTAGTGAGAGATATGGAGAAAAAGGGAGAGTGAGAGAGATGGAGAAAAAAGGGAGAGTGAGAGAGATGGAGAAAAAGGGAGAGTGAGAGAGAGGGAGAAAGAGAGTGAGAGAGATGGAGAAAAAGGAAGAGTGAGAGAGAGAGAGAAAGAGTGAGAGAGATGGAGAAAAAGAGAGAGTGAGAGAGAGAAAAAGAAAGAGTGAGAGAGAGGGAGAAAAAGGGAGAGTGAGAGAGAGGGAGAAAAAGGGAGAGAAGGAGTGTGAGATTGATTGACTGATCTTTATTTCCAATGGGTTAAGAGTGAGGGAGAATGAGAGAGAGAAAGTTATGAGAGCGAGAGTGAGAAAAAAGATAGAAAGATTGAGGAAGAGAAAGAGAATGAAGACTGAGAGATAGGGAGAGTGTGAGAAAGAGAAGAGGACAATGAAAGAGAGAGTTAGAAGGAGAAAGAGAAGGGAGATGTTTGACTGACTGATTGAGATTGATTGATCTTTATTTCCAAAGGGTTAAGAATTGGGCACGCAGGCCCGTCTGACATTCTGCCCTTTATCAATACAAATTTCACTCTGTTCCAGACATTCTACAAATATGTTGTTTATATAACAAACATAATTAACAATAAAGTAACTAAATACACATAAAATGACTAACTACATACACATATAAATGACTAAAAATGACTAACTACATGCACATATAAATGACTAACTACCTACACATATAGATGAATAACTACATACACATATAAATGACTATCTGCCAAACAAAAATTTCATTATTATTCAGAATAACAGCTTTTATTAGATCCAAAGTTTTGGATCCGGTTAACTGATTCACATATTTTTTGACCCAACAATTTTATGTTATATTTATTTCTAAATTTCGCACTGAAACTTATGAAATCTACCGTTAACTCACTTTCATTAACAACTGAAAATTGTTTTCAAGATTTTCACTATGCCATTCTCTGGTAAGGACTGAAGTCACGTGTCACTTGTCACATGTCACAAGTAATATGGCTTGTTTTTCTAGTTCACCGCCACATGCCTAGAGTTATGTAGCTTCTCTTTCTACTTCAGCGTCACATGTCCAGAGTTATGTAGCTTGTCTGTCTAGTTCACCGTCACATGTCCAGAGTTATGTAGCTTGTCTGTCTAGTTCACCGTCACATGTCCAGAGTTATGTAGCTTGTCTGTCTAGTTCACCGTCACATGCCTAAAGTTATATAGTTCATCTTTCTAGTTCACCATCACATGTCCAGAGTTATATAGCTTCTCTTTTTAGTTCACCGTCATATGTCTCGAGTCATATAGCTTGTCTTTCTAGATCACCGTCACACGCCTCAAAGTATATCTTTGAGTAAACGCCTGAAATTCTATTTTTTTCTGGATTACACGTGAAGGATCTATCGCTAAAATAACTAAAGAAGCTGTGGAGAGGAACAGTCAGAAATACAAAACTAAGATTTTTAAGATATGCGCCTTTCCCATCGCAACATATGTTTGTGAGACCTAGACACCTAACAAAACAGCCGAGAAACACACAAATGCCTTTGAATGTACATGCCATAGACGAGTCCTTCAAATATCATGGACACATAAAAGAACAAATACATCCATACTACAAGAACCTATTATTGAATAAGGTTGGTTAGTGAAGAAGATTAAACAGAGAAAACTTAAATATTTTGGACATATTAAACGTCATGAGAATTTAGAGAAGACCGTCTTGGAAGTGTACACAATGGGGAAAAAAAAAGAAGGAAGATCAAGGCGAAGATGGCTGCAAGACATCGTTGATGATCTATCAATCATCGTTGATCATCATCAGCAAGCCATCTTGCTTATAACCGAGAGATCTACAGGAGAGCTGTTAGGGAGGCAAAGTTTCGCAAGGGACATGAAAATGACTGACTGACATGAATGATGGCTTGAGTTTAGAATATGAAAGAATGATTTCTGTTTTTAAAAAAAATGCTAGAATATGAACGATTAAGGTTCAGATTCTGATTCAATGAAAACTGAGAATTACAGTATCTGAAACTTCCATACATTTGTAAGAAACTGCCAAAACTCGACAGTATAAGAAAACAGTCACTCACACTCTGCGCAGTACTGATTTGAAAAATGTCTTATAACTCTTCAGTTACAATGAAAAATACAACTAGTAAGAGTTAGCAAAAGAATAATAGTTTTAAAAACATAATGCAACAGTAGAATATAATAGCTATAATGATAGACTGCAGGTGGAGGTCCTCTTCTTCATCATCGACCAACGTCTTTGCATGTGGAGTAATAGACTGCAGATGGAGTAAAAGACATATCAGCAGACCACAGGTGGATTAAAAGACATATCTTGTAACGGACTGCAAGTGGAATAAAAGTCATATCTAGTAACAAACTACAGGTGGAGTAAAAGGCATATCTAGCAACTGACTACAGGTGGAGTAAAGGATATATCTAGCAACAGACTACATGTGGAGTAAAAGACATATCTAGTAACAGACTGCAGGTGAAGTGATACAAATGTGATAAATAAGAAGCAACATTGATGTGATAGAACACGGTGTTAACGTCTGCTTGTGAGAAATACAAAACTCTTTAGACGTTGAGAAAGAAAAAACTAATAAGAGATGTAGCAGGTCTGGAACCTCAGCCTCCTGTGACGTCGAGAGGACAACGCTGACATCCTGCACTAGACAGTAGTTTGACTGAACGTTAGTTCTCGTAATTCAAGACATCAAAAATATAACAATTCACTGACTGCATAGGTGCCTTGGTAGGGTTCATTTCAACCCATAACTCTGTAACTTAACTCATTTATTACCGGTGCTAAAACGCGGGCCTTCCTTTTTTAACAAACGCGGATGTTACATGGCCGAGTGGAAGTCTTGATAACTGGGGGGGGGGGGGGTGTCCGGTGTAAAAGTCATTGTAACAAATTAATTCCATGTTCAACACATGTGCACCATATATCAAAATAAGTGGAAATGAATGAAGACTCCATAAATGAAGTTATTTGTCATTTTAAAAAAAACATAACGAAAAGAAAAGAAAAATAACTGGTGTGAATAGATGGAAACATTTTTGGGGGCTAAAAAAAAATTGGAAAATGGAGGGGGGGGGGAGCTGATAAATAAAATTAAGTTCTACTTACCTTAACTGTGTCATAATCTACTACGAAACATGTAGGTCAACACGAAGACATTGTTTGGATCGATATCTGGGGATGTTTTTTGATATACAGTAAATCTAACAAGTCTACAGCTGCCAGAAACACATACAGTAAGATAGTTCTAGTTGGTCGGTGTAGTCATTCTGCCAACTGATCTCGAAAAAAAAACTCGAAAATCACGCTCGAATCGGTGAAATCGATGAATTTCAAAATGTCCTCCATAAACAGACGTGATAGGAAGTTAAATTTTTCATTGAGAAGAGTTCTCACTGGTTAAATGAAATGTTAGATCGATTTTTCTACGAAAAAAAAATATCCATTAATGGCTTTTCGGTGCGAATTGTAGGACCGGTCATCATCATCATCAGGTGCTGTGCCGACTGGCGTTGGCTATTATGCTTCTCCAGAGTACACGATCCTTCATGCAGGCCATCAGCTCAGTTGCTGATCTCCTCTCACACCATCCCGTCAGACTGTCCAGTATCATTTCTCTTGATCTTCCTCTGGCTCTTCCTTCTATTTTTCCTGTTGTTATAATATTTTCAATGCCCCCTCTTCTCATTGCATGTACTATGAAAGTATATTGTCTCTCTCTTATCTTTTTGACATGGTTTTTTTGTCTCTCCAGCTCTTCTCATACATCCTTCATTAGTTATTTTTGCTGTCCAGGGGATTCGCAACATTCTTCTAATAAACCACATTTCTGCTGCTTCCAATGATTTTTATGCAGACTTGCCTATTGTCCATGATTCACTTCCATATAACAAGATAGGTTCAATACAGCATTTTAGGACTTGTTTTCTAATATTCATTGATAATAATGTGTTGGTTAATATGTTTCTCATTCTCTGAAATGCAGTCTTTGCTTGGCCTATTCTGTTCCTAATTTCTGTTCTGCATTTCCCATCTGAAATGGCAAATTGCCTTGCGGGTAGGACAGGGAGTCCAAAGGCTAGCGGAGAGTCCGTACACAAACCGACAGAAGGCAAAGGGAAACCACTGTTGTAGCGCCCAAGAACAATTATGCGTATTCAGAGTAATAGATGCAGGACCGGTAGCAGCCATAAATGGACGTACGGTATCGAGTAAGACTGAAGCAAGAGAAAATTTAGGACCAGTCCCCCAAAAGGAAGCCTTAAAAGCAGTGAAGATAATGACGAAGAAAACAATAAACATGAAAAAAACGAAAGAGACAACTTTGAATAAAGAATTCAAATTCTCGGAGCGGCAGAGATATTAGAGATTTGGCTGTTGCAGTTCAGACGAAGAAGAAGGTTAGGCTGTGGCAGATTATCCGTTAGGTTGAACAGCTTTGGACTAGGGGGGCTTCAGTGAAAGGAAGCCAGCGTCAAGAAAGAAAAAGCTCCTCAAATACAGATTATTGTTTTATGAATTTCTTATCAAGAGGGTTCTCAATGAAAAGGGGGGGGGGGGGGGGGGGGCAGCATCAGGAAAGAGAAAGGTCCTCAAATACAGATTACTGTTTTATGAATTTCTTATCAAGAGGGTTCTCAAAAAGGGGGGCCCAGCGTCAAGAAAGAGAAAGCTCCTCAAATACAGATTATTGTTTTATGAATTTATTGTGGGTGAAGACGCTCAATAAGGTAATCAGCGGCCCATAGCTGATATGCCAGTGTCATGTTTAGCGACCCATAGCTGACCAAGACCCTGTCCCACCTCTCCGTGGTACCCCTAGTAACAGGCATAGCCTGGCTATCGGGAGAGGGATCGCCATAATCCTCATGATGGTGGAGTCTGCTAAAGAAGCATTCCACACCCCCTACTTTTTAGCTGTACTCTGTGACCGAAAAAGTAGCCGCCATAACCCGCTCCCACGCCGATACGATGCTGTGCCTCAATATCTCTACACCATCGGCACCAAAGAACAACAGCTCACAGTTACAGGGAGTTCGTACAAGTATAAGTATGAATTTCTTATCAAGAGATGAACCGTATAGGTCGGAGTGGGCAAGAGCCCTTATAAAGCTCAGCCTATGGGCCTGGGTCTTGTTTGTCTTGGGTCACTGAATGTAGGGCAGTGATACAACATTTTAACGTGAACGAAATGTGTCCGTGTGAAAAAAAATATATATTTAAGATGAAAATATCACTGGCACAGATCTGGCTTGACCTCAGAGAATATGATGACGTTCACAGACACGAGGGAGACAAATGGCAAAATTCTCAGAGCTATATTTGTATCTCCTTGATTCCATGGACTTGTAGGACAATTTCGTCAGGTTTCGAGAATCGTGATATTTTGAATTTTAAAGAGATCACTCTGTAAGACAAAGGAAGTCTGTAGTTGGTAGCTGCTCTTGACTGTATAAGTCAATGGTTACCAAAATGTACCATGGTGGTTCCCTGATTTTTTAAAATCCCTTTTCGAAGCATTCAATGTTCATCTTGCGACTCATCCAACGAAACTGACATTAAATGAAGGTGAATGTAGATTGAATTAATATTACAACATTTTAATTTTTATTTTATTTACATTTTTTTTCCTTTATAAATTATTATTTTCAGTGAATACGTTTTCTACATTACTGACAGCCACAAGGCTCTGACAGAGTATTTTACGATAAACCTATAAGTATTAAATCCCATTAAAATAACCCATGTGTTTCATTTTTCATGAACATTTAGATTTGTAAATTTTTTGTAAAAGCGTGGCTTAAATATGTTTTAGAAAAACAAAAATAGTGAATTTCTATCATAAAAATTGTCACGTGATATCGCTTTGAAGAAAAGGAGGCAGTCACTTTTTGTAAGAAGCAACGAAAATTAAATTTTCATAAATTTAACTTATACGAGGGTGACTGATAAGTTCTCGGCATAAGGTGCAAGTACTTGAAACACACGACTGATATTATGTGCATTTGTAGATCAGATTAATGTCAGATTAAACACCAAATTTCAAGAAATTAATTGCAACCAATTTTTTTTACAGGCTATTGAAGTGATAAGGGGTGGCAGAAATTGAGAAAACTGATAAAATTTCTCATCGAGCAGTCATTCGCTAACTCTGCATCAAGGGCTTATCATCAAATGAGATCCATAAGGATATGATGTTGACTCTAGGGGAGAGTGCCCCTTCTTACAGCACAGTGAAGAAATGGGCAGCTCAATTCAAACATGGAAGGGAGAGTCTGGAAGATGATCCCCACCCAGGAAGACCAAGAACGGTAACCACCGATGAAACCACCGCAGAATCCATGACACGGTAATGGAGGATCGACGACTAACTAAGCGGTACATTGCTACTGGGTTGAGCATCTTCCATGAACATTTTCATGCCATTATTCACAATGATTTTTAAATGACATAGGTCTCTGCTCGATCGGTCCGGAAACTTCTTGGAGCTGGATCACAAACGACAGCGTTTCAACGTGTCAAGAGACCATCTTGGCCATTTTTCTGCAGATCCTGAAAAGTTTATTCAGCAATTTGTGACTATGGATGAGACTTGAGTTCATCATTTTCAACTAGAAACCAAAAAACAGTCAAAGCAGTGGAAACATCATGGATCCTATCTCCAACGAAAGCAACGGCGGTTCTGTCTGCAGGCAAAGTGATGGCTTCCATCTTTTGGGATTCAGACGGTGTGCTATTGGTAGACTATCTTCAAAAGGGCAGAACGGTCACCAGGGCCTATTACGCTAATCTTGTGAAGCAACTGCGGGTCAAACTGAAGGAAAAGCGTCGAGGAAAACTGGCGAGAGGAGTCATCTTTCATCAAGACAATGCTCCAGTTCACAAGTCGGCGGTGGCAATGGCTGCCATTCATGAATGCGGCTTCCAGCTTCTTAAACATCATCCTTATTCCCCAGATTTGGCCCCTTTGGACCATTACCTGTTTACCAAACTCAAAAAAGAGTTCAGTAGTCGCAAATTTGCTTTGGATGATGACGTCATTCACGCTGTAGACCACTTTCTACTGGCACAAGATGCTAACTTTTACAAAGAAGGGATCCGTATGCTCCATGATCGCTGGACTACTTGCATAAATTTGCAAGGGTTGATAAATAACCCCAAAAAAAGTTGTCCACAAATAATCCGTTGTACCTTATGCCGAGAACTTATCAATCACCCCTTGTAAATGTAATGGATTTTTTAATGTCACAATTCATATAGAGGATGTTACAATAGAACCCCCTTTCTGTTTTTGTTTTTTTTTTTTTTTTCATTTCTTCGAAAAGAATGGGTTCATCTGTTAAGCCAGTCAGTTGTGACAAGCCTAACGTGGCTTTACTGTCCATGGCTTGCGGGAGTACATGGCAATGGCAGAAAGACTTACCGGACAGGCAAAATAAAAGGCAGGCTGATAATGAACAACAGTGACATTGGTAAAGCGGTATTGGAAAGACTGAGGGAAAATGAAAAGCAGGAATGGAAGAACAATGTAGCTGTGGAGAGATTGCTGAAGATAGGACAAATTAAAGGTGCCGGCAGGAAATCCGAACTGTGTTGCAGAAAACGCGTCGTAAACAACCAACATGTGACTTCAACTTTTAGCAAACATGCTCTTGGATGGATGCGGCGGCCTGCGGGGGAGCATATATGGAGCTGTCCTGGAAGAAGCCGTTGTCTGAATTTTGAACCTTGAGCCCATTTCAAGTTTGGTAATATCTCTGTATTACATGTCTGTCTTAAGCCTTTATTCTCCCAAAATATGTCCTGAGTCTGTATCTCCCAACGTCTGTCTTAAGTCTGTAAATCTCCAAAACTGCAGACGTTTGCTCAAGAAATGGTAGGCTTTTGAAAAGAGTAGCAAGACGTCACTTCCGGTACCGAAGTTTGTAAAATAGCGCTGTCCAGGACCGCGAACACGAAAATGCACTTTAGTTCCTTTGAGACACATTGTTCACCAAGCCATTAACATGTCGGCCAAGCAACTGTAGACGAAGCCAGCAGGCCGAAATTGACTTGAGCACGCCGATACAGCGAATACATTGACTGGTTCAGAGCGGAAAAGCTCTCTCAACTTCCGAGGTGGTGTTGCGTCTTGTTCGGAGATTAGACTGTCCGGGACAGATGTTTTGGATAAAGTAATGGTTAGATATGCACAAATGTGCCAGTTTTCTTTGTACTGATAACTCTTATACAGGGCATTTAATACAAGTGTCCAATGTGCTCTGCTTTAGCAGATCTGGCCCCGCGGACTTCAAACAGAAGCTAAAGAATTGACGCTAAAAGTTCAGATCTAGTATTTAAGTACTTCAATGAAGAAGAAGAAGAAGAAGAAGAAGAAGAAGAAGGAAGAGGAGGGGGAGGAAGAAGAGGAGGAAGAACATCGAACATGTATATCTTAACACTGTGATTTGTCTTTTACCAAATTCTGTCTTCAATGCGCCTGAAAATTGCGCATTTACGAAAAAATTGAGTTGTTATTCCTTCCTTCCTTCCATTTTCTTCACTTTCTTCCTTTCCCTTCTTCCTGCCTTTTCTTCCTCCCTTTCTTTCCGTCTTTTCCTTACCTTTCTTCCTTTCCCTTCTTCCTTCCTTTCTTCCTCCCTTTCTTTCCTTCCTTTCCTTCCCTTCCTTCCTAAAACTGCTGATGACTGTGAGTGACATGAAACTACAACTGATTGCGAGTGACTTAAAAACCTTCGATAACACAGTATAACTATTAATTAGTTTCAATACTGTACTTGCAAATTCGACCAGTCTTAAACAGCATGATAAAAGCTTCACATACATGTGACAAATTACCACTGACAGTCATATGAAAACCTGATTGCATACCTCGTGTCTTAAAGAAAATGCGGAATATTTCAGGTTTTAAACAGAAAGTGGATGTGTCAAGGAATATGGGAAAGGTAAATTGGCAGATGAAGAGTTGGGCAGCCAGAGTGAAAGCTTTACAGATACATAGACAAAGTGGTTTAATTAGACAGACAGACACACAGGCGGGCTCAAAAGACAGGCGGGTTAACAGACAGACAGACAGACAAACAGGACAAAAGGAAGATACTGGAAGAAATAACTTGAAGTAGATCTCTAAAGGTAGATAAATCTTGAAATCTATGTACAGCATTTCTTTAAAAAAAAACAAACACCATAAGCACGGGTAAGTACTGAAGAGGTAATATGTCTGGAACATACAAACTTGACATTCTCTGCATTATCGAACCATATTCCATGTTGCTAGTTTTGTATAGTAACAATCAATATTGCGACTGTAAGACAGCACTGCGATATTGAACAATTACTAGCAGCGCTTTGCAACACCATGTTGTAAGATCTAGTCTATGCAACAGAGTACCACTTCATGCTCGACAATTGCATGTCTGATAGAGAAGCACGTGTGTTCCGATCTTCAGCCGTGTTTATCTGTTTACTCTTTCGTTTCTACAAGCCGCGCTCAACTTATGATTGTTCGATTTATGATATTTCGATCTTACGACAGCACAAAGTTGTAACATACGCACAATGTCACAGCCACTGTATGAGCTCTTACTGCGCCCAGATTTCTCTGTCTGCCTGCCTGCCCGTTTGTCTGTCTAACTGATTTTGTCTGTAAAGCTTTCATTCTGGCTGTCAAAGGCTTCATCTGCCAATTTACCTTTCCCATATTCCCTGACTCATCCACAAACCTACCTGACTTTCTGTTTAAAACCTGAAATATTCCGCATTTGTTTAAGACATGAAGAATGCAATCAAGTTTTTATAACAATTTCAAAGTATGTTTGGGAATTATATATTTATGACTGAAGATGTTCGTATTAATACTATTCATTATAATTCTGCCATTTGAATCAATGATAATGTCGCATTATAACACAGAATATTTCTGAATGATTATAGTACTGAAGCTTGAAGATGTTCTTTGATGAATGTGGACATTATCTTCACACATATCCAGATTTCTGTGTTCTAGAATAGATTTCAGAAATGTCATAACATTCATTTGACTAAGTTCGCTGAAAAGTTCACTGAATCCATTTAATTCTGACAAATAAGGTCACAGATGTATCTTTGACAACATCACTTGGAATAAGATGTAATAGGACATTAAATTCGTTGGTTTCGTCGTTGAAGCACATAATCATTGTTCACAATATCAAACTCTAGCGTGACCGAAAAATGTCTAACTCTATACTGCACTATGTCAACAACTCGTGAATAACTCTATCTCTTGTTCTGCTGTTCCCTTCTGTTCTTCATCCTTCGTCCCCCTGTTCTATCGTTTCTTCTTTTCTCACAACTATATGCCTGACTTATATGTCGTAAGTCAGTTGTCCAACAGGACACGCCTCTAGATCTTTCTAATGGTCAGCTGGTTGACTACCTACTGATTTGACCCTTATTGGATTTCGAGATGAGTCACTCATTTCCCTTTTTTCAAAACTGTGTGCAAATTGCGACCTAAGATCAGCAAACATGCCTTATCAGTCTGTTGCATCAAATCCGTCTATTCATTGTCCACTATCTCTTTCATATCGTAGGTTTCAGGGATTAGTCCGTTCTCTACTTTTATTGTGTCCTCGCTTTTCATTGTGTCTTGTATTTTTGGTATCTACTTAGTCTGATTACTCTTCTGAGTGTCCTGCCTTAATATTACTACTAATGCCGTGGGAGTGTTTCTCTCTCATCGGTTCTCGAATTTTCCATCGTTTCTGACCTACTTTCTACTTATCAATAATAATAATAGTAACTATAATAAAATGATAATAGTAATAATACTAATAACATTAATAATAATTATTATGATGCTATCCTACGTTCATCTGACTATGTATGGTAATTTCTCACATGTATGTGAAGCTTTTATCATGTCGATCAAGCCTTCCTGAAGTTACAAGAACAGTACTCTCAACAACCAATATTTACATTTTACTATCCAAAGATGTTTTAAATCACTCACAGTCAGTTGTAGTTTCAAGCCTCTCACAGTCTGTAGTAGTTTCAAGCTACTCACAGTCAGTAGTAGTTTCAAGCTACTCACAGTCAGTAGTAGTTTCAAGCCACTCATAGTCAGTAGTGGTTTCAAGCTACTCACAGTCAGTAGTAGTTCCAAGCTACTCACAGTCAGTAGTAGTTTCAAGCTATTCACAGTCAATAGTAGTTTCAAGCTACTCACAGTCAGTAGTAGTTCCAAGCTACTCACAGTCAGTAGTAGTTCCAAGCTACTCACAGTCTGTAGTAGTTTCAAGCTACTCACAGTCAGTAGTAGTTTCAAGCCACTCATAGTCAGTAGTAGTTTCAAGCTACTCACAGTCAGTAATAGTTCCAAGCTACTCATAGTCAGTAGTAGTTCCAAGCTACTCACAGTCAGTAGTAGTTTCAAGCTACTCACAGTCAGTAGTAGTTCCAAGCTACTCACAGTCAGTAGTAGTTTCAAACCTCTAACAGTCAGTAGTAGTTTCAAGCTACTCACAGTCAGTAGTAGTTTCAAACCTCTAACAGTCAGTAGTAGTTTCAAGCTACTCACAGTCAGTAGTAGTTTCAAACCTCTAACAGTCAGTAGTAGTTTCAAGCCACTCACAGTTAGTAATAGTTTCAAGCCACTCACAGTCAGTAGTTTCAAACATAGGTTCAAACCTCTCAACAGTCAGTAATAGTTTCAAACCTCTCACAGTCAGTAATAGTTTCAAGCCACTCATAGTCAGTAATAGTTTCAAGCCACTCATAGTCAGTAATAGCTTCAAGCCATTAAGAGTCAGTAGTTTCAAACATAGGTTCAAACATCTCACAGCCAGTAGTAGTCTCAAACATGCATCGTCCGAAGATATCAGGCACAATCTTGGATATCTTTTGTGCCCCATCTACCCTATTCTCCGGACTTAGTCCAGACTTGTTCCTGTTTCCCAAACTTGAAACCACTCTGAATGGTCATCGTTTTGAAATCATAGAGGAGATTCAGGAAAATGTGATAATAAAAATGTGCACTATAACAAAGAAACCATTCCAACAATGGAAGAAACGTTGGGAATGGTGTATCACCAATAGATGAGATTACTTCGAAGGGGACAATGCTCGAAATGTTGTCAAATGAGCACTTATGTCTTTACAATAAAAATTTGTTCTTTTCTTTTTAAATACACTTCGTAAACTGTGAGTGTGCAGGAGCGAGGACGATGTAGGTTTTGGCATTCAAAGACCCATAGCTGACATGCCAGCGTCCGGGTTGGCAAACCATACTTGACGAAGATCCTACAGCACCTGTCCATTGGTACCCCCAGCTCATGGGCTAATTTATACGTTGAGCGTTTCTGGAATCCAGGAGAATCATGAATACCTTTCATGAGTTTTACGGAATAAAATATATTACCGGTGTACTGTTTGAGATGAAGAGTTACCCTGATAATATGACAAGCTATGAGACTGGTTTCTTTTCTTAAACTATCATTTTAAGTTGCTGTACTTTTCAAACAGTCAGTTCTAGAGTAGTCTACCAATTGTCTTGACTTGGTTTGTTCTAGTCTTTATCTTGAAGGATGTTAACTCAACTGTAACTGGCTTCTTCGGTACTGAGCTGTGTTGTGACCAGCTAGATCTGTCCTGTTGTGATTAAACGGCATAATCTTGTGTTTCTTAAACTGCTTACTGCTTATACACAACTAATGTACTTCAGATAAGCTAAGACTCCTGCTTTCAGTGCAGCCTATTTTAGTACTAAATTATCTGTCTCATACGACAGATGCATCGGGCCGAAGGGCGCAGACAGCTACCACCCGTGACATAACATTGTCAACCCCCTTTTTAGGGTGACCACAGAAGTGTGTGTGCGCGCGCGTGTGCGTGAGTGCGTGCGTGCGTGAGTGTGTGTGTAATAGAGTTTTTTGCAAATAATAAAAAAAGGCTATAGTAAATAATTTTCTGAAAATTTGTTAGGAAGACACCTTCAGTGTCAGTTGTGGAGAAAATATCTGGCACTATAATGGTAGACACAGAAATAGTGCTATAATGGTAGACAGAGAACTGGTGCTATAATGGTAGACAGAGGAATATGGCTCAGTTTTATTAAGAAGACAAATAACGAGAAATGAAAGAAGCAGAAGTAAACGAAGGCAAGAAAAACAGCACATGGTAACGAAGCCTGTGATTTCCTTACGGTTTTCTTCCTTTCTGCCTAATATCCTGAGCTGAGAGACCAGATGATGGATGTCAGAACGCGAAGATACTCGCCCACTTCAAAGGCTTATACAACACGCCTCTCTGTTTATTAAGGAAAAACTAATGTTCGAGGAAAAAATCTTACAAATCTTACATTAAGAACTACGTCCAAATTCTAGGCAGATCAAAGCAGAACAAAATAAAACTAATTCTATATCATTTATACTAGAATTTCGATAACCTCATGAATCGTATTTGCATTATCGTAATTTCTCTGGTTTGTCGCAGTCAAAAGCTTAGTGGCTTGCAAAGCGATATTTCATTACTCGTAATCTTCAAAGATTTGTTGAAAGAATTGTCGTAACGCGAGTACTGTGTCCTAGTAATCTTGCTGAAGTTAAAGTAGTGTATTGAGTAATTACGCTAAGCGAAGATTGTTAATACGAGCAAAGTCATTTAAGCCATAAGCGATTAAAAGCACCTTTTGTGTTGATTTTGTGAATTTATAGTGAAATAACATGGCAATGTTAAAATGATTGGTTTGTCAGCGGGGTTTTAGTTATCTTGAAAGCATGCACTCTAGAACAAAAATATACATATATCTCTCTCTCTGAACCTTAAGTGCCCAGGGCACATAGGGCTTCTGCAAGGGTTTTCCACAAATGCCTGTCCTTCGCCTTTTTTTCTGCTCTTGCCCAGGTGAGCCCTCTTTTGCTCAACATCCTTTCTGTTGTTCTTCTCCATGTCTCTTTTGGTCTACCCTTACTTCTGTTCCCCTGTGGTGTCCATCTTAGTGCTATTTTTGGTAGTGAGTTGTCAGTCATTCGGAGCACATGTCCCAACCATTGCCAGCGTCTTTCCTCAATAATTGTTGTCAGTGGTTTCATCTGCATTTCTGCCAATAAGATGTTATTTCTTATGGTGTTTGGCCAAAATATTTTTCTAATTCTTCGTAAACATTTAGTCTGGAAAGAATTCAACTTGTTTTCTATGGTTTTGGTGATTTTCCAGCATTCACTTCCATAGAGTAGTACACTTAGAACATTACTCTTAAATATCCTGATTTTCATATTTATGCTTAGTTTTTTTTTTATTTCCATATAGTCTGTAGCATTGCAAAAGCCTGGTTTGCTCTAGTAAGTCTGCTGTTGATGTAGAACAAAAATATACAACGTGCAAATACTTTCTGAAACAAAGCAAACATCTACACAACTGTCATGTTTCTGACATTGTAGTTTCTGCACAATTTTGCCACTGGGCTGTGGTTCGTCATCCTTTTCCTCGCTCCTATATTTTTATCTAACACGCAACAATCTTTCCACTTTTGTGCACAAGGACTAAATATGAAAAAAAGTAATAATTTGCTAATTTGGTTAGATTAGAAAACGCTTGAACATACTTTTATTTTCATCAGTGTACTTATTAGAGGATTAAAGAGAAGATAATACGAAATCTGAACTGTGTAACTGGCAGCACACTGTATAAGACCCGAGGACACATTTAAATGTCGTCTTCTTATGAAGCTAATTAATATTAAGACATTTCTCATGTATACAAACCCCAGAGAAAACTAAATTGATGACAACTGACAAAACAAATAAGGCAGCTGAAATATGTATCAATGAGGAAAAACTGGAAGAGGTAGAGAGTTTTGAATATCTCGGATCATTAATGGAGATACAATGAGGGAAATTATAATGAGAACACCTGTCGTTCTTCTAAAAATAAAACAACTAAAGAATCTGTGCAAAGGAACAGACAGAACTACAAAAATAAGATTTTTAAGGGCATGCGTCTTTCCCATCGCAACATACGCCTGTGAAATCTTTACACTTAACAAAATAGCTGAGAAATACAAATATGCCTTTGAATGCAAATGCCACAGAAGAGTTCTTCAGTTATCATGGACACAAAAAAGAACAAATATATCCATATTACAAGAATTTAATACTGAAGACGGTTGGCTAGTAAAGAAGATTAAAGAGAGAAAAAATTAAATATTTTGGACACATTAAACGCCATGATAATTTAGAGAAGACTGTATTGGAAGAGTACATAATGGGAAAAAGAAAGAGAGGAAGACCAAAGCGAAGATGGATGCAAAACATCGTTGATGATCTGCGAATGGACGCATCAGCAACATAGCATATTGCTTACAACCGAGAGGCCTACAGGATAACTGCTAGGGAGGCAAAGTTTCGCAAGGGACATGCAAATGACTGTCTGAATGACTGACAAACCTCAAGAATTCCGACCATATCTTTTTTCAGTTATGTTTTTTTATACGCTGTAAAATGAAGCACAGCTTGAAATGATGACTGAGCAAAATCAGCTTCAGATATCGATCAGACAGCCACAAAAGATAAATAGCGTTTGCTTCTTCCTGTCTTGACAGCTGATAGCAACCTCCAGTCAAAACGAATTAACAAATCACGCGATCCTTGACAACGCGGAACTCGATCCTCAGGCTATCGAATCTCTCAGACAAGGACAACCGTCGAAGCTGCTTTCTTAAGCAAATGAATTACATTGCTATCGGAAAGAAGCACTTAGATGATACTCATTCTGAGCCCAGTAATCCGACAATCACTTAGAAAACAGTGGACTCGGAAAATAAACCTACATCGGAGTTCTCATGTATGGAAGGGAAACAATGAAATCATATCATCAGATAGAGACATGCTCGGTTTTGAATGGGTATTGAGACGGGCACTGGTAAGTAGTTTGGAAGATGAAGTCAGAGCTAAAAGACCGTACCGTATATAATCACATAAACCGTTTGACAAAAGAACAAATGTAGGTCAGGTTTGAGCGCGTACAGTATATGAATAGAAAACCAGAGGACAAAGACAAACAGTGAACTGAACTCTTGTCAGAAAAAAAAAATAAGAAACTGCAGATCAAGAAACACATGGGGATATCGAACTTTCCAGATAAAATTCTGAAAAGTAAACAAGCAAAATGTAAAATAGAACTGGATACAATAAACTGGTTCAGGGAAATCAGCTACATAAATATGGAGACAACAGGGACATCAGGCACAAAATATAGAGACACCAGGAACACAGATAAAAAATATAGAGACAACGGAGACATCAGACACAAATATAGAGACAACAGGGACATCAGACACAAATATAGAGACAACAGGGACATCACATAACAAATATAGAGACAACATGGACATTAGACAAAAATATAGAGACAACAGGGACATCATATAAAAATATAAAGACAACGGAGACATCAGGCAAAAAATATATAGACAACAGTGACAGCCACACGAATTTAGAGACAACAGGGGCATCAGACAAACAAATTTAGAGACAACAGGGACATGAGACGCACAAGTTTAGAGACAACATGGACACCCGACAAATAAATTTAGAGACGACAGGGACATCAGATGGACAAGTTTAGGGACAACGGAGATATCACAGACACACAAATTAGAGACAACAGGGACACATCAGACACACAAATGTAGAGGCAAAAGGGACATCAGACACACAAGTTTAACGACAGCATGGATGCCTAACACATAAATTTAGAGACAACAGGGACATCCGACGGACACGTTTTGGGACAGCAGGGACATCACAGACATACAAATTAGAGACAACAAGGACATCAGACACACATTTAGAGACACCATGAACACCAGACACACAAATAGGCACTGAAAAGGGTCATGACCCACACAAATTTACTTACAAAAGGACATCACAGACACAGAAATAGGGCACCAGTCATACAAACTATGATGCATCGAGACAGCTTATATAACGACAACTGATAACAGAATTCTTGCAAAATGGATCATCAACCACAAAGTTAAGAGTAATAAACTAAACATCCTATTCGAACGGATCAAGCGAGATGTGCCAGTCGAATAAACATAGAAACCTGTAGTCGTGCATGTCATGTAAGTAAAATGGCTCCATTCACACTGCAGGATAAATGGAAACGAAAGTCTTTTCAAGGAATAGAGCAAAGTGGAACAGATTAACCAACCAGGAACATACCAAGAAGCAAAAACCGTCATCCACAACAAACTAAACACCGTCTGAAAAACGAAAATGAAAACGGAATCTACACAAGACACCATTCATCAACTACAGAGATACCAGCAAAATACAATCTTTCGACTAAGAACGGAACTGCGGACATCTAACCCACCTCTGTCGCCTCAAATGAGTGTGTCCCTCTGGGATCCAGATACCAAAACACATCCAATAAACCTATCCAACCCACTCAAACCTCCGAGCACAGATCTGATCAACCCACTCAAACCTCCGAGCACAGATCTGATCAACCCACTCAAACCTCCGAGCACAGATCTGGTCAACCCACTCAAACCTCCGAGCACAGATCTGGTCAACCCACTCAAACCTCCGAGCACAGATCTGGTCAACCCACTCAAACCTCCGAGCACAGATCTGGTCAACCCACTCAAACCTCCGAGCACAGATCTGGTCAACCCACTCAAACCTCCGAGCACAGATCTGATCAACCCACTCAAACCTCCGAGCACAGATCTGGTCAACCCACTCAAACCTCCGAGCACAGATCTGGTCAACCCACTCAAACCTCCGAGCACAGATCTGGTCAACCCACTCAAACCTCCGAGCACAGATCTGGTCAACCCACTCAAACCTCCGAGCACAGATCTGGTCAACCCACTCAAACCTCCGAGCACAGATCTGGTCAACCCACTCAAACCTCCGAGCACAGATCTGGTCAACCCACTCAAACCTCCGAGCACAGATCTGGTCCGAGGGAGAGGAGCTGAAAGAAAAGTCCTGGGGCTCACACTCAAGCTTGGGGGGGGGGGGCGGCGACGGACTTGGTCAAGGAGACAGGGCTGGAGACTTAGCATGACCAACCTTCCTCGTACCCTGAATAAGAAGGAGGTAAGTAATATACACTGGAAACAAATGAGAACAAAGTCACTTTCTGCCTACACAAATACAGAGGATCCTTGATACGGCTGTTTCTTCTGTCAAAGTTTTGTTCACTGTAGCAAGGCCAAGTTTCATATATACACAAGGTGTGTCCGGTAAGTAATGAGACTTATTTTATTCAACCAATCAACAGGGATGAGGGGGGGGAGGATTCTCCGGGCCTGAAGGTTAGTGGGGAATGTTATGTAAAGGGTCGATATCTCATCATTTGGCTCTGAGCTTGTACAGAGTGCGGATCGCTTGTGAAGTGGACAACTGTTTAAGCGTCGCGTAAGGGTCAAAATGTAGAGGAGTGTCGAGCAGCGGTAAAGTTTTGTGTTAAACTTGAAAAATCCGCGACCGAGACGTTTGCTATGATACAGAAAGCCTACGAGAGGGATGTTTTATCGAAAGCACAAGAGTTTCGGTGGCACACGACGTTCAGCGACAGAGCTCTGAGTGGCACACTACCGAGCCTCCTCGACCATAGAAGGCTCGAATGAGCAAATCGAAGACGAAATTGATTCTCGCTGTCTTTATTTTTTTACTCTAAAGGTGTTGTCCATAAGGAGTTCGTACCACCCGGACAACTGGTCAACGCAGCATTTTACGTGAAATGCTTAAACAGCTGAATAACAGAGTCGCGCGCGTCCGCCCGGAGATCGCCAGCACCTGGATTCTTCACCACGACAATGCGCTGAGCCATGTGTCGCTGCTAGTGAGAGAGTTACTGGCGAAACAAACCGTGGCAACGCTGTTCCAACATCCCTACAGCCCAGATTTGGCCCCGTCTGACTTTTTGTTTCTTTCCCGGCTCAAATAAAGCTTGCAAGGCCACCATTTTGGGACTGTTAATAACGTGGAAGCTGCCATGACGAGTGCTTTGAAGGAGATCCTTTTTCAAGACTTCCAGGCGAGCTACGACATGTTGCAGAGCCGCTGGCAACGGTGTATTGATGCTCAAGTGCTCAAGGATATTATTTCGGGGAATTTGAGGTATAAATAAGTATATCTTGAACAAATCGAATTTTATAGAATCAGTCTCATTACTTTACTTTACTTGCGTGTGTATATATATATATATATATATATATATATATATATATAAAGTTCTGAAGTTTATTATATTTTATTTTATGTTATTTTTGTCTATCGTCGCCCTTTACTTTCCTATAAAGTCTGCAAGAGGATTTTTTTTTCTCATTTCTAATACGAAATCTGAGAATATGTTTCAGGCTTGGAATGTCTGAAATGAAATTTGAGGTTATGTTTCAGATCTGTAATGTCTGATACGAAACATGAGAATATATTTCAGGTCTGGAATGTCTGAAATGAAATCAGAGAAACTTTTCCAGGTTTGATATGTCTGAAATGAAATTAGAGGTTATGATTTTGTAAGTGTGATTTCTTTTTTATTGAAGTGCGTCATTTTGGAATTATGTCGTATAATCCAACGAATGCAGGATAATTGGGCTAGCAGTTTTATCTAACGTAACGTCAATTTCTGACCGTTGATGAGTTCATCACTCACATTGCCCTGGGAAAGATCCGGTCATGATCTTCCATTCCTGCTTTTTGTGCTGCACATGTTGTCACACTGTTCTTCTAAATAACCAGGCGTTTCTTTTGCGTCATGTGCACTATGTTTATTCCAAATATCTGTGCCAACATATAGTGTGCGTTCATGCTCACTGACACATATACACATATATGCTGAAATCTTGCCACTGGTCACGTGTTTACACGTTTTCGCGTACACGGGATTTCACAAGGCACCACGCAGGCGGTGTTACACAAGCCCTCCTCACAACTCGTGAGATACCTCGATTTTCCTGGGAGGTAACACGCCACGATGGGCAGGGAATCGACCGCCGCTAGACCTTCCCTGTCACATCAGAGAGCTCCGTCACAAGGCGACAATCACACGGCGAGACAACCACACAGTGCGACAGCGAAGTCGGCTGGTACCGTTACTCTCTACTCCCGCTCTGGCATCTAGGACGGAGTGCCACGTTTTAGCATCGTTCACAGACCACACCGTACATCACCCATAGCTGCTGACTGCTAGCTCTGTCAAATGTTGCTGTCAATATTATCGTTTGTTATTGTTGTTTATATTCTTTAGGGCGGAGTTCACAAGAAAGCTCTTAGCCTTGACTCAGTAATTATAATATTTTGTTCTGAATTGACGTTTTCAATGTGCTCCGATCACTGCCCCTCCCCCTCTCCACATTCTAAAACAAGTCAAGTTCAAAATAGCTTCAAATCCATCCATCTCTTGCCCACTTCGCTGATACGGATTAAGTATCGATCTTTAGACAGCAAAACTTCTGGCGCAGACAGCACAAAGCTGGCAGACAACACAACAAAGTGATAAAACTGAAATTGTCCATGTGTATGAGCGAGTTAAATGCTGGAGTTCGATTAATCAAATTGAGGTGAACAGTTTCTTCAATCGAATGAAAATGGAAAAACAGCCCAAACACATGAAGTGCTGATTATTGTTTCATAATTCTTTTGTTGCTAATACTGATGAGTGCTTGTATAAAACAGTTTAAACAAAGAATGTAAATTTGCTCATTTCAAAACACAATATAATTTTAGTTCTTTTTTTTTAATTATTGTTTTCTGCCTATGTCTTCTACTCTTTTTCTTTTTTATCTTTATCTTCTTTTTTCTCTTTTCTTATTTTCTATCATTGTCTTCTTTTCTTCTCTATTTGTTCTTTTCTGTCGTTATCTTCTTTTTTTATCTGCGTGTTCTTTTTACCTTTAACGTCTTTTCTTCTTTATTCTTTCTTATATTTATATTTTTCTTTTCTCTATATGTTCTTTTTTATCTTCTTTTCTGTATTTATTCTTTTCTAACTTTATCTTCTTTCCTGTTTGTTCTTTATTTCTTCTGTTTGTTCTTTCTTATCATTATCTTTTTCTTTTATCTGTTTGTTCTTTTCTACCTTTATCTTCTTTTTTTTCTATGTTCCTTCTTATTTTTATCTTTTCTCTGTTTGTTCCATCTTCTGTTCTCTTATTTTCTATCCACGTTTCCTTCTAACTTTTCATCTGCTAGGTAGTTTTTCACATTTATTCATCTGAGGAGATATACGCTCTTACATTTATTAATTTGAGGAAGTATATGCATGTGTATAAAGGAAAAGCGACTGGGCCTGAAAATATAATAAGAGAAGAAATAGAGGCGCTAGAGGAGATAGGAACAAAAATAATAACCAGTTTACTGAATGACATTTACAACAGTGGTTATATGCAAAAACAACTAATGAAGAATGTATGAGAAGAGCTGGAGAGACAAAAAAACCTTGTGAAAAAGATGCAATGAGAAGAGGGGGCATTGAAAATATTATAACAACAGGAAAAATAGAAGGAAGAAGATCAAGAGGAAGACCAAGAGAAATGATACTGGACAGTCTGACGGGATGGTGTGAGAGGAGATCACCAACTGAACTGATGGCCTTCATGAAGGATCGTGTACTCTGGAGAAGCATAATAGCCAACGCCAGTCGGCACGGCACATGATGATGATGATGGTTATATGCCCAGTGACCTGCTTAAATCCAGGTGCAAAGGAATGTGATGACCACCGGACTATCAGCCTCTCATGTCACATAACGAAGCTACTTCTAAGGATCATTATGAGAAGAACAAGGAAAAAGATAAAAATGAAAATAGCAAATGAACTGTTTGGATTTGCTGAAGGACAAGGAACACACAATGCCATTTATGCTTTACGAACACTAACAGAAAGAGCTTTAGAAGTACAGAAAGATCTCTACTTATGCTTCATTGATTACACCAAGGCATTTGACAAGGTGAAACAAAATTAAATTATTAAAATTCTCGAAGACATCAGAATAGACGGCAAAGATCTGAGGATTGTAAAACATCTATACTGGCACCAAGAAGCAGCAATTCGAGTTGAAAATAGAACTGGAAAATATCAATCTATAAAACAAGGGGTGCGACAAGGATGTGTACTATTTCCAAGACCTTTCTTCTCTGTATAGCGAGAATATTCTAAGAACGATCACCACAGAACCAAGCATAAAAATTGGAGGATACAATATTAACAACCTTCGGTATACTGACGACACAGTACTGATAACTGAGAACCAACAAGATCTGCAAAATCTCTTGGATAAAGCCACTACAGGAAATGAACAGAAAGGCATTACTTTAAACATAAAAAAGACAGAGACTATGGTTATATCTAATAAACAGAATCCGCCAACATGCAGTATTAAATTAAACGGAACTATTCTAAAGCAGGTGCAGAAATTCAAATACCTTGGAGCAGTAATAACTTCAGATGGGAAATGCAAAACAGAAATTAGGAACAGAATAGGCCAAGCAAAGACTGCATTTCAGAGAATGAGAAACATATTATGTAACACATCCTTATCAATGAATGTTAGAAAATGAGTCCTAAAATGCTATATTGAACCTATCTTGTTATATGGAAGTGAATCATGGACAATAGGCAAGTCTGCACAAAAATGATTGGAAGCAGCAGAAATGTGGTTTATTAGAAGAATGTTGCGAATCCCCTGGACAGCAAAAATAACTAATGGAGAATGTATGAGAAGAGCTGGAGAGACAAAAAAACCTTGTCAGAAAGATAAGAGAGAGACAATGTACTTTCATAGTACATGCAATGAGAAGAGGGGGCATTGAAAATATTATAACAACAGGAAAAATAGAAGGAAGAAGATCAAGAGGAAGACCAAGAGAAATGATACTGGACAGTCTGACGGGATGGTGTGAGAGGAGATCAGCAACTGAGCTGATGGCCTGCATGAAGGATCGTGTACTCTGGAGAAGCATAATAGCCAACGCCAGTCGGCACGGCACCTGATGATGATGATGATGATGATATGCACTTACATTTATGCAATTAGACTGTACTCCTAGAAACTCTAAAACAATCTAAACAGGTTGCTCAACTCCTCAAGCAGAAGAGAGAGAGAGAGAGAGAGCATCCATCTGCACCCCTTCAGGCAGACAGTCATAATTATCCTGCAATGATACCTTATGTTTCCAGCACTGCGAAGAAGAAATTAGATACGAACCTTTACCAGCTCTTTCATGCTCCTTTCTATCCGTCATTTTGACCAGTTTCAGACAACGAGCTTCAGCGGTGTGTATGTACAGCTACCAGACCTTGCACTGGATCCTCGCTGTCTTACACTAGTCCTACGCAAGGATCTGAACATGTCTGGAAAGACCGCCACATACTTTGAAGGGTCACTCGCACTGATCTCACATCGACCACCCGTCAACAGCTCAGACACACTAAACCAATTATACTTGTAGTCTCCCTTTCACTTGCTGAGCCCACAAGAGGCATTTCCCCTAAGAGGCCCTCGTGTTAGGACAGCAGAAGCTTGAGATGTTCTGGACAAGAGATCACACAGGCACGTTTATGTACAACCAACAATTTCGTACAGTCTTAATGTAATCATCTATGGTAGGTCATAATGAGCGCCCATATTTTATGGTACCAGAAATATTCGACTGATTTATATTTATCTTGATAACTGGAGTGCAAGCACATCTCAGGAATAGGAAGAACTGGCGAAAGATCGTGCCACATGGAGAACGAGAGGATCTTCGTCATTTGCTGAGAAAATAAAGGACAGGCGGTGAAAACAGAAGGTCAAACACAAATTGGACCTTATAACACGTTATGTATTGGTCTTAATCCAGTTCTGCTGATGACATGTTAAGAAGAGAACTCGTCAGCCGGTGCAGTTAAAAATTATTATATCTCCTTGATTAACGATATTTAGTTCGAACCGTGACCTTCACCTTTCTAGAAGTTCTTACACTTGTTACTTTAAATCAATGTTCCCTTGAAGCCACTGGTTTTTAACCTGGGGTCCATGGACCCAAAGGAAGTCCAGGAAAGTATTTTTTGGGGGTCCATGGACCCTAGGAAGTCCAGGAAAATATTTGGGGGGAGGGTCCACGAACCAGCCAATGGATTGGCTAGATTAAACAAAAATATTAGCATCATCTGGGTCCAAATATTGCTTTATTTTTTTTTAATAGCGGGTACCCAGCTGTCCTCAGACCCGAAATGGGTCGCCTGGAGAACTGCTCTGCTAAGTTGAGTACATGAGGCACTACTGCTCACATAGTCTCTGGCGTTCCTCATAAATTGTTCAGGTCGCTTAGTTCATTTCTTTTCATTTACATTAAATTTTAGGTTATTCTAATCATAAATTGACGGATTACATAACGTGTCCATCATTTTGCACATGCCGAATACTTTCTTCCTGGGAATATTGCTACGAACTCCAGCACGACGACCGGTTCCGTATATTTCTAAACCTCCTCGATGTGTCTCTTCTCTAGATAATATAGCACATCACAATGCTTCCAGGACTTATGAAGCAATCTCCCCTCCCACTTGTCTGCTTGTCATAATGGCGGCCATCAATACGTCTCTCTTAAAATTTTCAGAATTTTTCAGAGAAAATGGCTGGGTCATTCACTTCATGTGATTTTTTTTTCTAACATGAAATCGGTTTGTCTGCTATTTGTTGTGTGTGTTTGTCTGCTGTTTGTTGTGTTGAGTTTGTCTGCTGTTTGTTGTGTTGATTTTGGCTCCTGTTTGCTTGTTGCAGTTTGTCAGTTGTTTTTAACGTGAGTTTATCCGTTTTTTATTTTGTGATTTTTGTTTTAAAAAACGCAAGAGTTGAAAGAACAAAGACCACTCGGGATAACTCTGTCATGAAAATAAAATTCATTCGTTCCTAAACATTCTGTAATGATGCCTTTCACTCTTTTCCCTTCCACTTTTCGAGCTTTTTACCCGGGGAAAATCTTATCTGATTTACTATGAATCGTTGCTAACAATGTACACAAAAGTATTCGACTGTCCCCCAAAAATCGACTGAAAAAGAGCAGAGAAACATGAACAGAACCCAAAGTTAAACTCGCTTACAGCAGAGAAGCAATGGCTAAACCAACAGCGATTTGTTTCTATTGGCTGTTGAATCAGGGACCATAACTCAGAGCGGAGATTAGATTCTTGATAGCGAGGAAATGCTTAGATCAAATACTGGCATGTGAACATTCACAAAAGCGCCAAAACATTCACAAAACTGGCAGGATTTTCAGAAAACTGTCTAGGAAGGTTTAGAAATAATATTGAGGACATTTGTTAATATCTTTTTCTGTCAGCTGAGTGGTTAGGCACTTGGTTTACTAATCTGGTGGTATCAGGTTCAAGTCTCAGCGATGGGATTTTTTTTTCTGATACACACCAAAACAGGCCAAAGAAAAAGAGAAAAAGGCAGACCGCGTGAAACTCTGAAGATGACATTGTTAAGAAAGGCCAAATTAACAGGCATAAAATCCCTTGATGAGGTTGAAAAGCTCGGCGAAGACAAGAAAAATTGGCGAACTACCTTGCGAGCCCTATGTGACGTTTAACGGCACGGGAAGGATATAAGATATAAGATAAGACACATAAAAAAGGCCCGGGTGGCCACCCAGCCTATAACAATTGGTACCAGAGAAATCTGGGAAGGTAAATGCTGCCAGGCGTGATAATGACCACTTTCCTGTGCCGAAAGTTGTGGAAATACGGGCCCAACAACGTTCCCCAATATGCCCTAATAGCATGGAAACGAGAATTTTACCTTTTACCATTATTATTATTATTTTGTTCCGTGCTGGACAGAAATCATGCTTCTCCATCTTGCGCGGTCCTTGGTATTTCCAAATAATTCAAATGCTTTTCTTTTTCTTCAAAGCACTTGGTCAGTCCATTGAGATATGTTTCTCTTGATCTGGCTCTCTTCACTTTTTTTCCTTGAATTTTCCCGCCATTACTTGATCCTCATCATCTGTCATCTCGTGACATGTCCAAGATGTTTTGATTGTCATTTTTATTATCAGTCTAACTAGTTATCGTTGTTATGAAATTTCTTTGAGGACCTCTTCGTTTGTTTTTAAGTTTCTCTAGGGTATATGTTGCATCTTTTCTCCAAAACTACATCTCTGTTGTTGGCACTGTCAAAGTTTCACAAGCATATAGCAATACTGGTTCTCTCTCTCTCTCTCTCTCTCTCTCTCTCTCTCTCTCTCTCTCTCTCTCTCTCTCTGAACCTTAAGTGCCCAGGGTCTGGAAAGAATTCAACTTGTTTTCTACGATTTTTGTGATTTTCCAGCATTCATTTCCATAGAGTAGTACACTTAGAACATTACTCTTAAATATCCTGATTTTCATATTCATGCTTAGTTTTTTTTCTTAGATTTCCATATAGTCTGCAGCATTGCAAAAGCCTAGTTTGCTCTAGTTAGTCTGTTGTTGATGTCCTCTGTGCTGTCTCCATTTTCTACTACTCTACTGCCAAGACATACAAATTCATTGACCTCCTCCACTAACTTGTTATCTACTCTGAGTACATTTCTGTTGTTCACATTTTGCTTCATTAACTTTGTCTTTCCTACGTTTATCTTTAATCTTATGTTGTTTTCATTCTGAGTTAGCTTGTAGATTTTATCTTGCATTTCTTTGTGGCTGCTTGATAGTTCTATATAGCACTGTTATATTCTTTTTCTCATCTTCAGGGACATTTTCTTACTTGTTAGTATCTTCTTCGGGCATTTTATTTCGCTAGTATCTTTCTCGTGTCATAAAGAGCTGTCTTTGTCGCACCCATTTGTGATCTTATTTCATGCGTGCACGTGCCATCAGTTGTTACTGTTGTTCCATGGCAACAGAGTTTATTTACTCGTGTCAGTGTCTTCCGGTTTGAAAGAATGCTGCCTGTAGTCCGTTTATTCTCTTCTATGTTAGCATCGTTTCTGTCTTGTTGATGTTCACATCTAGGCCTCTTTTATTGCCCTCTTCAATAATGTTCACCAGTTTCTGTAAATTGCCGCCCCTTTCTTCAGTTAGAGCTGTGTCGTTCACATATCTCAGGTAACTGATATTATGGCCTCCAATTTTAATACTTCTAACATTTTTATTGCCTTTCATGATATCTTCACTGTGTAATGAGAGTAGATCACGTGACAATATCATCCTTGTCTTACGTCTCGTATTAAATCCTGATATTGTAATAACTTAGAGACTGTGTCTAACAACTTAGTCTTTGTCTAACAGCTTAGTCTTTGTTTAACAGTTTATTCTTTGTCTAACAGCTTAGTCTTAGTTTATCAACTTAGTCTTTGTCAAAAAACTTAGTCTGTGTCTAAAAGCTTAGTCTTTGTCTAATAATTTAGTCTTTGTCTAACAGCTTAGTCTTAATTTATTAACTTAGTCTTTGTTACATACTAACAGCTTAGTCTTTGTTTACTAACTTAGTCTTTGTCTAATAACTTAGTCTTTGACTAACAACTTAGTCTTTGTCTAATAACTTAGTCTGTGTCTAATAGCTTAGTTTATGTCTAATAACTTAGTCTGTGTCTAATAATTTAGTCTACGTCTAATAATTTAGTCTATGTCTAATAATGTAATTTGCCTAATATTTTATATAGTGTCTTGACAACAATGGACAAAAGTGTGTTTATTATGAAAAGTGATGCTGCTGGTAATAATGGTGATGTCTAACATGATGAAGAAAAGCAAATAAATAAGACTGAGAGAGAAAAAACGAAAAAGATGATGAACAATCTGGCACTATTTTTTTTTTAAATCATCAACTATTCTGATGATAAACATTGCATGTGAGAAAATATAATCCACTAACTCACCCTTTACTGTATAACTGATGATGATGATGATGATGAAAACCTGATTACGTCGCAAATAAGCACCAGTGCTAAATGCGAATCTTTAACAACCAAAAACAGTGATACATCGCGAGTGGTTAAGAGTAAGGGAAGTAACCCTACATTTAAAACTTCACATTTCGCATGTGTTGCATTCGTACATCCTTCCCGTGCCATTAAACGTCACATAGGGCCCGCAAGGTAGTTTGTCAAGATGGCCTGTCTTCCGTGAGTTTTTCAATCTTATGAAGGGATGTTATGCCCACTGAATTGACTTCTCTTAACGATGTCCTCTTTAGAGTTTCACGTGGTCGACCTCTTTTTCTTCGGCCTCTTGTGTTCCATTTAATAGCTTGTTTGAGGATTCTCTGATTGTTTCTTCTCATCACATGACCGACATATGTCCATCTTCTTTTTCTGATCAGCCATGAGATATGTTGTTGTTTGCTTATCTGTCTGATCTCTGCGTTGTTCTTGAATTCATTCCACTTTATACCGAGTATTTTACTTTGGCATTTGTTTTCGAAAGAGTCTAATTTCCTGTCCATTTTTTAGTTGTTTTCCAGCTTTCACATGCATAAATGAGGGTGGATATTGCATTTGAATTGAATAGTCTTAACATGGTTTTGTGCTTATAACTTTTGAATGCCACATGTTCTCAAGATTCTTGAAAGTCAATGCTGCTTTGGCAATTCAAATTCTAAATTCTTTTCTGGTGTCACCATTGTGGTCTATATAGCTGCCGAGATATGCAAAATGGTTTACTTCTTCGACAGCTGTTCCTTCTACGTATATTTGTCCTTCGTCGTTAATGAGAACCTTCATTATTTTTGTTTTATTCTTGTTAATTTCAAGTCTCCTATTTTACTAGCCATTGAAGACAGGGTATCTTTTTTTTTCCTCCATTGATTTAATATTGTGTAACAGAATAGCCATTCTGTTCAGAGAGTTTTTGTGTATTGCTAATAATTGTGTTGCGTAGACTACGTCATTAGGAAAGTACGTGTGCAAAGAAGTCGTTAAAAAGGTCCGTGTGAAAAAGCCGGTCGTTAGGCAGTCTATGTGTGGAACGTTGAACTGGAAGGACGTGTTTGGGCGAACGAGAATGGGGTAGAGCGAGTCTTGTTGTCAGAATTAGTTTAGTTTGTTTTTTTCTGTGTGGCTGCAGTCCTTGGTAAGCCTGTAAGTATGGTTTTTGGTATGAATAAATCATTGTAAGGTTTTCCTTGCCCATGTGGCGTAGATATTTCACGCCGGGCATTTGTTGCTGTGAATTTCTGTAATAAATGTGTGTTGTCTGATGATAAACTACACCAAATCGGCTTTGTGGAAATTCTCATTGTTGACCAGTTTGTTTTGGTCGGAAGACTGCCAAGTTATGTTCAAGTTGTTGTATTCGTACTAATTTTGTGGAGTGGAAAGCCTGGGTGTCTTGTTGTATTTTCTTAGTGTATAATACAGAAAATTAGGTGATGGTTAGAACACCAGCAACAAGAAGAAACTTATAAGTTGAAACTGTACTCCACAAGAAGAATCAATCAAACCAGTAGTCCCCTTGAAAAGGGGAATCCTGTTACACTGGTGCCGTTGATACTGCTTCAGTGGCGCCGTGATTCTGTTTCATTTTATTCTTGTTAATTTCAAGTCTCCTATTTTACTAGCCATTGAAGACAGGGTATCTTTTTTTTTCCTCCATTGATTTAATATTGTCGCTCATAAGAGTTATGTCATCTGCAAAATCAAGATCTTCCAGTTGGGTCTCACGTACCCAATCAATGCCCGTTTTACTTTGCAACATTTTTTCTTTATGAAGTCTATGGGAATTCCAAAAAGCAAGGGAGATAATGTACATCCTTGCTTCACGCCTGTTTCAATCTGGAACCATTCACTCATTCCTTCGTCTGTTTTGACTGCACAAACATATCAGTTATAGAGATCTCTAATGATGTTGACAAACTTAGATTTCATATATTCTTAAAATCTTCCATAATAATTCTCTGCGTATGCTATCAAATGCCTTTTTAAAGTCTATGAAGTTCAGGATTAACGGTCTTTGCTTCTTAATATGTTCTTCAAGTATTATTCTTAGAGTAAAGATCTGGTCAAGACAGCTTCTCCCTTTTTGAAATCCTGCCCGTTCTTCTCTCATTGCAGCATCCACTATATCTTGAATTCTATTCAGAATAACTTTGCAAAATACTTCTGACACAACCGATAGTAAGGTTACTCCTCTCCAGTTGTTGCAATCGCTAAGGTTGCCTTTTTTCGGTAATTTTAACAATCATTCCTTTTTTCCATTTAGAAGGGACTTTTTCTTCTTTCCCAAATTTATTAAACACTCTCTGTAGATGTTTCATGTTGTCTATATTAATAGCTTTTAACATTTCGGCTGTTATTTCATCTTCACCTGCAACTTTGTTGTTAGTCATTAGAATAAACTGCTGTTTCAGTTTCATGTAATTTCATCTAGGTTGACATTTAATTCCTAATACTAATTAATACTAATTCTTTAGTAAAGTCTTAGTAATCGTTTTCCACTCAGTCATTTATCAAGAGCAGACAAGTATTTAGGAACGCAAGGAGTTCTTTCATTTGGTGCTTTCCCTTGCCTACATCATATTATTAACGAAGATGGCTGCAAGACATCGTTGGCGATCTGGAAATGGATGCAGCACGGCAGGCCATCGTGCTCACAACCGAGAGGCCTACAGGGGTGCTGTTTGGGATGCAAAGTTCCGCAAGGGACATGCAAATGAATGATGAATGAATGAATGACATCATATTAACCTACATCTGTAACTCATCTTCAAGAATGGATGCTCTAAACCAGTGTTTCTCAACCTTTTTTTTTTATCATGCCCAACCTCAACGTCTCAAAGATTTTGATGCACAGCACTCCCTTCCAACCCGCAAGACAATGTCAACCAAGTTCTATCATCATCATCATAATCATCATCATCATCATCATCATCATCATCATCATCATCATCAGGTGCCGTGCCGACTGGGGTTGGCTATTATGCTTCTCCAGAGTACATGATCCTTCATGCAGGCCATCAACTCAGTTGGTGATCTCCTCTCACACCATCTCGTCAGACTGTCTAGTATCATTTCTCTTGATCTTCCTCTGGCTCTTCCTTCTATTTTTCCTGTTGTTATAATATTTTCAATGCCCCTTCTTCTCATTGCATGTCCTATGAAAGTGCATTGTCTCTCTCTTATTTTTTGACAAGATTTTTTTTGTCTCTCCAGCTCTTCTCAAACATTCTTCATTAGTTATTTTTGCTGTCCAGGGAATTCGCAACATTCTTCTAATAAACCACATTTCTGCTGCTTCCAATCATTTTTGTGCAGACTTGCCTATTGTCCATGATTCACTTCCATATAACAAGATAGGTTAAATATAGCATTTTAGAACTCGTTTTCTAACACTCATTGATAAGGATGTGTTGGATAATATGTTTCTCATTCTCTGAAATGCAGTCTTTGCTTGGCCTATTCTGTTCCTAATTTCTGTTCTGCATTTCCCATCTGAAGTTATTACTGCTCCAAGGTATTTTAATCTCTGCACCTGCTTTAGAATAGTTCCGTTTAATTTTATACTGCACGCTGGTGGATTCTGTTTCTTAGATATAACCATAGTGTCTATCTTTTTTATATTTAAAGTAAGGCCTTTCTGTTCACTTTCTTTGGCGACTTTATCCAAGAGATTTTGCAGGTCTTGTTGGTTCTCAGCTAACAGTACTGTGTCGTCAGCATACCAAAGGTTGTTAATATTGTATCCTCCAATTGTTATGCCTGGTTCTGTGATGATCGTTCTTAAAATATTCTTGCTGTAAAGAGAAAAAAGGTCTGGAGATAGTACATATCCTTGTCGCACCCTTGTTTTATAGGTTGATATTTTCAACTCGAATTGCTGCTTCTCGCTGTCAGCATAGATGTTTTACAATCCTCAGGTCTTTGTCGTCTATATTGATGTCTTCAAGCCAAAAGGCTGTCAATATATTTTCTTCCATTTTTTGTGTTTTTATCTGTTGTCTTTTTTTAAATGTGATCCCCGAAAAAGGCTTGTGGAAAAATACTGGATTGTTGTATGTCCCATCTTTTATTCATCTTGCTTTCCATCATTCTTGTTTCTGCCCACTTTCCTCACTCTTTCTATCTTTTTGTAAAGCTGAGCCATACAGCCATCTATTTTCAGTATCTCCTAGGACCAAACAGTGAATGGTTAGAGTGAGTGTGGGGAGCCGGAAGTCTGATTAGCAAAAAGACAATCTAAAAATAGCAGGGTTCATATCATGGGGCTGCATGATTATCAAAGCCTTTTGGTATTTAATTATTTTGGCCAGGATATTTTTTAAAAATAATATACTTTGTCTTTGTGCTCGTTTGCATTTATCTCTTTCATTTTTTCTTCTCATTTTGCAAAAGCATGCCACTGATGCACTTTGATTGTATATTTATCTGCTGTGTTGTCTCCTCTGTCTGGTCATGTTCACCGGATCGTATGACGACCACTGGCACTTACCTCCCCCTGTTAAACTCACAGGAAAGCCAAAGCCTAGGGAGTAAACCCTTAAATAAAGGGAGTGTCTATTGTCACTCGTGTAGAGTTGGAAAACACAACGTGAACAAAACACTTTCTTTATATTATTTGCCCAGGAGAGACGGGATATGGTCTCATTTGGAGGAGGGGGGGGGGGTGTCTCGAAACAAAACTCACAACGAATATCTTTCCGCTTAAACTCTTTTTCCAACACGAAAAAGAGAAATATTTTTGGCCCTCTCTATTGTCTTTTGATAAAGCCATTATCGCTGAAGTATTGGATTGTTGTTGTTGTTTTTCTTGCTGATGCTTTTCTTTCTCCGATCCATTTTTTTTACGCTGAATCATACTACTCTTTCTACTGTCACTCTGCAAAGACAATCTGACACAGAACGAGGTAATACGTAATCAAATATACTTCTCAGCCAAGCCTTACTCTTCACACTCGAATTACCCATCTCCATCAAACCGAGTTTCTCATCCCAGGTTCGAGTCACAACTGATGATCCACCCTGTTAGAAAATCTGTTCCATTGTTTGAAAATAAAGAGAAGAGAGGGATCAAAGGTATACAGAGATAGAAGAAGAAACACCACAAGAGTTACGTGATTTGTGAATCTGTACACAAGGAAATCAGCAACACCCTACGCCACGCGACAGTTACAGGCCATCGTGGTCAGAAATTGTGCATATACATTAATCAGTAAATATCTTTTTTTTATGAAACAAAAGAATTTTTTTCTTTCTTTTCTTTTTTTTTTAGATTTTAAAACAAAATATAACTAAATCTGATCATACAATAATAACTCTTGAAACGTTCACCAGTGATTTAAAAATCACTTCTAAATCAACAGTTCTGGGTTGGGTTCGGAAACAAAATAGTGAACCAAATCACTTTTTGATTTAGTCCAGCGCAATCCTTTCTTTTTTTTTTTCAACAAACAAAATCCCACGCATTTTTCTCGCTCTGCTAAGTAGTTTAACCTGTTGCCTGTGCTTGCTAAGATCTAAATGTCGGGTCTCGTACTTATGTGGGTAGTCCACCAACGTCCCAGTGGGTGTTTGTATTAATAACCTCATTTCTATGGGGGTCATTTTGGGACACTTAAGAATATTATCACATAGTTTAAGCTTATTGACAGAATATATTTAACAAAACTTGTGCTGTAATTATTCAAAAATATTTTTGATTTATTATTATGTTCAATTCACTAAAATACGCTGATACAAAAATAATGATCTTATTTAATCCCCCGTAGGACCTCAAATTCTTACTGATTCACTGATGGCCGGGTCATTTCCTGTAAAGGTCGTCGTTTCCGTAAAAGGTGCGTTTGATTCAGGAGTAAGTGTACAATCTGCAGACGACTCTTTCGTGGTGGACAGAATTACCTTTATTTTGATATTAATCAATTCATGTGCATTGTCTAGGTATGTATGACAAGATTCTCAGACTTTATTCCTTTCAAAATGAATGTTAATTATGTGCGAAATTGGAGAAAATTGTCGGCCTTTCCTGACTTATCATGTCGCCCTTGTTTGTGTTCGCTTATCGATTGGTAGGTTGCTACAGGCGTAATACATTGAAGGTAGAGTCAGTTTGTATCATCTTAGATCTTTTGCTTTCCAGCTGTATTAAGTCAAGGGTTATGTTTGATTCTGATACAGCCAGATTTTATCACAGCACGCTGGCTACACGAATGATGGCGATGTTATGAAAGGTATCAAGGTTGTCGAGACTTAGGCTTTACCTGGAAAGGAAAAAAAAAAATGAAAACGTCATTAACATTGTCTTTCTTATCATTCACATTGTCTTTCTGTCAGGACTCGGCTTTTTTTTCCAAACCTTCTGAAAAAAAAGGTCAGATTGAGACAGATAGAAGAGCTTCATTCTGGTTGTCAGACGCAGTGCTGCGTGCTATGTCGGATAGCTATCATGTTTCTCCATCTTGTGCGATACCTAGTGTTTCCTATCAGTTTAAATGTTTTTCTTCTTCTATGCCACTTCGCTAGTCCACTGAGATATGTTGTGTGTAGAATGTACATACAAGGCACCATCCATTGTCCCAACCACTACTTCATCAAAGGTTTTAGTATACAGCAGAATCAATATTCATATTCTGAGAATGACTTTGTGATAGTTAAAGTCGAAAAGATCTCGAATACATTATGTAAAAACTTTAAAAAATAATAAAAGCTTAATATACTAAAATGTTACATCCAGTTGAGGGTACTTCTGTTGTAAAACTGTATGTACAGAATCTGAAAGCAGTGGTTTGTTAGCAATTATTTAATCATTGAACCATACCAGTATTGTAAAAACAGTTCATTTAGTTGGATAAAAATTTATTGAAAAAGAAAGTTGTGTTAGTCTAAATTAATATGAAGTTCTGCACATCTGAACTATTTGCAGGTATATTTTAAGTATATCTGTAAAAATATACTAAATTTAGTTATATTAAGTAATGTATATTTTAAGGAAAGACAAAAGGCAGGATAAGTGATATGATCATCGGATGCTGTAGCGATAGTTAGAGGGATCAGTGCTTCTAATTCATGCTCTTGGTTGTGTGTAATCTTATCTCTTATCAGTTTTCACTGACTTATTTGAATATTTCTTCCCTATTATTCCTGACTGAAAATTGGCGAACTACTTTGCGAGCCCTATGTGACGTTTAGTGGCACAGGAGGGATATAAGATTATTCCTGATGTGATTTTTTTCATTGTCTCTGGTGCTTGACTGCTCGTCACATGGCACACATGAAAATAATGTGACCTGTCACTTAGAATGTTATTTAGTTTACAGTTTTCAACATTTTTGAGAGATTCACATTATTTGTTTGTCCAGAGTATCTGTTGAACATTTCTTCAGAAACTACATATCATCATTTCTTTTTTAGTGATCATATTATCTGCCTGTTCATTGTCATTTTTTTTAAGAAAGACAAAACATTAACAGAATCATTAAGTGAACATTAATGATTGGTGAATAAATCATTAGGAATGATTGGGACCTAAATATAGAGCACAAATTAGTTCATCTTGTTTTTCTTTTAGATTTCTTGTTCAAAATCCCACTATCATTATTAAATTTTAAAAAAAAATAGAACAGTTTTTTTGTCAGGGGAGGTCCATTTTATGTCTACTTTTCATAAATAAACAAAAATTATCAATTATTTGTCAGGTTATGGGCCAAGCTAATGTTCCAGACTCTCTTCAGTGAGCATTGATTTTCTTAATTTGACAGTAATGATTATAATAATACATGTGAAACATTAACACAGCTTATTCAAGATCAGGATAGGTTGATTCTGTTTATTCATGGTCAGGATAGGTTAGTTCCATTTATTCGTGGCCAGGATAGGTTGGTTCAGTTTATTTATGGCCAGAGTAGGTTAGTTCAGTTTACTGAAGTTTCAGAAGATAGGTTAGTTCAGTTTATTCAAGGATTGGATAGAGTAGCTCAGTTTATTCAAGGCCAGGTTAGGTTGGTTCGGGTTTTTGAAGTCTTAGATTAGTTCACGTTATTCAGAGCTTGTATAGATTGGTTCAGCTTAGTCAAGGCTCAGATAGGTTGATTCATTTTATTCAGTGCTTGGATAAGTTTGTTCAGTTTAATCAAAACTTGTATAGATGTGTAGTACCTACATAATTAGGAACACCTGAAGAAATGGAGAGTTCTGAATATCTTCGATCACTACTAACTAATAATGGAGATACAATGAGGGAAATTAAAAGGAGGACATCTATCGCTCTTCAGAAAGTGAAACAACTAAAGAATATGGAGAGGAACAGACAGAACCACAAAAATAATGTTTTTAAGGGTATGTATCTTTCCCATGGCAACATATGTCTGTGAGACCTGGACACTTAACAAAGCAGCTGAGAAACACATAAATGCCTTTGAATGTAAATGCTACAGAAGAGTTCTTCAAATATCATGGACACAAAAAAGAACAAATATATCCATACTGCAAGAACTTAATATTGAAGAAGGCTGGCTAGTAAAGAGGATTAAAGAGAGAAAACTTAAATATTTTGGACACATTAAACATCATGATAATCTAGAGAAGACCGTCTTGGAAAGGTACATAATGGGAAAAAGAAAGAGAGGAAGACCAAGGCGAAGATTGCTGCAAGACATCGTTGATGATCTGCAAATGGATGCATCAGTAGCAGGCCATCTTGCTCACAACCGAGAGGCCTACAGGAGTGCTGTTAGGGAGGCAAAGTTCTGCAGGGGACATGCAAATGAATGAATGAATGGCTTACACAAATAGATAGCAATGTTTAATACAGCATATAGTTAGTAATACCTATACAAATAGATAACAGTGTTAAATACAGCATATAGTTAGTAGTTCCTACACAAATAGATAACAATGTTTAATACAGCATATAGTTAGTAGTACCTACACCTTGGGAGCAGGTTAAGGCAATTTTTTTTCACTCCCTACGTGGAGCTAAAAAAGCAGGGAGTGTACAGTGCTTCTTTAGTAGAATCCACCACCATGAGGACTATTAGACAGGCTAGGCCTGTTATTGGGGTTACAGAGTCTTTATCAGCTATGGTTAGCCAATCCTGCATGTCAGCTATGAATCACTGATTGCCAGTTGAACAGAGTGTCTCTAGGAGTCCCGAATTTTAGAACTTGTGTTAGATTTCTAAACAAATATAGGACTTGGATTTCTAAACTAGTATGGGATTAAAAAAAAAATTTTTTTTAATGAATCTTAAGACTTTTAGCAGTCCAGAGGGGTTTAGCGGAACATAAGCAGCATTGTCCATAACATTTGCTCAGGCGAAGCTAAAAATAGATCTACCTGATTTGAATACTAGCTGCAGAGATGAGAACAGTATACACATAAAATAGTCTGTAGCTAGCTCACACTTTGACATTCAGATAAATTAGAGTTCACGTCTCTGCCTGCCTAAAAAATGCCATTTTGAATGTAGAAATATTACTGATGTTCTCACCAACAAGGGAAAAATAGAGGTAGAAGAACAAGAATAAATTGTGACTGAGGGAACATGGTGCTAAGAGAGAGTAAGAAAATAAGAATAAATTGTGACTGTGTGGTCATGTAGCTAAGATAGAGGTATAAAAACAACAATAAATTGTGACTATGTGGTCATGTAACTAAGATAAAGGTAGAAAAACAAGAATAAATTGTGACTTTGTGGTCATGAGACTAAGATAGAGGTAGAAAAACAAGAATAAATTGTGACTTTGTGGTCACGAGACTAAGATAGAGGTAGAAAAACAAGAATAAATTGTGACTTTGTGGTCATGAGACTAAGATAGAGGTAGAAAAACAAGAATAAATTGTGACTTTGTGGTCACGAGACTAAGATAGAGGTAGAAAAACAAGAATAAATCGTGACTATGGAGAGACAGAGGTAGGATAGAAGCAGGAAAAAAAAAACCATAACTATAGAGAAACAGGGCCAGAATAGAAGTAAAAAAAAAAAAAGTAAAATTTAAAATTTTGGGAAATTCCCCCCAAAGGAAAAGGAGAAATCAGAACCAGAGTGGCTTGACACTAAACTGTAAAACTGTCGACATTTTACAGTCGTTAACTTTCTCTTACTGCTATACGTGCTATCCTGTGTGGGATTTGCCGAGACTTTAATGTAATCTGTTAAACGTTTTTTTTTTTCCCTGGTGGACAGAAATGAAAGCAGACAGTAACCTGAAAGAGAAACTGTGACAGGACAAACTCATTGTAACGTTTAGTCCGTTTATTGAATGTCTTCCCACTGTTTTTTCCATGCCCTGCTGGTTGTACTTGTTATTTGAACAGAGAAAATGCTTTCCGTAATCTTGCTTTACTTGTTCCTTATGCTGCAGCAGGCAGAATTGTAGCGAACGAATCTGTAGCCTGTTACAGCTCTATCGTGAGCTCCTTCTACACATGTATGTTATAGCAGCGTGTGTACAGGTGGGTTCTCAGTTTGGTGCTGCTAGCTTGCCTTTCGACATATTTTACCAGCAGGATCTCTCTCTCTCTCTCCAAACCCCGCCTCGACCGCTTACCTGCCTAAGCAAATGTTAGTTTTCTCCCCCTTGAAACATGAAGAGAAAGTACTTTAACTGGCTGTGAATACACTTCATAGGTTCTGCTTAATCCTGTCTGATCAGATCTCATTTCTCACCCTCCCTCCCTCTCCCAGCCATAGTTTATGGTTAACAACTAGACACATGAGAACTCGTTTTCCCAGTAACAGTCGCGTGTCGCACACAAAGTTTAGACCCAGGATTCGGTGTCATTATGCCATGTAGTTGTCCTCTGGCAAACCTGCGTACACACACGCATGACTTCTATTTGTTTGGAGCAGTGGTTCCCAATCTTTTTTTTCTGGTTGCCCCTCTGTGCCTTCCAAGCCACAGGTCTGGTGCCCTTATCCATGCACGTTTTAGTTGATGTCGCCCTCTGTCCCCCACCGCCAAGTCTGGGAACCATTGAACTATAGCAGTGGTTTTTAAGATTTTTTTGACGGTGGACCCCCGTTCTGATTTGAGAACAGCTCTGGGCCCCAAACTAAAAACAGAGCAGTAAATGGAACCTATATGGTGCTAATTTTTTTGTTCCTAAGTCAATCCGTTTGCTGATCCGTGGACCTCCTAGGGAGTCCATGTACCCTAAGTTAGGAAGCACTAGTTTAGATGTATTTTAAAACTTTGCTTACACACAGCCATGCCTGCTGCATTTTGTCTAAAGGTCTCGCAGTGGCTGAGATTAGGATCAGTCAGTTTAGTATACTTTTTTTTCCCTATTACTTCCATGAGCATACTTTTCTTATTTCATACTAATTCTCCTACCCGTAGTATAGAATAGATGAGTTGAGTCCGCACCAAACTGAGCATTAGATTGATGAGTTTGACAGTGCTTGATTGTTTATGATTGCTTCTCAGCGGGGGAATATGTATTTAATGTAGCCAGAAATTGCAGTGTAGAGAAATTATAGACGTTTTTGTATCTTGGGTCACAAGAAGAAAGCAGTGAATGTAGAAATTATAGACGTTTTTGTATCTTAGGTCACAAGAAGAAAGCAGTGAAGGTAGAAATTATAGACGTGTTTGTATCTTAGGTCACAAGAAGAAAGCAGTGAAGGTAGAAATTATAGACGTTTTTGTATCGTGGGTCACAAGAAGAAAGCAGTGAATATAAAACACTTCATGTAGTAATCCTGAATGCTTGGACCAGAACCATTTTTTGTTATCTCCGTGCTTTAACTTTCATTCGATCAAGCAATACTTTTATATGTGTCTCAGATATGGTACTTTCTTCTTTCTTATTACAGAAAAAAGAGCAAAGAGTATCAAATATCAGAACTGCTTTTAAATTGTCAAAATAATAGTTTACTGTAACATTAAGAAGTTGAAGCATGCTGCACCAGCAGCTCTGTTTGTAGGGTATGAGTATTTACCAGTACATTTTGTCTGTAATAAGTATCTTTACAGTTGTAATCTTTTGTAAGCTATTCTCGTATCATAATTCTTTGCCGATATTGATGAATGTGTGGAAGTCGAGAGAGAGGGAGGACGGAGATTCAGGCTGCAAAACATCGAATTTTGGGGATGAACATTTTATTTGAAAAAAAAAAAAGCAGACAGCAGTTACACGCATAAACATTTACACACAGACAAAAGAAAGTACAGACTCTCCGCAGAAGATATTGGGAGTTAGGTCTGAGAATGCTGCAATAAAGCGAATGTCGCAGTAAAGCGAATCACATCAGGTTTTTTCCCACTCCCCCCCCCTCTGCATAAACAGGAGCTTTTTATGTTAAAACCAGTATTTGATGGATGCTGGTATGTCAGAATAGTTTAGAAACACTGGCCAGCTCTCTTCAGTCGTTCATACTCAGTCTTCAAGTCCTCACTGCTTGAACAGTTGGCGTAGCCTGTCTCTTAGGGCTTGCTGACAGTAACTGTATGTTTCTGTTGTCAGTACTGAAGCTCTCTTTTGTTATGTGTACCATCCCTTCAGATGTCTTTACGTTGGCTCCCACTACAAACAAGGAATGTTTGTTTTGAACACAGCGTTTATGAAACGCATTTACTTTGATCATGCGTTTACTTACTTGACTGTACGTAATATTCTTGCGTGCGACCCATCCTGGCCTCTTAAAGTAGTGCAGCTTTTTAAATCAGGCGTCTGAGAGTGGCTAATTGGTGGCGAGCCCGTGTCGTAAGAGTGTGTGGCTAGCGCGGATAAAGTATGGCAGGCAAAGTTAGCCAGTGCCTAGCATGTTACAAGGGCTCAAGTAATACTAGATATAGTAAGCCTTGACATATGCTAATAATCAGGTATATAAATAAATACGGAAACTGCTGCAGAAATTCTGCGGTGGTTAAGTTTTAAGTGTTAGCGCCTTTTGTTACGTAAGGAGAACAAGATCTGATAGTAATCTTTCCTAACTAAAACAAAAATGTCTCTAACCTTTTCACAAATCTAAATTAAAATATCTAATGGTTAGGTATGAGATTTTTTAAAAATTGTGACTTGTATACAATAAGCCAAAGGTTCAAAATCCTTTGTCAGAAAAATCCTTTGTAAAAAAATCCGTTGAACCTTTGAAGACTTAATGGACCAGTATCAAATTAAGACTCCAAGAGCTACTTTTATACAAGTCTTTTAAAAATGTAAGTAAGGCTTACTGAGTCAGTGTGTGATAAAGAGCGTAGTATGTGATGGTTTTAGTTAAAGAGTTACCAGTATAAGATGTTACAGAGTGCACCAGAGAGAAGTAAGCCTCAGGGACGCAGTTCAGCTTTTGAGTCAGCACATCATCATCATCATCATCAGGTGCCGTGCCGACTGGCGTTGGCTATTATGCTTCTCCAGAGTACCCGATCCTTCATGCAGGCCATCAGTTCAGTTGGTGATCTCCTCTCACACCATCCCGTCAGACTGTCCAGTATCATTTCTCTTGATCTTCCTCTTGATCTTCTTCCTTCTATTTTTCCTGTTGTTATAATATTTTCAATACCCCCTCTTCTCATTGCATGTCCTATGAAAGTACATTGTCTCTCTCTTATCTTTCTGACAAGGTTTTTTTGTCTCTCCAGCTCTTCTCATACATTCTTCATTAGTTATTTTTGCTGTCCAGGGGATTCGCAACATTCTTCTAATAAACCACATTTCTGCTGCTTCCAATCATTTTTGTGCAGACTTGCCTATTGTCCATGATTCACTTCCATATAACAAGATAGGTTCAATATAGCATTTTAGGACTCGTTTTCTAACATTCATTGATAAAGATGTGTTAGCTAATATGTTTCTCATTCTCTGAAATGCAGTCTTTGCTTGGCCTATTCTGTTCCTAATTTCTGTTTTGCATTTCCCATCTGAAGTTATTACTGCTCCAAGGTATTTGAATTTCTGCACCTGCTTTAGAATGGTTCCGTTTAATTTTATACTGCATGCTGGTGGATTCTGTTTCTTAGATATAACCATAGTCTCTGTCTTTTTGATGTTCAAAGTAAGGCCTTTCTGTTCACTTTCTTTGGCGACTTTATCCAAGAGATTTTGCAGGTCTTGTTGGTTCTCAGCTATCAGTACTGTGTCGTCAGCATACCGAAGGTTGTTAATATTGTATCCTCCAATTTTTATGCCTGGTTCTGTGATGATTGTTCTTAGAATATTCTCGCTGTACAGAGAAAAAAGGTCTGGAGATAGTACACATCCTTGTCGCACCCCTGGTTTTATAGGTTGGTATTTTCCAATTCTATTTTCAACTCGAACTGCTGCTTCTTGCTGCCAGTATAGATGTTTTACAATCCTCAAGTCTTTGCCGTCTATATTGATGTCTTCAAGCATTTTAATAATTTCACTATGTTTCACCTTGTCAAATGCCTTGGTGTAATCAATGATGAGTCAGCACAGGTGAACTAAATACACAGAATTACCAGGTCACGTGCCTGGAAGCTGAGCTGTCCTCGAAACTCCATCTGCTGGATGAGTGTGCACCACTCAGCCTTAATACCCCAACAGTCCTGACAGTGTGGTCCGCCGGCCTCCTCCTCTCTTCCCCCCCCCCCCCCCCCCCCCACACACACACAACATTTGTGGCGAGATATTTCCAGAAAATGTTTTGTAAAACTAGAAAGTACAAATTAACACCACATGTCTGTGGCAATTAATATTTTATTTTTAGCGTTTCTGACACCAGCAGGCAAAGCTATGAGTGATGGAGTGAGCCTTGAAATGCGCGTGTACCGTGCAGTGTGAGCTAAGCTGAGATAAATATAGCACTCAGGTGTCATGGCTTGCCCAGGTGATGACGCGCGCGCGGGAGAATTTTTTTGTCGTGAGAAAACTCTGTAAGCGGGACTTCGGAGCAGAGCATCCCGTTTCAGAACCGTGCGTATTGGTGGATGTCAGGCTCAGCGCCGAGCACACCATATCAGAACTGCACATGAAGCATACGTTTTTTGAACTGAATGCGCAATCTAGGAACCGTGTATCTTAGCAGAAAGTTCAGAACTTGGCACCCCAAAGTGGAAGCTCATTAGTTGTGACATTTTAAAAAATCTTGTGTAGGATCGCGCTGGGTGCAAAGTTTAGCTAGAGCTGAGTTTTGTGTAAGTAGTTGCTGAATGTTTCAGCATCCTGCGGTCGTGTGGAACGCGAAAAAATCTATTACTGAACTTAATTACAGCTTCCAATACTTTAGTTCTGTCTTGGCGTGGTTCAGAAATATCACTTACGTGTTTTCCTGGCTGGACTTTGATCCATGGAACAGGCGGTAGTTTGACTAAAGGAAGCAAATGGCACACATTTGAAATACGTATATGAACAGGTAAAAAATGGCAGTGCTGGAGTTTCCAGATGTTTAAAGGGATACTCGAACTGATAAGAACTATAATCTGACCTCGCCATAGTGCTCCCAGTAACACGCTAACTGGTGTACTGTATGTACTGTTTCAGCTGGTCTAATAGGGCAGCATTACTTTGTAGTGGAATCTCCCGACTTCCTCTTTTTTCCATTCAACTTTCAAGTGACCATACATGACACAGTTTTATCCAAAATTACGTAATCAAAGTTGCATTCTCTGTCCCCAGCAACCACCACCCATCAAACACCACAAAGACTGGACAGTATTGGCTGTATATCTTACATCATTCCCGTGCTGTTAAACGTCACATAGGGCCCGCATGGTAGTTCGCCAAGGTGTCCTGTTTTCGGCGAGTTTTTCAATCTCATCAGGGTATGTTATGCCCACTGAATTACCTTCTCTTAACGGTGTCCTCTTTAGAGTTTCACGTGGTCGACCTCTTTTTCTTCGGCTGTTGTGTTCCATTTGATAGCATGTTTGGGGATTCTCTGATTGTTTCTTCTCATCACATGACCGACATATGTTCATCTTCTTTTTCTGATCAGCCATGAGATATGTTGTTGTCTGCTTACCTGTCTGATCTCTGCGTTGTCTTGAGTTCATTCCACTTTATACCGAGGCATTTGTTTTCGAAAGAATCTCATTTCTTGTCTGTTTCTTTAGTTGTTTTCCAGCTTTCACATGCATAAATGAGGGTGGATATTACATTTGAAAAATGAATAATCTTAACTCGGTTTTTGTGCTTATAACTTTTGAATGCCACATGTTCTCAAGATTCTTGAAGGTCAGTGCTGCTTTGGCAATTCAAATTCTAAATTCTTTTCTGTTGTCACCATTGTAGTCTATATAGCTGCCGAGATATGCAGAATTGTTTACTTCTGTTGGCTGTATATAGCACTGTAATATTGTTGTCTGGTTGATATATTTCTTTCTATCTTCTCCATGTCGTAGAAAGCTAAAGCAGTTTTTGCTTATCCTATTGTTGATTTGATTTTCCCCATGTTTCTACTGTATGCTTTCATTAATATGCGAATTTATCAGCTAATACAGATATCGATTTTACACTGATAGATATCAATAAATGCAGACAGAAAAAAACAACCGCTTTAATATTTACACATGTTGATACAGACACTTGGTTCATTCCCCTATATGTGCCTTTTGTTACTTCGTTTGTTGTTTGAAAACAAATGAAGAGGTTTTAAGTGAGACTGGGCAAAAAAAAGAGAAGTGACAAAATTCAAAACACAACAGACCAGATTTGTAGGACATATTTTAAGAAGAGGCAACTGGAGTATTTAATAACAGGAAAACTGGAAGGGGAGAGGGACAAAGAAACAAGATACTTGACGGACTAAAAGAGTGGCACAGAGCACAGTCCAAACACACACACACTTTTAGAAAGAGCAAAGGACAGATGGTTGTGGAAATCAATGACGACCAACGCCTGATTGGCATGGACCAGAGAGAGCCATTTGTACGGAGGCAATGCGCGTTATACAACTAAAAATGACGGCTTTGTTCCGTCCTATACGACGTTTGTATACATAGGAATGCAGTTGCCTACTTGTAGGCTTGCCTGGCCCGTACATTACACACCTCGGTATGGTTAGTCTCCACTTCCTGCTGTTTTTTTTTTCCATGTGGGAGCAGGGAGTGCTCAGTTTTGACGTTTTCTCACCGAGTCGTGCCTTCGTTTCTTTGTTGTACGATGTGTACTTTGGCAAGATTTGGGAACATAGCGTAGCAAGACTTGTATTTTTCTGACTCCAACTGTGCTGAGTAGCTGAAACGAGACTTCTGGCCATAGGTATACTGACAGTTCAGGCAAGGTTTCCATGTTTTCAGTCACTGTGCTAATGTTTATTTGACTCATTCATTTAGCTTGTATAATTATTATTCGACACAGCCTTTACATAATACATGTGCATCCCAGGATAATAACGCCACAACAGATCGCTGCCTCTGTCACAGTTTCTAAGAACATCGCCACAGTTTGGAAGTGTAGACACCGGAGTCTCGTATCTTTCAGACAATGAACATTTTTTTTTTCATTCGGTGTGTTAACATGGTGTGAGAGGAGATCACCAACTGAGCTGATGGCCTGCATGAAGGATCGTGTACTCTGGAGAAGCACAATAGCCAACGCCAGTCGGCATGGCACCTGATGATGATGAACAACTTTGGTGTTCTTTCATCAGCTAATATAGGAATGTCTAGAATAGAGTGAAAGTTGAATGATAAAGAACAAAATATCAGACCGACCAGCCTGCCCAATTATTGACGCTTTGAAAATAAAATTTGTCCGTTTTTTTCTTTCACCAGCAAATGGAAGGTGCTGATTCTGTCAGGTGGTCACCAGTGTCAGAGATTTAGGGTTTTTTTCCCAGACATCTTAAAACATTTTTGAACATTTTTTATTTATAATGTTATGTTAGCCTGTTATCTGCTTAGTGGGATGATTTCTACATGGGTGCCATTCAACCTTGTCTTGTTGGAGTTTTCAAGACCAGAACGAAGAAGATTAGTCATTTTTTTTTAGAAAAATCTAATTAAATCAAGACTTGGTCTGTGTCTTTGTGTGCAGCATTATGCTTGAACAGACTGAACATAATGTCTTCCACTGCCGATAATTTCTGCACAAAATATATATTGTATATATATATAGTGTGTGTGTGCGTGCGCGCGCAGGCACGCGCGCTTTCCTTGATTGTGTTCTGTGCTTAATGCATTTTCCCTGGCTGTTCTTTGTTTATTGTTCTATGTTTAGTGTCACTCTCCTACTCTTTTTCTCATGACATATTCTTTCAAGTATAGTTGTTAGTACATCATACATTACATATATATGGATGACACATTACAATATCATCATCAGGTGCCGTGCCGACAGGCGTTGGCTAGTATGCTTCTCCAGAGTACACGATCTTTTATGCAGGCCATCAACTCAGTTAGTGATCTCCTCTCACAACATCCCATCAGAATGTCCAGTATCGTCTTCCTCTTGATCTTCTTCCTTCTATTTTTCCTGTTGTCATAATATTTTCAATGCCCCCTCTTTTCATTGAATGTCCTATGAAAGTACATTGTCTCTCTCTTATTTTTTTTGACAAGATTTTTTTATCTCTCCAGCTCTTCTCATACATTCTTCATTAATTATTTTTGCTGTCCAAGGGATTCGCAAAATTCTTCTAATAAACCACATTTCTGCTGCTTCCAATAATTTTTGTACAGACCTGCCTATTGTCCATGATTCACTTCCATATAACAGGATAGGTTCAATATACCATTTTAGGACATTTTTCACACTACATACATGTGGAAATAATATTGCCTTAAATATGAATAAATGTCAGGTATTCATGAACACTTCTTGACTTTGTTGACAGAGAAAATAAGGTTGACAGTGCCTGATCTTCCACAATGGAACCAGCTATAGGCCTGGTTTCCCTGTTCTGGGCTCTTTCCTGCATGTCTGTCAGTCACGCGGCCGTATTCACCACCACACAGTGTTGTCAGTGTGACAACTTGATGCCTAGGCACATACCTGAAGGAGTCAAACCCCAGGTGGTGCCATCTCCATATAAAATTGAAGTACAAGAGCGGGAATACAAACCTAATTCTGAGATACATGGTAAGACCTTTGCTTTCTTGTTTTAATTTTTTTTTGTCTGAAGTATTAGCAGGGGGCTTAACCTTCTTAACCTTTTGTATGATTGCGGCCTGACACCAACTTACGCACACACACACATGCAGAGAGAGAGAAAATTTCCCAGTGTTTCTATACCCCATTTGCCAGAATGTTGAAATCATAATCATCAGCCCTATTAGGTAACATCATAATCATCAGCCCTATTAGGTAACATCATAATCATCAGCCCTATTAGGTAACATCATAATCATCAACCCTATTAGGTAACATCATAATCATCAGCCCTATTAGGTAACATCACAATCATCAGCCCTGTTAGGTAACATCATAATCATCAGCCCTGTTAGGTAACATCATAATCATCAGCCCTACTAGGTAACATCATAATCATCAGCCCTATTAGGTAACTAACATCATAATCATCAGCCCTATTAGGTAACATCATAATCATCAGCCCTATTAGGTAACATAATCATCAGCCCTATTAGGTAACATCATAATCATCAGCCCTATTAGGTAACATCATAATCATCAGCCCTATTAGGTAACATCACTCTTGCTATTAGGTAACAGTATGACCTAAAAAAAAAATATTTACAGGTTGGTTGTACTTTACACATGGATAGCTAGACACAAAACAACTGAAAAAAAAAGTTCTAAGAACAGAGTCCCATACCCCCATCATTTGGTTCCCATACACTCAAGGGGTGTGGATGTCCCCCAAGTTAAGGACCCCTGACTTGGAATGATGCTGAATAATTATATCACTTTTAGTATTGGAAGATGATGTTCAAGCAGGTATATGTCATGTGAATAAGGAAGCTGTTGAAGATCATTTTGATGAAAAGCTTCTCTCATGGCTGACAGTACTAATATTTGTTTGTCATAATTAGCCACAGTAAACAGCAAAATTATGTTTCAAGGTCCAGTGTCTTTTTGCTTGTCTTCTGTTTGTTAAGTTTAATCTAGCTCTTCCCAATCCTAGTGACTAACAGGAAGAAATCCCCCAAGAATTCTGATGTTAGTGCCACAGATTATCATTTAAATACTAAAAAAATCACTAGCAAAGTCTTCAAGTTTACGCGCTTTCATTGTCTCTTATTTAAATAACTTATAATAATGAACAGGTGCAGATTCCTTCATCATCAGATTTGGTCCCCTAATCAGAAGGTCTTGTTTAAAAACAGTTGTTAGCAACAGCATTTTCTGTGTTTATGTTTTGTGATGCAGTGACTAGAAAGAGGAGTGCTTGTCTAAGATATCTCAGATTGTTTAGACATTAGAAATTTGTTGTTGTACATCTTATATCTTATATATCCTTCCCATGCCGTTAAACGTACATAGGGCTCGCAAAGTAGTTCGCCAATTTTTCCTGTCTTCGGCGAGTCTTTCAACCTCATCAAAGGATTTTATGCCTGTTAATTTGGCCTCTCTTAATAATGTCCTCTTCAGAGTTTCACGCGGTCTGCCTCTTTTTCTTCAGCCTGTTGTGTTCCACTTGATAGCTTGTTTTGGGATTCTCTGATCATTTCTTCTCATCAAGTGACCAACATATGTCCATCTCCTTTTCCTGATCACCCATGAGACTGGTTGTTGTTCAGTCATCTGTCTTATCTCTGCATTGTTCTTGAATTCATTCCACTTGATGCCGAGTATTTTCCTTAGGCATTTGTTTTCAAAAGAGTCTAATTTAGCTTTTTGCCTCTTTTTTTATTTGGACAGTTTACTGCCTCTCAGTTTTCTTATGTCTGCGGAGTCCTGTCTGAAAAAACATCAGCATTTCAAAAGATGTTTTACGCTGTTAGTTAGTGTTAGACATTGTACTTCCAGTCCTCCATCTCTCTTCGTGGTTAATGTTTAACTGTTTAACCATGTTATACAGGTGAAAGTAATGTTAGCTACTGAACCATGTTATACGGGTAAAACTAATGTTTAAACTGCTCAGTCATGTAATGCTGGTGGAATTAATGTTTAACTGTTCAGTCGTGTTATACTGGTGGAACATTTTCTGTTAAGACCTGATTGATCTTTGCAGAACACACATCTGTTACCACTACCTGTAAATATGAAACTTTCTTCTACAAGAAGTCCAAAAATGATTGGATAAGAAATGTAATTTTTAATTTAGTTTCTTTTCCCCTGTTTAATTTCTTCAACCCCTGAGAATAATATCAAAATTCTCACTATTTCCATCTCTTGAGCTGCTCCTTTCCCTTTGGTACATGAAGCCCTGCACACATGAAGCCCTGCACAGTCATCAAGACTTCTGTTAGCTGTGCATTCTTCATACATTTTTACATAACAGTTGCATGAAGCTTTCCAAGCCATCCTTCACTGTTGTCCCACTTGTGCTTTAGTTCTTGGTAAAACATGGTCCAGTGACCACGCAGCCTAACAGGTCCACTCCACTGCTCCAGTGTGTCACAATATCCCCATTATAACTTGATCATGCTTAGCACACTCGCTGTTTTCCAGATTTTTTTTCCCAGCACAGGTCTGTTGTACAGTCACACTCTGCATAGAATTTCAAATCCTGGTGTTTTTATTTTTCCTCCCAGACAGTCAGCAGATGATGAACCATTGTTTCATGTGACCTTCAAATTAGATATAAAGGGTTGTGATCCAGTGTCCCCCCCCTCTAATATTTCAGTATTCTCTTGCATCAATTTGAACTGATGCTTCCACTTAACACCAGCTGTAACAGTCGTGCCTCTCTTATAGATGCCACAGCTAGGGTTAACTTCATGAACACCAAGTTCAGAGTCTTACCAAATCTAGGGATTAAAACATTTGTTGTAAACAAAAAAACTTACATCATGGTATGTGGCCATCCAGCCAACTAAGCTTGTTTAGCAGTGGCCAGAGTTTCAAGTTTCCCCTTGTATTCACATCTAGGCTGAAAGAAGTATTAGGCCACCAGTTGCAGGAAATTTCCTGCCGTATCTGTATCAGCAAACCTCTGTAAGGACCAGAAGATTGAGAGGTATCTGAAGAGATACCTTCCTTGCAGTAAAGAGCATGTTACCTGTAAAAAATAATACTGTGAAATTTGTGTGCCATGCACTGTTTGTTTTATCTTTGAATCATCACTTTTGGTCAGCATACTTCTTTGTCCAGACCTTCAGTTCTTAAGTGAACTAATATTTTGTTTCTTGCTTTCTTTTTTTCAGTCAGTCTGGTTGGCCCTCCACATCAGCCTTTCCGTTCATTTATACTAGCAGCCTACACCGAACCTTATGCTCGTGGCAATAGTCCAGTTGGACAGATCAAAATCTTGCCAGGGGAGAGGTTTCAAGTCAGGGAAGACTGCGTACAGAGAGATGGTGCAGCAGGAAGTGGAATTACTTCTGTAAGTTTAACAGACCATGTTTTTTTTTTTTCGAGATATTTTGAAGGAGATACCGTAGACTAAATAAAACAGAATGCGCAGATGAATCAGTTAATACACACTTAAAATTGCAGAAGAAGGAGTTAAGATTATGAATTATGAGTTAGTGCAAAGTATTTTGTTCTTTACTTAATAGTGTATGTCATAGTGACTCTGTATGAGGATTTTATATAAGGTTTTAGAGACTGTACCAATACTTCATCATTAGATAGAAAAGTTTTATTGTTAGCCCAGGACTTTCCAGACAATCAGCTTTCTTCATGGGTGTATTGTTAGCCCAGGACTTTCCAGACATTCAGCTTTCTTCATGGGTGTATTGTTAGCCCAGGACTTTCCAGACAATCAGCTTTCTTCATGGGTGTATTGTTAGCCAGACAATCAGCTTTTTTCATGATGTCTTATTTTAGCCTACAGCATTCTTCATGATGTCTTTTTAGCCTACAGCATTCTTCATGATGTCTTGTTTTGGCCTAGAGCATTCTTCATGACATCTTGTTTTGACCTACAGCATTCTTCATGATGTCTCGTTTTGGCCTACAGCATTCTTCATGATGTCTTGTTTTGACCTACAGCATTCTTCATGATGTCTTGTTTTGGCCTACAGCATTCTTCATGATGTCTTGTTAGCCTCCACTTCATGATTTCTGTTATATATATATATATTTTTTTTTTTTTTTTGGGGGGGGGGGGGGTATTTGGTTTTTTTTGTGTGCTTATTTTAAGAACTTAATCATCTTGTAAGAAGCATTTCTATATGTGGAAGTAATGTATGCTGTTTAATGAAGGGGATAGTGAAATATTTATCACAAGAACACTCTTAGGGAAAAAAAAGAAAGGCAACGTGATCTGATTAGAAATACCAGGAACTGTACAAAATAATGGAGCATGGAATGAATGAAATATTTTCTGTGCTTTTCAGTATGCTGTGGTTAGTCAAGATGATTTGCCCAAAACAAGGGTGAACTTTGTTTGGACAGCTAGCAGATATTACAAGCATGTGCACTTCAGGTCAGTTATGCAGCTAGCATTTTTAATTTATAGTGTGGCATATACCCAGCGTTTACCAGCTGTATGAAAGGTCTTCCAGATTGCTGTGACATAATGTTTGTGTGGCATTAATTCTACTCTAGGACACTGTGTTTCTATGTTTAACTTAACTAAGAATTTTTAAAAAAAACATCTTTTGTGTGGTAAAATATTCTTTTACCTCATCTCAAGTATTCTAGTTCTGAGTCAGATTTTTTTTTTTGTTTTTGTTTTGATAAGTGACTCATGCCAAAAGCAAATTTTATTACTAATAAAAAAATTATTTATATTGTTTATTTGTCAGTTCATGTGAGAGAGAGAGAGAGAGAGAGAGAGAGAGAGAGAGAGAGAGAGAGAGAGAGAGAGATATTCACACAGTGTTGTGTAGAATTTAGAAACATGTGAAGTTCTGGCAGATTATCTGGTTTTTGTAAAGAAGAGTTTAGTCATCAATCAAGTGACATATTTGGAGCACACTAATGTGACACAGAACACATAGAGCACAATAATGTGACACAGAACACATAGTTAGAGCACAGTAATGTGACACAGAACACATAGTTAGAGCACAATAAAGTGACATAGAGCACAATAATGTGACACAGAACACACATTATGAAAAAAGTAGATAAAGAAATTCACAAAAATGACAAGCTGCTAAAACCAAAAGCAATGCAAGAAATGGGTCGGGGGGACATACAAAATGTGAGTGTAAATTGAAAATTCTATTTTTTTCCCAAAATAATCAAGGGGATTTAGGAAAAGAACACTTCTATAAATAAATCATTGCAAAAAAAATAAATTAATACATATAATCTATATGTTTCATTGAAACAGCACTGTGAGCTGTGATTTGTGCTGACATGCTGAATCAGAATTTTTTTTTTTTTTTTTTGTCTTGAACCAAAAGAGCCGTTTGAGTAAGTGTGTGCCTCATGAGAGCACCTTGAATGTTTTAGGTGTTCTTTTCTGTTTTTTTTTTAAAGCTAATTATTCTTTGCATTAGCTGATGGTTACTGTTTTCTGTCAATTTTCAACAGGGCTACATTTGTTGTTGGTGACAATGTCTTCTGGGTGTCTGAGAAATCCAGGCTGGTTGCTGACCCAAAAGAAGGTCCACTCCCTTTACCAAAGAGGAAGGTAGTTTTTGATAGCTTTGCCTTGTATATTCTTTTCCTGTACTACATTATTGTTTTATTTCCCCTTGAGTGGTGGAGTATCACAGGTGATAGCTAACTAACTTCTCAGGGTAAAGAAAATGGTTCCACCAGATATCCCTCTGAATAAGAACAGAAAAAAAAACAAACTTTGTGTTCAGGATAAATTGTACCAGAGTACACATTACTTGTAGCTGTCAGTGTGATTTTAGTACACAGTACATGTGGTGGTCAGTATTATTTAGTATACAGTACATATGGCTGTCAGTATTGTTTAGTGAACAGTACATATGGCTGTTAGTGTGATGTGAGGGAAATACAGGGTGGGTATTCTCATAAAAATTTATCTCTTGTAAATGGGACTGTCTGAGCTAAAGGTAGAAACATGTAAAATGTGCAAACCAGGAAAAAAGTAGGAAGAGCTTTATTACTTAACATTAAGTTTTGTTAATTAATGGGTGTCTGAGTGGCAAAGTGGTTAGTGTATTGGTCTCTCATGGCAAGGGTTCGAATCTGGCTGGAGGCGCCCCAGTCACCCAGCTGTAGAAATGGGTACCCAACTTCTTCTGGGGTTGGGGAAGGAAAGGCGGCCAGGCATGATACTGACCATATCATGCTCTAGTGTGCTGACAGGTCAAGGAAAATATGGGCACTAACACCATATCCCTATGCGCCTCTAAGGCATGACAGGATTACCTTTACCTTTTGTTAATTTATAAACCTATTCCTACTTTTTTTCCTGGTTTATACAGTTTATTATCACAGCTTTACTGCAGTGGCTTCATGTATATTATATACTTAGTTTTATACACTAATTATTAGTGTGCAGGAAAATGTAAGAGCATTATAGAAACTAAACTTTGACTAGTTCATTTTGTAATGAATTACTTTTCACAGATGTTTAGATACACAATTTCACACTGGAAGCCCATTGATTGATTTGGAAAATGGACACCTCTAGATTTGACACTGACTTTAAAAGGTCATGATATAAATACTTTATGAAAATCTATTTCTCGTGTCTGTTCAGAAGATAACATGTCAGTCATGATGAGTCATAGTTGACTGTGAAACCTGCTTTCTTGTGATATGTTGCTCCAGTCTGGCCTACGGGATATGGTAGAGAGTCCTGTGTAAAGCTTGGAATTCATAGGGAAATCATTGACTAGTAACCAACTAAACCCCTTTTATTTTGTCTAGGACACACTTCCCATTAACACAGATGACTGTGGTAATTCCAAAGGATGCTTCAGAGAACCACCAGGTTGTGTAGAGCCTCAGTGTTTATATATTCTTACATGGAGAAGTGATGGAGCCACTGTTGACTTTGAGCTTGGTGGTCTAGGAGACAGTTCTATTGATAGATATGTCGCTGTTGGTCTTTCTGACGATAGATACATGGTAGGTCATGTAAAATGCCTGTAGATTTGCTTTTTTTTTTTTTGTGTATGTTTTTTGGTACTTTTGTTCAGTTTCAATAGATTTACTAACCATATGTTATTTTTCTAGATATAGCTTTATGTTTTTTAATTAAAAAAAACTCACTAAGGTCTTCCTGAGAATAGGAAAATTGGAACACACTATGGCAGCTGGAAAAATTGAGGGAAGAAGAGACAGAGGAAGAGAGGTTACTGGATGTGGATAGGCTGTCAGTGTGGCTAGGAAGAAAGTCACCTGCGGATCTCATAATCAGCACAAAAGACAAGGAATTGTAGAGAGAAATGATTGCCTACACGCAGCATGGCACTTAGAATTAAAAGGTCATATGTTATCTAAGGATAGGTCATTGCAAACTGCTGGATCACTTCTACAAATTCAGACTGTGTATATATATATATATATATATATATATATATATATGGTCTGGCATAAAGCATAGCTGGATTTTAAAAATGGAAAATAAATAAGCGCTATACATGTTTGTGGTAAAAAAAAAAAAGTGAAATGAAACTCAGAAAAGTGGGTATTTTTATTATTACTGACAATCATATTTAGGTTTTGAAAATTACACCAGTTAGATGACCGCCATTACATTTGATGCATTCAGCCAGGTGTCTGGAAAATTCCTGCTTAACACCAGTTAACATGTTCAAAGGGATATTTTGAATGCAGTGTCGGATTCAGTCTTTTAGGTCTGCAATTGACTGTGGTCGACTAGCATACACCGTGCTCTTGAGATACCCCCACAGAAAGAAGTCTACGGCCGATAAATCCGGTGACCTTGCTGGCCAATGAATATCCGCAAATCTGGAAATAAGACGATTGGGAAATGCATGCCGCAGCATGGCCATGGACTTACAGGCTATGTGGGCAGTTGCTCCATCTTGTTGAAACCATATTAGTCTCTTATTTCTATTGGCCAAATCTTGAATGAAGTATTCAGTTAGCATCTGCACATAAAGATCACTATTAACAGTAAGAGGATGCCAGGTGCCAAAGCGTTCCTAACAGCTGATCGCCAAGGGCTACTCAGCAATGTGTTGCGGACTTCTTGAATTTGTTTGGGTGTGTTGAGTTCTTGGACGACCAGTAGACTTGTTATTAAGGCAGTTAGTGGTTTCCTTAAATTTTTTGACCCACCTCAAAATTGTTTTATCCTCTGATAGGGAACATTATCACAGAGGTGCAACTCAAAATGGCGACGAAACTTTCATTGTACAGTAAAAGACGAGTCTCCATTTTTAAAATAAGTTTCAGCGGTGAATGTGCGATGTTGTGTTTGCCAAGAAGCCATTGTTAAAAATGACCGTTTGTCAGCTTTATCTATGACGTCATGTTTTTTTTCACACATATTCAGTTTCTGCACACTACATCAGTTAAATCCAAAGAGTCTCAGAAAGTAAAGGCAATTTGAAAATCACATGCTAACCACAACAGACAAGCTGTCACAATACAACACATTTGCAGTGACAGATCATATGTACATAGTGCAGTGTTCTGCACTTGGTCTAGCTGACACAAAGGTCAATGGATGCTTAGGTGAAAGATGGCACCATTGTAGAACATCGCACCATAGCAAGTTTTCTTTTTTGCAGAGAGAGTGGAACCTTCAGAAATGATACTAAGCTCATGTCACAAAGTGAGAAGTATCATTCATAAACTTTCACTTATTAAGATGAGATAGTTTGTAAGATGTCATATAAGTTTCAAGATAAGTTTTGTATTACTAGAGGACTGTTTGAGGAAAGAATTGTGGTTTAAATTTGGCCGGATGGAAAGTATACCATGTGTCATATGATCGCTACTGGTGTAGTACCTTCCTTCAGTCATTCATGACTGTAAGATGATGCACACTTGAAGCAGAATCAATCTTTTATGTGCTTTATATTCAGTGTTCTTCTCTCAACATGATAATTCATTCACTCTTCAGAATAATGAGCTGTAACTCATGTTTATTAAGCAGTGTTTCAGAATGGATCAACACTTTTAGCTGCTCTTTAAATATATTTATGATTATTTCTTTTGTTATAAATTGGAAAACAATGTCATTTTAAAATATAGATGATAAATCTTAATAAGGCAAATGAGTGTGAGAATTGTTTTTTGATTTTCCAAACTTCAGCATAATATTGTTTTAGTGAAACTCTTGGTACTTATAGTTTTGAAATATTCTGTTCTGTTCAGATTTTCACCTTCTCATTTCCATTCTAGAAATATTCTGAATGATACATTTGACTGATTTTGATATTTGGTAGACCAGCATCGTCGTGTGTTAAAGTTAAATGTCAGTTGTTTATAATGAAAGTCAGGAAACAGTGATCATTAAATTTAAACATTTTTCCACAAATTATTCTTTTTTTTTTTTATTGCATGACCTTGGAAAGGTTAACTGAAAAAAAAAAGTAAATTTGTTAAATTCCTGCCAGTCTATCCCTTCTCTTGTCACTCCACAGGGAGATGATACCGTGCTGACATGTGCTCACAACTCAGAAACTCAGAGAACGGAAGTTTATTTGTCCTATAACGAAGCTGACCCCAAGAGAAATACTCCAATACCTAAATATCCAATAACCACATCTGGTGGTTATGTAAGACTTGTCATTTTTCTATTGTAATTAATTAGAATTAAGAACTGATTATTTTTTTTATTTTTTATGTGCAGAATCCAACTTGAGAAATGGTTTTTATTAGCACTTTTTATGTCTTGAAGTCATTTTCTACCCCACTTGACCCTATTCCTAATATGACCATAGAAAGTTGTTTTCATATCCTTCAAATGGGTGCTGTCTCCATAATTTCCTACATATGTTAGCTAAGTTGATGATGATTAGCTCTTATTGATTTGGTTTTAAACATCAAATGAAACAAACTGATAAGCTTATCTTATATCCTTCCCATGCTGTTAAACGTCACATAGGGCTCGCAAGGAAGTTCACCAATTTTTCCTGTTTTCGGCGAACCTTTCAACCTCATCAAGGGATTTTATGCCTGTTAATTTGGCCTCCCTTAACATCATCCTCTTTAGAGTTTCACATGGTCTGCCTCTTTTTCCTTGGCCTGTTGTGTTCCACTTGATAGCTTGTTTTGAGATTCTCTGATCATTTCTTCTCATCACATGATCAACATATGTCCATCTTTTTTTCCTGATCACCCATGAGACTGGTTATTGTTCAGTCATCTGTCTTATCTCTGCATTGTTCTTGAATTCATTCCACTAGATGCTGAGTATTTTCCTTAGGCATTTGTTTTCAAAAGAGTCTAATGTCTTGTCTATTTCTTTAGTTGTTTTCCAGGTTTCGCATGCATAAATGAAGGTGGATAGTACATTTGAGTTGAATAATCTTAACTTGGTTTTTATGCTTATAACTTTTGAATGCCATATGTTCTCAAGATTCTTGAAGATCGATGCTGCTTTTTGCAATTCTAATTCTAACTTCCTTTCTGGTGTCACCATCCTGCCAAGATATGCAAATTGATTGACTTCTTCAACATCTGTCCCTTGTACGTGTATTTTTCCATTCTGATTAATGGGAAATTAAGTAAATTTTAAAATTTAAAAGAAAATTAATTAACTGATAAGCTACTAAAGCAGAAACACGTCTTACAGTCCATGATATTGCTTATTCTAATGTTCAGAGTGGCGTAAATCCCTACTCGGCTATCGAATCTGAAGAAGGGTCATATGAGAATGGCAGGCTTCGCTGTCGTTTCAAAATCAATCGGAATCTGGATGACAGTCATCCCAAACTGAAGCCGATGCGGGGAGGTCCTCAGCACCTGATGTTTGCTCATGGTTTTGCGCTCAGAGGTGAGTGAGTGGTATTTATACTAGGAGAAAAAATTTGAAGTGAAAGTTAATTCGGCCACTAATACGAGGGTCATACCAAAAGTCGTGAGCAAAAATTTTTTTTAAATCAGAATTTATAGATAGAGAAAATATAAATGTATCACCTTAAACTGCATCCTTTTCTTCGCTTTTCAACATAATCTCCATTTCTCTGCACACATTTTTCCCATCACTCTGCAAGTTTGAGAATACCCTCCAGGCAGAATTCTGTTCCAGCTGACCAATGGCACAGACGCACTGCTTTCTGGACGTTCTCTCCTGTGGGACCCAGCGGGCACAAACTTTTCTATAGCCTAGGGTTTCAATCATTTCCTGTACTGCATTGTGCCCTATTCCAAGATTTACAGCGATTTCAGATACTGTGACATGTCTGTCTTCTTTAATAATATCATCAACCCTGACTACATTGTGTTTTGTGGAGGCAGTTCAAGGGCGACTACTGTGAGGCATATCTTGGATCCTCATGTTTCCATCTTTGAAATGTTTCACCCACTTCTTAACACTCCTAACACTGCCATACACACATCTCCATAAGCAAGTTGAAGTCTTTAGTGAATTTCAGCAGCGGGGATTTCCTCTTTAACGAGGAACTCAATAACAGCACATTGACGAAACGAAACTTCAGCACCCGCCATTTTGTTTCTGCTCAGCGTGATCACGTGACACATGATGGTAACATCATGTGACCTCTACATGAAGTGCAAAGGATGCAGATTAAAGTGATACATTTATATTTTCTCTGTCTATAAATTCTGATTTTGAAAAAAATTTTGCTCATGATTTTCAGTATGACCATCGTAGATGGAAACGAGAAGTGTGTACATGTAAAAGATAGAGGGAGTCTGAAAGAAATCAAGTAAAGCACACTGATATGAGAAGGAAAAACCACAAGAGATGAATCTCCTGCTTAGGTAGGGAAGACACAAAAAGGCCAGCTACTTTATGAAGCAGAAGAAAACTTTTCACCTGTCACTTATATTGTAACTTTTTTTTTTTTTTTTTGTTCATGTCTGCTTTGCCTGCATTTGTTTTTTTTTTTATTTTTAGGTTCTCCTTCCATTCCTGCTTCATTCTTCACAAAAAGAATCCAAATATTTGAAATTGTAAATAAATGATTGTGCAAAGTGATTTTTTTTTTCTAAATTAATAAAACTCATTTTTATGTCTCTTTTGTACATGATTAGTGAAAAATTGTTTGTTTTTTTAATAGTGTATGCGTTTTTGTTACCCATATATAACTGAAATAAGTACAGATAGTCCTCTCTTTCTGATGGGGTTCCATTCTGACAGCCCGGCCTGTAAGCTAAATGGCATAAAGCAAATTTCTTGGAGGTGATTGTGCAGTACTTTACTGTCAGTAGACATGCATGTTTTAAAACTTTATAGAAGTAAACTAGAGTGACCTTATAATTTGTACACAAACTGTAAAATAAGTTGCTTTACATTAGATAAGTACTGTATATTCTGATAAATATATGTAAATTTACAGTAAGAATTCACTGGATCATTGGTTTGAAAAGTGAATCATCATGAAGTAGGATGTTGGACAATGGAAAACTATCTCTGTACATACATGTGAATATTTTCACAGGTCTGCTGCTTTATAACTATAATGCATATATTACATGTGAATATTTTCACAGGTCTGCTGCTTTATAACTAATGCATAGTGGAACATATCCTCCAGAACTGCATCAACTACAAGTCACTGAGAAATAATTACTGGCCCAGTGAAACCACTAAAGAAGATAAGCTCTGTGGTTCCATACATGAATTACAAAAAACAGTGAAATTTATCCAAGAGACAGGACTGCAGATATAGACAGACAGTGCGAACGAAGAAGAAGAAGAAGAACTAATGCATATATTACATGTGAATATTTTCACAGGTCTGCTGCTTTATAACTAATGCATATATTACATGTGAATATTTTCACAGGAAGTCCTAAGCGCCATGGGCTGAGTGTGGAAGATCTGCCATTGGTCAGTGCAGAACCAGTTGACTTCTCATCTTCCTCAAATTTTTATGGGAGAGCCACATACCCTCTAGCCAAGGCCCATGGTTAGTAATGTTTCTTCATTTGACATGCTCCAGAATCTTCCTAACATCAATCCTTTCTTTCCTTTCCTAGTTCCACATCATTCTTGAACTTTGCAACCTGAATATCTTATTCCATTGCAGCCATGAATCAGGAGCAAATGATCTAGAGATCAGATTATTGCTCTGTAACCGTAACTGAAGGCAAGTAAGCAGAGCCAGACAGTATAAGACCAACTGTAGCATAGCTGTACAGTATAGGCACCTCAGCAGTAGTGCTAAGATCCCACTTTAGTGAGGTTAAATAAAATGGGGGGAAATCTGAGTCCAAAGGGTTAATATTCTCACCTCAGCTTTCTCCATTATTAGTGAGCTATTTCTCAAATGTTAGCTTTTCTCTGCTCTTTATGAAGAAACTGCTTTCATGTGAGGTGGATTTGTAAGAAATAAACATTGAGGAGACAAGTTTTCAGAGTATTTCCTCACATCTCACTGTCTTACCAGTACATAAAGTAATGTACTGCACCACCTCTTACCAGTACTAAAAGTTATGTGTACTACATCATTGTCTTACCAGTACCTAAAGTTTTGTGCTACATTGTCTTACCAGTACCTAAAAGTGTATGCTGTATCATTGTCTTACCAGTATCTGAAGTAATGTACTACTCACTGAACTTAAAGTTTTGTACATCATTGTCTTACAAGTACCTAAATTTTTGTACTACATAACTGTCTTACTAGTGCCTAAAGTTTTGCAGTACATCTTACCAGCACCTAAAGTTTTGTTTGTTATCACTATTTTACAGGTATCTAAAGTTTGTATTGCATCACTGTCTTACCTAACATTTTATATATCACGGTCTTACCAGTACCTAAAGTTATGTATACATCATGGTCTTACCAGTACCTAAAGTTATGTATACATCATTGTCTTAACAGTACCTGAAGTTATATATACATCATTGTCTTTCCAGTACCTGAAGTTATGTATACATCATTGTCTTACCAGTACCTGAAGTTATGTATACATCATTGTCTTACCCGTACCTAAAGTACTACGTCATTATCTTACCAGTACCTGAAGTGTTGTGTACTAACCTGTTGTCTTATTCCTGAAGGTTGTTTGATGATCTTGGCCTGGATATTTTTTGCATCCATTGGCCTTCTGCTGACCAAATACTACAAGACAATGTGGCCCAACGAAAGACTGTTTGGACAAAAATACTGGTTTTTTGTAAGTATTTCCTGTTGATGGCTGGGCTGATACATTCCTTATGTTGAAAAGTGTATGTTTCTTGACAGTTCTCCAGGAAGTTATGAAAGCCAGTATATTCCATGGCCCTGTTGATCATCAAAATTTTGTATGAAAATCTTCAACATGGTTTTAACTTTAAGAACCTGAGCTTACAGTTAAGAGAAAGTCATCAGTTGGTCAATCTGTCTACATTGACATTTTGGTTCTGTTTTTATAAATAACTAGAAAATAAATGTAAAATATTTTCATTATAAAATTAAGCAATTGTTAAAATTTTCAGTTCCATAATTTGGTAATGAAATTTAACATTTTTCATTATATTACAAGGGTCATACTGAAAGTCGTGAACAAAATTTTTTTAAAAATCGGAATTTACAGATAGAGAAAATATAAATGTATCATCTTAATCTGCATCCTTTTCTTTGCTTTTCAGCATAATCTCCATTTTCTGCATACACTTTTCCTATCGCTCTGCACATTTGAAAATACCCTCACGGTAGAATTCCGTTCCAGCTGACCAACAGCACAGACACACTGCTTTCTGGACGTTCTCTCCTGTGGGACCCAGCGGGCACAAACTTTTCTGTAGCCTAGGGTTTCAATCATTTCCTGTACTGCATTGTGTCCTATTCCAAGATTTACTGCGATTTCAGATACTGTGACACGTCTGTCTTATTTAACTCATTCCGGGCCTTTCGTCGCTTAAGTGACAGTTCCATTTTCTCACATGGTGCCTTTAGTTGCATTAGCGATGGTTAGTTTGTTTCATTAAAACCCCGGTGTAACGTTTAAATTGTAAAAATTTAGTGTGCATGCCCCATGACCTTTTTCAAAATGGCCGAAGAGTGCTTAGTTACGAGGGAGAAAATTGAATTTTTCTGCGAGAAATTTCAGTTTTTGGTGATGTAGATAAGGGTAGATAGGGGTATGGACATGCCCTGTGACCAGACCACTGTTCTTGAATGTATCCCAAGTAGACCTAGACATACTAGATGGCTGGAGAAGTAGTTAGAAGGTTATTTCAGACATTATTCTAGCTATAATGCAACATTGAATCACAATACGACATCAACAGGTAGATCTACACATCCCCAATGGTATGTATTGTACCAATTGTAAGTTGGACACAGTCATTATCTAAAAACATCACATTACTTCTTTTTTCCTAAAAAACTCTGCATTTATGAAATCTTCATACATTTAGTTATATTTTGAAACATAATAAGTACACAGAAGTACATGGAAATACTGTGTTTCACTCAATTTTCAACTATACTTCCTATACATATCAAGATCTGCACTTTTAATCCAGCACCCACTGAACGTCCACATTTCTTCCTGAGGCACGGAAAGAGTTAATGATGTTGTCAACCCTTTCCACAGTGCGTTCAGTGGAGGCAGTTCGAGGGCAAATACTATGAGGCATATCTTGGATGCTCATGTTTCCATCTTTGAAATGTTTCACCCACCTCCTAACACTGCTAGCACCAATACACACATCTCCATAAGCAAGTTGAAGTCTGGTGAATTTCAGCAGCTGGAATTTCCTCTTTAACAAGGAACTCAATAACAGCAAGTTGATGAAATGAAACTTCAGCACCCGCCATTTTGTTTATGCTCCACATGGTCACGTGACACATGATGATGATGTCATGTGACCTCTACATGAATGCGAAAGATGCAGATTAAGATGATACATTTATATTTTCTCTGTCTATAAATTCTGATTTTTAAATAATTTTTGCTCACGACTTTCTGTATTACCCTCGTACGTTAACAGTGAAACAGAAATGACGGAAGAAAAATTTTTACTTTAACAAGAGAAGCAGATTTGTTATTTTGCAGCACAATATTTTATACTTAGCTGATGTTCGTAGCTTGGCCACAAAGCTGCTGTGTATGGACACTATGTAAACTAATCATAAAGTCAACATAAAAATTGTTAATGAGGTTTTAAATATGAATTGTACATTTCAGGGCCACTACAACTGCATGGCAACCATGTTTATCATTACCATTATTGCTATCATCCTCATTTTCATCGAGGCTGGTGGTTATAGTGAGGTAAGTGTCATGTAAAACCTGGGATGTGGTTCTGTAGCATTGATTTGTGTCTTATTTTCATTATTTTTGTATGGTTTACATTTGTTTTATGTTTTTACCTAGTTCACTTTTTTTTTCACAGCATTTTACTATCTTAGGTTCAAATTTACAAAAGTCACTTTTTATGAGTAAATAAATTTTACTGTCAGGTTTAACACATTTTGCTGTCTGATTTAAATACATCACTGAGAAGTTTAACACATTTTGCTGCCTAGTTTGAATACACGTTGTTAGGTTTAACACATTTTGCTGTGTGTTTACGTGTGCTTTGTGTGAATTATTACCACATTTGTTCATTTTATATTTTTGTGCCCAGAAATCTCTCTAAGTTTTAGAATAGTATTGGTCAGGTTTGCTATTTCTTTTGATAAGCACAAGAAGAAATTGGAATAAATATTTGCACACAAATCATCCATTTATTGATATAGGTAAATTTTATTGTTCAGAATTTGATGAGATTGTAAAATTTTTACGGTACAGGCAGTCCCCAAGTTCAGAACTGTAAAATTTTTACAGTACAAGCAGTCCCCGAGTTCTAAACATTTGACTTGGGTGCATCCCCTATTTATGAATGACCCCTGTAAAGCCTATTATATTAAAAATTTGAATTACGTACAATTGTTTGTAATAACAGATGGGTGCTATTTTGTGGTGCACATCAAAACATTGCTTATATACAGCATTTTGTTGATTTCTTTAATGTTTTTTATGCATACAAAGGTATGCTGTACACAGGGTACTGCATAACTGACATTAGAAATGAACTATATCTAACTGTTTGAGCTTATATACAAATTCAACTTATGAACAGACTTAATGAAACATGTTTGTAAATCGAGGACTACCTGTACATGTTATACAATTTTTTCTTAACCAAAGCATTTAAGGGCATTGAAAAATTCACTGTAACAAAGGTGGCTTGTATATAATCATTCTGTAGCAGAGCTGTAACTGAAAACAGTCATACAAATAATCATCCTATAGCTAATAATAATATAGATAATCATCCTATAGCTAAGAACAGCCATTAATGATGTAAGCATGCTGTAGCTAGAAAAGCCATTATAATCTTACTGTAGTTAAGAACAGTCATGTATATAATCATACTGTAGCTAAAAAAACAATTTTTTATAAATAGGAAACTACGAGGCTTTTAGTATGGTAAAGTAAGAGAACACAGTTTTGTAGGATTATACCTTGAAAAAATCGTAGACAAAGCACTTTAGTGAGGCGTGAGAGAAAGAAAAATCACAAGAGAATTACCTGAGATTTGAACACGGACTTCGGTAGAACAAGCAATTGTCTAGCCACGAGAGAACAGCGTACTTTCAACTTAGCCAACTAAAGGGGTTTGTCTACGATTTTTTCGAGGTCTGATCCTACAAAACTGTGTTCTCTTACTATACTGTAGCTAAAGACAGCTTATAAATAATCTTGAGTTAGTTTAGGGAACATTTTCAGAAAGAAATAAGCACATCCCACCATATACAGAGCAGTGCTTGAATCTCTGGTTAGAGTGGAACTGTGTGACTTAGTCTATCAGTGTTAATTAATCTTTGTTCCTCTGTCACTGTCTAGGCTCCAGATTTGCCACAGAAAGCTCACCCCATTTTGGGTATCATCATTCTTATTTGCATCATCATCAATGTAAGTTGATCAACTTTTTTAATATCTTTGTATTTGTCAAGGATGTGTTTCAGAATTACCGTTATCACAGTTTTACTGTTGTATAATTAAAATGTAAATCAAAATGTTAGAGTTGTGTTAAGAATACTGTGCCTGCTTTTTGTTTTAACTAATCTTAACTTTTTTTTTCTTTTTTATAGTACTTTCTGTATCCATTTTGTTGTTAGGGGGAAACTTTCTTATGTTTCAATGGCAGATATTGGTTGTATGGCAGTATTAAGTTAAGGACTGTGGTCTTGTGTGTTGGAGGTAGGAAACTTGTATCAGTGAGCTTCAGGAAGCTCAAGGGCCACAATTGTATGGAAAAGTGAAGTGACGGCCACATCTAAATTAGCTAGTTTTTTTTTTTTTCTCCAAAACATGTTACATTAGAGAATTTTATTATTGACTCCACAAGCACTTGGAGCTCCGATGATTTCTTTCTTTTTGCTGCACACAACTAACAAGATGTAAAGAGCATTTTAACTCTTTCTGTATTTTGCGTCACACGATCCAGCGGACACTTTTTGTCTTGTGTACATGCCATGTGCTGGTCCCTATTGTTGAAGTTACTGAAAGCGTGCTTTAAAATCTGACCAATCTGGTGGTATCACTTCCTTCCAGGAATCATTCTCAGCATGAAGCTTGGGAGATTTGTGATTCAGAGCCATTGTGTTTTAATTTTTAACTGTTTTTTCCTGTGGTTGTCATCGCTAGGTTTTTTGTTTACAAACAAAGATGGTGTCCAGTGCTAGTTCCCCTCATCCAGAGTTGTCTGCTTTACAAGCTCAAAATTTAATTTAAGACTGGCTGAGAGGGGGCAGATGGCGATTTTGAGCTGTTGGGCCCAAGTGCTGCTGCTGATTCAAGCGATGAGGATGATGCAGCACACCGGCCAAGCCGAACAGAACTCACTTCTACTGTTCAGGGTGTCCAAATCTTCCACATCTGCACCTTCAGTGCTTTGGTCAATACCACTTTAGTGCTTAGAATGTAAAAAAATTAAATGTTGTAAATAGAATGCTTCCACTTCTTCAAATTAAAAAAAAAACACAATGGCCTGTGTCTTCCTGAAAATATTAGCCACTGCCCACTTTTTTCATGCAAATATTACCTACCCACTTTTTTCATGCAGATATTACCTACCCACTTTTTTCATGCAAATATTACCTACCCACTTTTTTCATGCAAATATTACCTACCCACTTTTTTCATGCAAATATTACCTACCCACTTTTTTCATGCAAATATTACCTACCCACTTTTTTCATGCAAATATTACCTACCCACTTTTTTCATGCAAATATTACCTACCCACTTTTTTCATGCAAATATTACCTACCCACTAGGTGTTTTTAGTTTGCTGTAAATGCTTCATTAGTGGATGTTTTCGTGTAAATTCTGGAGGATATGTGAAGAAAAGGTGTTTGTGTACATTTTTATTTGTTTTGGATATATTCAGCTATCTACAGCGTAGGTGGGTAAGTGAAAAAAAGCATTGTTCCAATTTCTTCATTTTCCATTCTTGCTTCTCAGTTTTTAGCTATTTTTTGTGTGTTCTATACTAATAAAACACTTTTATTAGAAAAACAAAATACAGTTTTTTCTGTTTAAACTAATGTGTAATATGTCATACTACAAACCAGACTATGCCTTTGTATTTCTTTTAAATGTGACAACCATCCCGTTTCACTTATGAAGTTTATCCCCCTTCGTCATTTCGTGGAAAACCCCCCAGTACAGAAAGAGTTAATACATACACAAACAGTCTATGATATAAAGAGAAGGCAGTGAGCACCTGGTTAGAAAACAGGAGATAAAAAAAAAAAAACCAGTCCTCAGAAGTGAACAATCACAAGAAGAGGAAGAAATGAGTTGTCAGGGTTGAAGACTTGAGCCGGTTGAATTCGAGAAAGAGATGAAGCGGAGTTGTCAAGGTTAAAGAATTGACCTGGTTGACTAAGAGTGGGCAAAGATTTAGATCTTACTAAAGACCAATCTCTGTTTTTTAAAGGTGAAATATTGGGGATGCAGATTCGTTTAACGTCCTGCCATTCATCTTTGAACCTCTCTCTGTTGCAATATTCAGCAAAAGTTTAATAGAGGTTTGAAGTACACATAACAAACAGTAGAAAAATACAAAATGACAAACCATTACGTTTAATAGAGAAAGAAATGAACGTCCTAGTATTTTGCTATTCTTGAGAATGCAAATGATTATTTACATACAGGTCATCAGCTACTGTTTTAACATTAATTTTCAGTAGTAAATTATTACCAGCACTGTATTTATGCTATCCAAATATTTAGCTAGAATATAGTTGATAGAGTGAGCTCTCTATATAAGAATCCTATGTATTATGAAATTTGTGTATCATAAAAGTCTCAGTTATCTACCATAAATGCCTTGAGCTATAAAACTTGATCTTGAAAAGCAAGCTAGGAAAGTGTAGAATGTATATTTTATACTCAAATTCATTCATTCATTCATTTGCATGTCCTTTGTGGCACTTTGCCTCCCTAATAGCACTCCTGTAGGCCTCTCAGTTGTGAGCAAGATGGCCTGCTGCTGATGCATCCATTTGCAGATCATCAACGATGACTTGCAGTCATCTTCGTCTTGGTCTTCCTCTCTTTCTTTTTCTCATTATGTACCCTCCCAAGACAGTCTTCTGTAGATTATCATGATGTTTAATGTCCAAAATATTTAAGTTTTCTCTGTTTAATCCTTTTTACTAGCCAGCCTTCTTCAATATTATGTTCTTGTAGTATGGATATATTTGGTTTTTTTTTTTTTTTGTTGCCCACTTGGTAATAATTTGTAGGTCAAAATGTCTTTATGAAATGAGAATTTTTTTGTATTTTCAGCCCATCTTGGCCCTTTTCCGCCCAGCAGATGACAATAAGTGCAGACCTGTCTTCAACTGGTTTCACTGGGCTTTTGGCACAATTGCTAATGTGCTTGCTAGTAAGTGATCTGTGAGATAAAACATGGAATGTCTGCAGGACAGCTTGTTCTGTAAGTTTCTCATGTTATTGTAAGCCTGTGGCTTGTGAAGCAGAAAGATGTGGAGTAAATGGCTACAAATTTAACAGAGAAGTATTTGGCAAACACTTATCAAATACATCTTGCAGCTGACATCCATTCAGTTTTATCAGTTTTGTTATGACTTTTCCACTTTAACAGTTGTCAGCAGTTTTGATTGCAAATTATGTTTTCTGTATGTTCAGATATGTATAAAACTGTAAATCCTTCATGCCGATGTCAGAATGTGAAGACATGCTGTAGTAAACCATTTTGCTTTTCTACTGTGCTATTTGGCTATCATTTGTTTCCTTCTTCTTTTATTCTAGCTCCTTTATGAAATACATTTTAAAGAAAGAACTGAGATATAATCTGAATGAAAGGTGCAAAAGTTCAAAATCAGACTCTGACATCTTTGCATTTAGGACAGCCCTATATATATGCTTCACTACATACGCAGCATTCATCCAGGAGACAGCTCTATATATGCTTCACTACATACACAGCATTCATCCAGGAGACAGCTCTATATATGCTTCACTACATGCACAGCATCCATCCAGGAGACAGCTCTATATATGCTTCACTACATACGCAGCATTCATCCAGGAGACAGCTCTATATATGCTTCACTACATACGCAGCATTCATCCAGGAGACAGCTCTATATATGCTTCACTACATACACAGCATCCATCCAGGAGACAGCTCTATATATGCTTCACTACATGCACAGCATCCATCCAGGAGACAGCTCTATATATGCTTCACTACATACGCAGCATTCATCCAGGAGACAGCTCTATATATGCTTCACTACATACGCAGCATCCATCCAGGAGACAGCTCTATATATGCTTCACTACATACGCAGCATTCATCCAGGAGACAGCTCTATATATGCTTCACTACATACGCAGCATTCATCCAGGAGACAGCTCTACATATGCTTCACTACATACGCAGCATTCATCCAGGAGACAGCTCTATATATGCTTCACTACATGCACAGCATCCATCCAAGAACATGTTTACTAATAGTTCCCATCAAGTATTGGTTGTTTATGATTCGTTTTCTGCCACGCAGTTCAGATTTTCTGCCAGCCACCTTTAATTTGTCCTAGTCCAGCAATCTCTTCACGACTACATTGTTCTTCCATTCCTACCTTTCATTTTCCCGCATCTTTCCAATGAATTAATGAAAGTTTCTTTCTTGTCTAAGATTTCTTGTAATGAGCTACTTGTCTAGGACAACTTTGACACAAGATTTTTTCAAGAAAACTGACATCTCAAAGAAGTATTTGGCAAGCTGAGTCACAGAAAGCTTCAGATTTTAACAAATTAAAGTAATGAAACTGGGACTGCAGGCTGTAGATACATGTGAATTTATTGGAATCTTGTCATTCCTGGTTGCTTTCTTGCTGCGGTGTTTGTGTGTTTGTGTCCTCTGTAATGCAGTTTTTCCAGAAGAGTTGGGGAGGTTTGTTCGTGTCATTTGTCCGTGTTGTGATGGTCCTTCCATACTTGGTTAGCATGGTCCAGAATCTGTAAAAGCTGTCAGCATTGTGTAATATAGGTGACTTTCTTCTTGTATAGATATGCCTCTGCTTAGCAGTGCCCTGTTGTAAGACTGAGTGAGACTTTATCCATCTTTTGTAGCAATCATTGAAATAATGACATTTAACTTTATCATACATAAATAATACAAGCTTTTCTGTCATTTAGTTCCTCAGATATTTATTGGCATGGATTTTGGTAAAGTGATGGTTCCATGGTGGGCAACTTGGATTTTGGTTATATGGGTCATCTTTCACATCATTGTAGAGCTTACTTTGGAAATCCATCAGTGCTGTACTTACAAGAAGAATAAAGGTAGGAATGAGCCCTTTGTCATGGTATGATACTACAGAGCGATTAGGTGTATTCTTTATCATGGTATGATAGTACAGAATGAGTGTATATATATCAAGGTATGATACTAGAGAATGATTAATTTTTTTATCATGGTGTGATACTACAGAATGAGTAGATCTCTCCTCTGTCATGATATGATGTAGATTTATAGAAAACAGCAGTAAGATTTTTTTTTTAAACTAAAAAGCAACACATGACCAAGTTTTCTAATGGTGTGCTGTAACCAGACATGACATAGCAGGCAGGTGGGTCTCCTAAAGCGACTTATATAAATGGTTTTGCCAGCAGATTTTAGGACATGTATTAGAAGTGTGTCCAGTCCATTCTGGTAAATTTTGCCAGATCTTGGGAGGAGGATGTTTGTTAAAGGAAGGCTGTTCAAGGACCTCAGGGTTAACACATACACAAACAATCTACGATATAAAGAGAAGGCATTGAGCACCTGACTGGAGGAGAAGAAGAAGAATTATTCATAGGGAATTGTAATCTTGAACTGGTACATTAATCTTTCCACAGAGAAAAGAAAGAAGTGGGAGCAGAACAAGAGAGAGAACCCAAAGCAGTACCAGCCAGAGCCTGAGCCTGTTGTAAGTACTGGAGTGAGACCCAGGCTTCTTATAACAGTCCTTCTGTAGTGGTCAGCTATCTGTGCCTCTTTAGTTCTGGAGTGAGAGCCAAGCTTCTTATAACAGTCCTTCTGTAGTGGTCAGTTATCTGTGCCTCTTTAGTTCTGGAGTGAGACCCAGGCTTCTTATAACAGTCCTTCTGTAGTGGTCAGTTATCTGTGCCTCTTTAGTTCTGGAGTGAGAGCCAAGCTTCTTATAACAGTCCTTCTGTAGTGGTCAGCTATCTGTGCCTCTTTAGTTCTGGAGTGAGACCCAGGCTTCTTATAACAGTCCTTCTGTAGTGGTCAGTTATCTGTGCCTCTTTAGTTCTGGAGTGAGAGCCAAGCTTCTTATAACAGTCCTTCTGTAGTGGTCAGTTATCTGTGCCTCTTTAGTTCTGGAGTGAGACCCAGGCTTCTTATAACAGTCCTTCTGTAGTGGTCAGCTATCTGTGCCTCTTTAGTTCTTAAACACATGAATTAACAGAGTTAGCATGTACTGGAGCTAATCAGCTCCCTACTGTACCACCTGTCAGTGATAGTAGCAGGCTGTTTAATGCTGTGACTGTGGTAACCAGGTTACGGTTTGACCACTTCCTCATGCTTTTTTCCATAAGATAAGATAAACCTCTAGCATATCTAGCTTAATGCTTTTATTTCAAGATCTTCATTAGTGTTATCTTCAGAGATCTTCATTCAAACATCAGCTGTCAAGATCTTCACCACAAACATCAGCTGAGATCTTCATCACTGATATCGATTTCCAAGATCAGTTATTCAGACAGCAGCTGCTATTAACTTTTAGCTCTCACAAACGGGAGATCCAGCAGCAACAAAATGACAAGAAATGACTGTGCACATCATGGATGTTAAGAGCAGTGCTGAAAGGTTATCAGTCTGACCCAGAAAGAAGTGACCTGGAACCAAGAAACTTGCATATTATTCCATATATTCACTCTGAAGTTCAACGCAGTTGATACTTTGTTTCTCAAGTTTCTTCATCCTTTACAATAAAAAAAAAAAAAATCTAATATCTGGTCACTGAAATACCACTCTGTTGCTGCTGTCACTTCCATATGGTTAAAATACTCCTTTCTTCCAAACACTTTTTGAGGTTTGAAAACAGAAAACAGATGGAGCAAGATCTGGTAAGAAGGGTGGATAATTTGTGTGCTCAAACATCAGATTATCTAATGTCTTGTGAGCAAGTGCATTGCTCTGTGAAAGGAGAATACCTTTCCATATCTCCCCACAGTTTTCTTTCACCTCTTTCTTTATTTGGCACTCTCTCCAGCAGCTTTTCCAAAATTATACTCAGATTTTGGGACGTGGCTACGGCCAATAACTTTTAAACACCCCCTTGTACGCTATACAGACTGTATTTTCCAGTAGACTTATAAGTTACATCCAGCTTTTCTCATGCTGCCTTCGTCTAAGACGCTATAAAATGTTCAGCTAACAGCAGTGACTAACATTGTAATGAACTGAGCGCAGAAAACACTTTTGCTGTTTGTGTCTTATATAAAGAAATAAACCACCTGAATAAAAACTGATATAAGGAGCTTATCTGAGCTCTGTCCCCCAACTTGAAACTGAGTACACCAGAACTGATGCCACCTGAACTGTCAGTACCACACTGTCACAGCTGTACTATCTCTGAGACACCTGACGTGTGCTATGTGCATTGTCAGGTCGCACAAGAGAAAGAAAACAGCCAGTACCCATAGCTACAGCTATGGCCTGATGGACAGGGATTAAAATGGTCTTTGTGGTTTTGGAGCATGAGCCTTGGAAAGCATCATCCTGTGTTCTTCTGTAGGCCTAAGGAAAGTGAGGAAAGCCTCATTCATCATCTCACAGGTCACAAAGAGTGAGATGCCCTGTTATAGATGATGAAACAACCACACAGTCCAGATCACAGAAAGACTCACTCTCTCTCTTTCACTCTTGGTTAATTACTTCTTCTCTTTTACTTTGAATGTAATAGTTTCTTACTCTCTTTTGATATGTTTTTTTTTCCCCTAATTTGTATCTCTCTCTCTCTCTCTCTCTCTCTCTCTGAACCTTAAGTGCCCAGGGCACTTAGGGCTTCGGCAAGGGTTTTCCACAAATGCCTGTCCTTCGCTTTTTTTTCTGCTCTTGCCCAGATGAGCCTTCTATTGCTCAACATCCTTTCTATTGTTCTTCTCCATGTCTCTTTTGGTCTACCCTTACTTCTGTTCCCCTGTGGTGTCCATCTTAGTGCTATTTTTGGCAGTGAGTTGTCATTCATTCGGAGCACATGTCCCAACCATCGCCAGCGTCTTTCCTTAATAATTGTTGTCAGTGGCTTCATCTGCATTTCTGCCAGTAAGATGTTATTTCTTATGGTGTTTGTCCAAAATATTTTTCTAATTCTTTGTAAACATTTAGTCTGGAAAGAATTCAACTTGTTTTCTATGGTTTTGGTGATTTCCCAGCATTCATTTCCATAGAGTAGTACACTTAGAACATTACTCTTAAATATCCTGATTTTCATATTTATGGTTAGTTTTTTTTATTTCCATATATTCCTAATTTGTATATTTGTATTAACTCTTTCGATCCCACGTAAAAAAACACGGACATTACATTGGTACCGATGCGGATGTTACATGGCAGAGCGGGTGTTTTCATATAAGGGGGTCCCTTTATAAAATTCATTATAACAAACAAACTCCTTCATCAACACGTGTGTATCTCATATTAAAATAAGTGGAGATGAAAGAAGATTCCATAAATGAAGTTATTTATCATTAAAAAAACAAAGAATAGGAAAAAAAAACAACTGATCTGAAAAGATCGAACGATTTTTTGGCGCTAAAAATATTTTTTAGGGCTGAACACTAAAATCAAAGTTTTACATACCTGAAATGTGCCAGAATCCAATGCAGAATGTGTATATCGGTACATAAATATCGATAATTGCGGATGCTTTTGATATCCAATAAATCTAACAGGTCTACAGATGTGAAAAACACATTTAATAGGCTAGGTCTAGTCGATCAGTATGACCATTCTACCAACCAACCTCGAAAAAATTTGAAAAATGTACACTCAGATCGATCCACTTCTTGATTTCCTTTCATCTCCGACCTGACCGGATTGCTAAAATAGCTTAACTTTGGAGCAGAAGAGTTCTGGTTGGCTAAATGAAAAGTTGCATCGAGTTTTCAACGAAAAAAAATCAGAAGACTTATAGGGTGTCGTGGGATCCAACTCTAAACCGGAACTGGACTTAAAGGGTGCCTCAATAGCAGAAGAGTTAAATTGAGTGTGTGGGAAGAATGAAAGATGGAGTGATGAAAGGCAGAATGTAAGACAGGCCTGCATGCCCAATTCTTTTCCCTTTAAAAATAAAGATTATTGATTGATTCATTCTCTCTCTGTCTCTCTCACACACTCACACCCACCCACCCACACACACACACACACACACAGAAATAAATATGGACAGAGGAAAATGCACTATGAAAAGAGAGAGAGAGATAAATATGGACAGAGGAAAATGCACTGTGAAGAACACTGTTTATAAGAAGTTACCATTTACTTGCAGTCACAAAACTTGCTGTTCTTCCTACATTGTAGCTAGAAAAGAACTGGCCTCACTGTTTCAACAGTTTCCCAGACAAATTATTTTGTGGAATTTTTGTTTTTTTTAAAATCTAATTTGATTTTTTTTCCCCCCTCATTGTCCAGGGTCGCAGATTCAAGCAGTTCATGTTGTTCCTGCACATTGGCTTCACAGCTGTGATTACTCTCTTCATGATCATCGTTATTGCTGCTTCGTAAGCTCCCCACACAGTGATAACATACCTGATATTGCTACTCTGATGCATGTAACTAAATTTGGGTAGAGTAAATTGTACTGAATTTAGAAAACAAGGCTGTGCTGTGTCAGTGGATCCAGCTGAGCATGTTATTTATATGCTATTTTTTAACATAGGGTCTCACATATTTTGACAGAATCTCTTCTTGTATTTTTCTTGATATAATTATATGCATCTGTTAATTACTTTCACCCTACCAAGTTAAGTACATTCATGAAAGAAACTAGCATATCTATTTTTTAACTTTAAAAGGATTGCATGTAGTTTCATTCAAATTTTGTGCTTAAAAAAATATAGTGAGGAACTTTAGAACTACTTCCCAGAAAAGTTATAGAAATAATGTTCTGATTTGACAGATACAAATTTTATGTATTGTTATTTTCAGATCTGACAAATGCACACAACTTTTGTGTATTGTTAAGTATATGTTTATTGTAAATCTTTTGTCACTGTTTATAGCTTGTCTTTTTTTTTTTTTTTGAGTTTTCACAGCAATTTTTTTTTTCCTTAAGAAATGTAATTTTGACAATAACTTGTGTTTACACACAGCTATTTTTGTAGGTTTTATATATTCATATATTGTCACATTGTGAGTCATTGTTTAATTGTATGTGTAATAATAAAGTGCCTTTTTATCTAGGAAATGAGTAAAGAAAATAATACTCCTATATGCAGGAAACTGTACTGTAGAGAGTGGAACATAATTCCTTCAGATCATCAGAGGGAATACAGTGCCCCCCCCCCCAGACAAATGTTTCAGACCTGTTATACTTCTGACACAAGGGGGGGGGGGGGGAACCTACATTTTAAAAAAAGTTCAAAATTATTCTGTAGAATTTATTGGAACTTTTTTTTTCTTTAAAAGCGGTGTTTGTTTATATGGTGAGTTTTGGGGTTTGAAAAAATATTTTTTTAACTTAAAATTTACGGACTCTAATTTTAGGTTGTTTTTTTTTTTTATAAATATCTTTTAGTTGAATGTATTATTTTTATATGCTGTTGTAGCAGACAGAATCTCCTTGATAATCACAGATGTTCTTCATTCAGGTTTCATAAATCCGTATTGTTACTTTGTAAGATGATGTAATCATTTCATTTGTGTGGAAGGTGTTACCTGTGTAAATGGCTTGTCTGTTCCTGCATGGTAAAGATGATGATGATGATTGCTTTTATTACTGCCTGATTAATGTAAATTATAATCATTATAATCTTACAAAGCTCGGTCTAATGGGTTAAAATAATTGTGAATATAATAATGTGAATAACTTGTGATTATTTAGATTTGTGATTGATAGTTTGATTTGCTTTTCTCTGCTTATGTTATAGTGTAAGTGTGATTGCTGGCTGGGTGTGATGTCTTTCAGCATGTGATGTATTTATAATGTGAACAGTGCTGTACATCTAACTGCATAGGAAAATATACCACCTTAAATTGTGTACACGCTTTACAACTAAGGTTTACATGACTGTGTGAATTTGGTTCATCTCAGATATGTTTTTTTACTTGATAGTCATTTCATAGTTTAGGCACACGAGTCCTTTTGTTTCAAGTCTAGGTTTAAAATCTGAAGTATAAACACTGAAAATAATGTTCTGGCATCAGAGCAGGTTTTAAAACCAGTATACATGGAGCATTATGTTTGAAGCAGCATACTTACATAGTACATTATATTTAGAATAACCCACATACACTGTGGGAGAAAAGCTTGAGGACAAGGAAAATAAATGAGGCAGATGGTGAGAGACATATTTAGCCCAACTTTCCATGTGGCACTGCAAAAGATCTAAGATACTAAGACCAGCGCAAAATGGAGAAGCACGATCAAGCACAAATGTTGACACAGTATGTGACAATAATATCCAGGAATTCCATTTTCAAAGATTATTTGTAGCCGCACGCTTTTTCTTTTTTTTTTTGTTAAAGAATCTTGTGAGCACTGCCTTAACTGTTTTGTGGTGTTTCTCTCCCATGTTTCTTGAAGCTGCTTCACATTTTAATTCAAAATGCAAAGACATTCATGTGATCTGTGATCATTCACTGACAGGAGAATCGCTGCCTTTAGATACGTAACTTGACCATGACTGAGGACTCTTCTCTTTGTAATGATCTTGTACGTAGTTTAACATTTGACTGTCATTATACAAATAAGCAGCTAATGTCTCGTGTGCCTTTGTCCACACGTCCACGTACATTTTGTCTACGCATTCTTGTATTACACACAAATTTTATAAATAGAGTATACACATATGGCACATGTTTATAACATCCAGCTAGTAATGTTACAGTCTCTGTTATAATGCTGTTCTTATCTCTGGTCACTTTGCCACTGTTTTCTGATGTTGAATGTGATATTGTGATACACCACCACAAAAATTAGCTTGTGTTTGTAAAAATAACAGTGCCCTTCATGGGGCAGACAAAAACCAATCTGAAAGTGAATTTTTGTTTTCTGAAGCAAACACCCCCCCCCCCCCCCCCCCCCCATGAAAATGGCAGGATTAAAAAAAAAGATTTATCTTAAAAGACACAAGATCGTGTTGCCCTGGCATGTATTTTTTTTTTCCTTGAAATTTGACGTAGAAGACTTTTGCAATGAAGTGAACTTTTACTTTTTTTTTTTTTTTCTGCAAATAAAAAAACATGAGGGGCTGAATAATTTTTGTTGATGTTGTATCACGTAATGTTTTTCTTGTATTAAATGTTATTCCAATTTTCATGGTGCTATACATGTTTTGCGATTGTACCAATTCTATACACGATTTTTAAGTTTGTGATGAACATATTATAGCAGCACATATAGTAAGTTCTGGTTATATTAATCTCATCTTTTAAATTATTAAGTTTTATTTTAAAACTTGTGCACATCACCATCACAGACAGATTTTGCTAAAATTATTCTCGTAGGTGTAATGTCATTATGAATATAATGTAATTTGTGTGACGTTTCATAATAATTTGTTATTTTGTTGTGTCCAAGTGTTAATTGAGGATATCTGTACTGTCAGGTTCTGGAATGTTGAAAATAAATACTTTATAATACTCATAAACCTCTCATATATATATGGAAAATATCTACATTTGTCTACATTTTAAAACTTTCTCTTTTTTTTTTCAGTCATTGTAATGTATACTGAAGGTTAAGAGATTAGACAAAGTACAAATCATGAAATATTTCATAAATTTTTGGTGTGTCTAATGTAGATTTTCATTACAGACTCTTATTCTAGAAGGCTGGTTTTTTTTTTGGTTTTTTTTTCATTTTTAAAATATCATTTGGTCTACAGGAAATCACTTTTGATATCCTAGAATACATCACATTTTCTCAGATTAATTTTTTTTTATTTATAAACAGAAATTGGTAATTCATAGAGGTTATTCAGACAGGAATCAGTAACTCACCGATATTATTAGATTATTGTGTGAAAGTATTTCTGTAAAACATTTCACTTTTATACCAGAATACAATCAAGTGAAAAATCCAAATCAAGTTTTAGATAAATCAGATTCTATAAACAGGAAAGGGTTGAATAAACATCTTTCAGCATGAGGGAAAAAAAAAAATTGGTTTCTTGATACAAGCACGGTGGAAATTGATGAAAATTGGCTTTAAATGTAAATAATTTTCTAAATGAAATCAAAACTTATGTCACCTTAACTCCCAGTTGTAGTTTTTGCATCAGCTATTTTAGCCATGTACATTTTCTCTTTCTGGGTTTAGTTTTTACACTGTCTTGTGTACGAGTTTTGTTCTTAAATGTAATTCTTTTGCCATCTATTTTGTGCACACATTCTATTATTAAATGTAGCTCTTACACCATCTAATTTGTGTACAGATTCTGTTCTTAAATGTAGCTCTTACACCATCTAATTTGTATACAAGTTCTGTTTTTAAATGTAGCTCTTACACCATCTAATTTGTTTATAAGCTCTGCTCTTAATTGTAGTTCTTACACTATTTAAATTGTGTACAAGCATTTATTTTCTGCCTGAAATTTATAAAGTAAAGGAAAAAATGCCCAGTGAAAGTGTTGACTTTTTTTCTTTGTCCACATTCACCCAGTTTTCACAAAGATCCAGTGTAAACTTTAGCACATTCCTTGTTCATGTATCAATCTTGATGTGACATCTTGCTTTTCATTAATGCACTGACAGATGTAGTTTCAGGAATCAGTTTCACAACATTCAGGACACATGCATGTCTGCACCACTCCTTGCTATAGCAGCCAGTGAAGTGTGAGCATAATTCTGACAGTGCCAGCCAGTAGCTGGCTCTTAGATTATTAAATTCTGTAAGTGGACACATCTTTACTAGTCCTTTCGTTTCTCAAAGCCCTTCTTTTGCTTTGTATGGATATTATCCTGTTGCAGCATTATGCACCACCATTGATAGAGTCCTCAGGACAACATCATTGTCCAGCATTGCCGCACTATATTACTGGCAACTATCTCTGATCCCTGTATAACCCTGGCAATATACCCATTTAACATTTGACTGCCCAAGGTGCTGGAATATGCAGTTGGATCTTTTGGAATCTGCATGCATTGCCCTCCTCACAACCAGCCATGTAATTATTGCCATGATTCTGTATCTCCATTCTTATGCTGGATGTTGTATCCTGGAAGACACTAAATTTCTCTGACATCCTCTTTCATTTCAGAATATGATGAAACCCTGGCCACCCTTGACTCTTCTATACACCTGTCACTGACAGATATGTGTGCCTCCCTCAGTAGGCACAGGAAACAACTGTAGAGCATACATCTTTTACTACTAGTTTGAATAGACAGCCCCAACAGCAGGCTAAAAAACCACAGACCTGACATAGGAATAACATGCTGTAGCAAATCTTTGAAAACTTTACTCATTCAAAATGTATGTTCAAATATAAATCTACATTTGCAATATTTTTATCTGTGAGGAAATATTGGGCTCCGTTTAACAGAATCTCAAATACAAAAGCAAAAATACTGCTTACATGTACACTATAATATTATATAAATATTTAACAGTAATGTTTATAGATTTTGAGAAAGATTTTGACAGTGTCAACAGAGATGTACTGTGGAAAATCTTAAGATGGCATGGCCTTCCCACATAAGATAGTAAATGTAATCAAAGCCCTATGTGAGGGTTTTCAATGCAAAGTGATCTGTGGGGAACATACCTCCAGCAGCTTTAGGGTACAAACAGGAGTGAAGCAGGGATGTGTACTATCACCAACATTGTTTATCTTGGCAGTAGACTGGTTAATGAAGGAGGCAACATCAGACAAACGCAGAGGATTACAATGGACCCTTGACACAGTGCTGGAGGACCTTGACTTTGCGGATGACATTTGTCTACTATCAAGCAGTCACAAAGATATGCAAGATAAATAAACAAGGTAACTCAGAATGCAAACAGCATAGGACTAAAGATCAACATAGAAAAGACAAAGTTAATGAAGCAAAATTTGAACAACAGAAATGTACTCAGAGTAGACAGCAAGTTAGTGGAGGAGGTCAATGAATTTGTGTACCTTGGCAGTAGAGTAGTAGAAAATGGAGACAGCACAGAGGACATCAACAGCAGACTTACTAGAGCAAACTAGGCTTTTGCAGTACTGCAGACTATATGGAAATTTTAAAAAAAAACTAAGCATAAATATGAAAATCAGAATATTTAAGACTAATGTTCTAAGTGTACTACTCTATGGAAGTGAATGCCGGAAAATCACCAAAACCATAGAAAACAAGTTGAATTCTTTCCAGACTAAATGTTTACGAAGAATTAGAAAAATATTTTGGCCAAACACCATAACATCTTGTTGGCAGAAATACAGATGAAGCCACTGACAGCAATTATTAAGGAAAGACGCTGGCGATGGTTGGGACATGTACTCCGAATGACTGACAACTCACTACCAAAAATAGCACTAAGATGGACACCACAGGGGGACAGAAGTAAGGGTAGACCAAAAGAGACATGGAGAAGAACAACAGAGAGGATGTTGAGCAAAAGAGGGCTCACCTGGGCAAGAGCAGAAAAAAAGGCAAAGGACAGGCATTTGTGGAAAACCCTTGTGGAAACCCCATGTGCTGTGAGCACTTAAGGTTCAGGGAGAGAGAGAGATAGAGATTTAATAGTAAAATAATAAACAGTAAATAGTAAGAAGACAATGTAATATTTCTGCTCAAGCCTGCATCATAAACAATGAAACATGAAGACAAATTAATGGAGAGCAGATACTATGAGTGAATAAACAGAATGTCGATGCCAGGTAATGGCTCGTCTTTGTAAATCAGTTGGTATCATATATTAAGCCATCATAAACAATTTATTTACTGCATTTTCACAAAAATACTATCAGGAAACAAACTGAATTCAAAATTTATGTTTCAGGATTCGTAATTTTTGTGTGTGTGTGCTATTTTCTGTGTTGCAAACTGGTTTTAAATGGAATTAAAATGCAGAAAAGTTGCTATGAACTTTGACAGTCGTCACAATGTTAAACTTCAAGAACCACTCTTCTTTATGTTAAGCATTTAGAATGTTTTTGAATGTGAGGGGGCCGAATTCAAGCGCAGCTCCCACCGAGTTTCAGTCAGTCCAACTGAAACCAGGCATTCAACATTTCTTTTACGGAACAAAACATGGAGAATGGCCATGGACATCACAGCTCAGAAAAACTGGCTACAGAAAAGTGACTGTTTCAATATTTCACCACATTGTGATACTTTATATGTTGCATAACCCTTTCAAGGGAACATTCAACAGGATATCAGTGATAAAGAAGTTCATACAAGAACACCAACATGTAGATCAAGAAGTAGAACAATCTATTTGATTTTCCACTTCCAAATATTTTTTAATAAACTTATCTGTCATTTCATTATGTCACCTTTAAATACAATATTTATGTCACTCCTTTGATAAGTCACACCTTCACCTCTGATACACACAAAAGTCCAAATGATAATGAAATAGCTTCCAATTTGAAAGAAGCAGTTTGGAAAGTTGCTACCATTGGACTGTGGACAACAATGCTATTTAAAAAAGTACATGACACAACATATATTAAGGAAACAAACTTCATCTGATATTAAAGAATGACTACCAATAAGACAAGCTACATCACACAGCTCTGAGCACATAGTTTATCAAACCTGTAAGAAATAACAGATATTCATGGAAAAATCAGTTCCCGTCAGCAGGTGATCATACATGCAGAACACATAATTTTAATTCTACAAATAGCAGTCATCAGTCATACTTGAGCAAAGAAAATACCTGACAGATATATGGTCATACATGAGCAAAGAAAACACCTGAAAGATATATGGTCATACATGAGCAAAGAAAACACCTGACAAATATATATGGTCATACATGAGCAAAGAAAAGACCTGACAAATATATATGGTCATACATGAGCAAAGAAAAGACCTGAAAGATATATGGTCATACATGAGCAAAGAAAACACCTGAAAGATGTAACATTCAACCAATTTACATAAAAACAAAAGGCCAAAGCATGAGAGATTCATTCACTGGTTAATGATCATGGTTAATGATAACTGCATAATGTGTTGATAAAATCAGACTTTTCTAAATAAGGCGGTACTTTTAAAATTTCACCCAGACTTAAAATAATTGATCTAGTCTGTCATTTTGCTGTGGCAGTGAAATTTTACAAAAAGATCAAAATATTAAGGTGATATTATTTAACAGCCCAACTCAATTATTTTTTAATTTTCTGGAAGTTAGATGGCTTGCTCAAACTCGGGAAGGCTGTAACATAACCATACATGGTATACCACATAATCACTAACGACAAATCTTATGACACAAACGAGTAAAGTTCAAAGCAATGTTTCAAAATGCTATTTGAAAGAAATTTCTGAAATTTCTTTGAAATTTATAAATTATACCATTTGATAGAGAGAAGTAACTTTTTTTTTTTTTTTTTAAAAACAGTTTCTCAAATATGTTATTTTCATTTAATCTTTTTTTTTTTTTGCAGTCTCTCTTGAAAGTCTATCATTATGTTGATTTTTTTTCAACTTGGTTCAAAAACATGCTCAAAATAAATGATTTGCTCACATATGTACACACATATATATGAAAACCAAATACAAGCAGTTAATACCTGGCTCTAACTTACATCTTACATCTTTCCTGTCCCATTAAATGTCACATAGAGCTCGAATAGTTGTTTTCCAAGTTCTCTTGTTTTCTGCAAGCTTTTCAATCTCATCAAGGGATGTTATGCCCACTAAACTGGCTTCTCTTAACAATGTCCTCTTTAGAGTTTCATGTGGTCGATCTCTTTTTCTTCGGCTTGTTGTGCTCCACTTGATAGCTTGTTTTGGTATTCTCTGATTGTTTCTTCTCATCATATGGCCTACATGTGTCCATCTTCTTTTTCTAATCACCCATGAGACAGGTTGTTGTTTGCTCATCTGTCTTATCTCTGTGTTGTTCTTGAATTTGTTCCACTTTATACCAAGTATTTTCCTTAGGCAATTTTTTTCATAAGAGTCTGATTTCTTGTCTATTTCTTTAGTTGATTTCCAGCTTTCACGTGCATAAATGAGGGCGTATATCACATTTGAACTGAATAGTCTTAACTTGGTTTTTGTGCTTATAACTTTTGAATTCCGTATGTTCTCAAGATTTTTGAAGGACAATGCTGCTTTTGCAATTCTAACTTCCTTTCTGGTGTCACCATCCTGGTCTGTGTAGCTGCCAAGGTATGCAAATTGATTTACTTCATCAGCAACTGTTCCTTCTACGTATATTTTTCCTTCTTGATTAATAAGAAGTTTCATTGCTTTTTTTTTTTTGTCTTTGTTAATGTCAAGACCTATTTTACTAGCCAAGGAAGAGACGGAATCTGTTTTTTTGCATCGATTTCACATTGTCACTGATAAGAGTTATGTCATCAGCAAAATCAAGATCTTCTATTTGGGTCCCATGTACCCAATCAATGCCGGTTTTACTTATACAGCATCTTTTCATTATAAAGTCTATGGCAATTTCAAAAAGCAAGGGAGATAATATACGAAATAATATCCTTGTTTTATGCTTGTTTTAATCTGAAACCATTCGCTCACTCTTTCTTCTGTCTTGACTTCACAAACATATCCGTTGTAGGGATCTCTAATGATGTTGACAGTTTTAGACAGCATTCCATATAGACTTAAAATTCTCCATAATGAATCTCTGTGTATGCTATCAAAAGCTTTTTTAAAGTCTATGAATTTCAGGATTAATGGTTTCTGCTTTTCAATATGTATTATTCTTAGAGTAAAGATCTGGTTCTACAGTACATAAAAAAACTGAGCCATATACCACTTTTGAGTTGAGCTTTCAGTGTCTGTTGTTTGGAATAAATCATCTACAAATGTTTTTTATTTCAAACAAGCATTTGTATGTAAAATTATTTATAAGAAATTATTTTAATTCATTCTGACAGAATTATTTTAAAAATCTGTAACTGCAAAACATTTGTTTCAGATCTTTAAGTTATCACTAATTTTATAACCTTTGATTCTAATTTTATTATTTTCATGTGATTTTCTTTTTTTTAACCTGACATAATCATTGGAAAAGCATTATGTTGAAATGAAACAACATTACCGCACAGCATATGTGCTTATAATGTCAAATACGTTTTAGCATGAACTTCTTTATGTAGCTGCTATGTTGAAATGCCAAGTATTTTCTTAAAAAGCAGACACAGAAACTGGTCAGGGGTCATGTGTCAGGAAATGAGTACTGAGTATTCTTCTCATTTCATAACCTACAAAACCTTTTCTTTTTCATATATCAGCACTTTTTTTCAGGACTTCCTGTACTAAGTGAAATGCTGATTATATAAAAGCATGGTAAGTCTACTATCAAACTAACAAATTTCAAGACTCCTCTGTAAAAATAACAAATGTTTATTTTTCACTTCAGGGTGCTCTTCAAAACTGGCTTACTTGAAAACTGTTTTTATAAGGGGTGCTTATGGTTACTTTAAATGTTTGTGAGAAAATCTGAAAGACTTTCTAGAACTGTGTACAGAAATGGTAAGGTGAAGGTGAAGGTAAAATTCCCATTTTCATGCCTTAATAAGGCACACTGGGGATACGAGGCTTGTATTTTCCATGACCTTCGGCACATGAAAGTGTGATGTGGCCGCTTTACCTTCCTAGATTTCTCTGGTACCAATTTTTAGAGGCTGGGTGACCTCCGGGGCCTTTTTCGGTGTATACCAGAAAAAAATCCTACTGCTGGGACTGAACCCGGTACAACCGGATTAGCAAACTGAGCTCCTCTAACCATTCAGCTAACCTGGCCACCAGCCATATAAAAATGACACATGTTTATTTTTAGCATTTACCTTGCAACTACTACTTATCAACTACTGCTATCTCTCACGGAACATATGAACAGCCGGATGTCCCTCGTATGGCAACAAGATAAAAGAACTCATCTGACAGCTCAGCATCATAAGAAGAGTTTGCTGCTGGCCATCCAAGATGAAAATGTATCCTAGGTCACTGATTCAAGCTGGCTGAAGAAAAGCTTCTGGATTGAATGCTGATATGAAACATACATAAACACAAAGCATACATAAACACACAGCATATATAAACACAAAGCATACATAAACACACAGCATACATAAACACAAAGCACACATAAACACAAAGCATACATAAAAGAATGGCTTTCTTGGCTTGGAAGAGAGGGATGCTGCTAGTAATGGACAGACAAGTCAGAAAATTCACAAAAAATAAAAGAGACTAACAAACAGTAACACTCAATGTAAAAGGATAAATACAAATGTTAACACGATATGGACTACACTTAATGTTAGAAAGCAAAAACTTTCATTACTTTCTAAGGCTACACACAGAACAGTATAGTTTTCTTCCTGTGGAGCTAGTACTTAAGTAAAGTAAAAATTCTACACTATATGATAAATCTACAGTTATGCTGCATCAACATCACTGACATCTACATTATGACAGTGACAGGAAGTACTCATTTCTGTTGCCAGCTCCCGTTAGGAAACAAAATGTGTGCCAAGTTTAGTTTCAGTGTCTACAGACCACCATCACCATACATACTTGACCACTAAGTGGACATATTCTTTACTCTTATTGTGGCCTGAAAGGGCAACACAAAAATACTCATGCAAGTCCAGGTGATTTCATTTGTCCAGGTATAAAAATTCATGGCGAGAACTGAATGAATGAAATCATACATAAAAATCATCCTCCACAATGAAACAGATGAAGTGAATTTTTCTTCTGCATAGTGCTTATGTCTTTTACAAAATGACTGGTTCAGAATTTGAAAAACTTATTTTACATTTTACTTCTGTAATCAGAGACTGGCATCCCTACAATCCAGGCATTGGCATATGTGCTCCGCCTTCTGTTCCAACACCCACTGAAGGGTGCACCTGCTGATAAAGCTAGTCACTCGCTGGTTGACATTCTATTTGTGAAACATTAAACAGCAAAATTAAAGCAGTTAACGAACCATAACTGTGATAACAATGGAGAAGTTCATGTAATGAACTTAATTTATGGACCTTAAAGACGATAGTAAAGGAACAAAAGTATCAAATATCAATTACATGCTTTTTTCGGGATGACAGTGTCCTAAGAATGACAAAAAATTATAGAATAATTGTAGAATTATTAGATAACTGGAATAATTATAGAATTACTTGAATAGTAAAAAAACAAAAAATCAACAAAAAATGTGCAGTAATGTAGCTATCATGAAGTATTTTATGGAAAAGTGAAATAAAACCTGTGCAGGTTCTGGTAACAGTGGCACTGACAACCTGTGGAAAACCTAACCTTGCTATCATCCTGTGGCATTAATTCACATAAAAAAGGTCAGTACAAGTTCTGATACTTCTCTCATACTTCTCCCTCACCCAAAGCAACAAGTCCAGCCTCTACTGGCACAGCCATAGCCTTCTGGACAGCTGTGGCCCAGAGGTCAGTTTTGGTCACAAATGTTTTAAAGGGCGTGGGTTCCTCCAGCAAGCTGGAGTAATCAATGAGCCTGCTGGTCATGGGATTGACCTTCAACCAGCGAGATAGCTTAACCTGCACAGCATCAGCATTCTTGTTCTGTCCAGAAGATGCATACAGCTCAGCTAATGTCTGAAAACTTGTGTGCACCCACTTGAGATAGCAGCCTGTTGATTCTGTAGGGGTAGATATAACAAATAACTCAAGAAAATATAAAGATGATAACAAAAAATTTAATAGGTGGCCAAAAACTATCCTGTCACAAAATTGCTCAGTATTTATTAGATGGACATGAAATAAAAGGAAGCAACATTACTGGGGCCAGCTAATCAGAGCTGGATAAGACCCTGCTATACAAACCTAAAATAGTTACTGGTTACTGGGGCCAGCAAATCAGAGCTGGATAAGACCCTGCTATACAAACCTAAAATAGTTACTGGTTACTGGGGCCAGCTAGTCAGAGCTGGATAAAACCCTGCTAAACAAACATAAAATAACTACTGGTAATTGGGGCCGGCCCGCCAACCAGATTTGGATGAGACCTTCTCCAGCCTCTTGTGGTGCTCTTAGTGCTAAGCAGATGAGTTCCTTCATCACGGCCAATGGGACAGGACATGAAATTCCCAAGGTGGTGGAGTCTGCTTCAGTCCAGGTTTTCAAAAAACCACTGTAAACCACTCCCCATCAGACGATAACCGCTGGTGTTTCAAAATCATCTCAGCTTCTGCTTCAGACTGAAACAGTTTGCTGTTAGAGGGAGATAGTAACATAAACAAGATTCCATAAATGACTGCCTCATACTTCATTAACTTCAGGTCTTATAATGTATCATATCTGTAAATTAAATATACATGTATCAGTCTCTTATGTATTTTCTTCAGTATCTCAAAGCATGTAGAAAAAAACATGTTAAAGAGAACTCAAAGAAAACATACCAATATGGTCAACAACAAACTGAAATCTAGGGATGGCCAGATCTGGTTTGAGGGTGATTTTGTAGAATGTGGCCAGATTAGCCATGCCCTGGAGAAGGTAAATGCTGGATGGAACCTGGCATAGCTTTAGATAGTCCACAGCTTGTCTAAGATGCTTCTCAGCAACATCAAATCTAAAGAAACATTGCAGAAGTGAAGGAAAGATGTATAAGTTATATATAATGTAAAAATAGTATAAAAGTTAACTCTTTCGAGACTATATAAAAAGCAAAATTATAAAAACTGCACGACTCATTTAAATTTATTTTTAATTTCATGACCATTTTTTTGCTAACTTTCATTGGCCAACTTACATATTGTATACGTATGTCTTTGATTAAAAATAACACATTAAAAGGAACTTATAGGGTACAACATTTTTCAAAGATGGCATAGAAAGCTAAATACCTCATATAACAGTATTAAAATTTTAATATCTGTCAGTTGCGAAGGTTTCTGCAAGATAAGCAAAGAGGCAAATTCAGACATGGAATGTGGTAAATAATGACTCAGACTGCCAAATTGTAAACCAAAACACTTAAACTCTATGCTTAGTTTTGATATTTATTTGATATTTAATGCACCAGAAATATTAGACTTGTATGAACTAATAAATGGAGAAATGAAACCTATGTTTGACATTCAGAAGTATGTAATTGTTTATGTCAGATGACATAGATGATAAATGACATTTAACACAAATATCTTTATATTTACCTTTAATTTCACTGAAATTAATGAGAGCCTTGGTCCTATAAAGAATAGACTACAACCTGGACTTATTAATGCTGTCTAAAACACAAACTTGAATGACAACAAAACAAGGCGATGAGATTCATTTTGGACTGCACCAAAGATACACCCACGGCGGCAGTGAGATACATATTAAATCTTCCAGATCTACAAACCCGCCATAAATGTGCCCAAGTAAAGGAATACCTCAAAATCAGCAGACAATAAAACCCACCCACTCAGCAATAACCTTCACATCATCAAAGGATCAAGAATAAAAAGAGGCAAATCCTGGATGGCTCAAGCAGGAGAATCAACAAACACAGTTACTGATCATCAACATGTCACAACTAAACCTGAATGGCCCACCAAAATCTCACTAAAGTACACATAAACCTTACAGGAAAATGTCAAAAAATGGGTGGATGGAACAATACAAGAGGAAATAAACAAACTCATTAACAAACATACAACTCCTGAGGACATAATATATGGATGGATCAGTGAGCAGGGAAACTAGAAGCAGTTGGGGTTTTGCAGCACACCGAGGAGGTAAAACACTCAAACTCATGGCTGGGGCTTATACAAACACCTGCTCAAGTATGTGTATGGAAACAGGCCATCACACAAGCATTAAAATGGGTGGTGACACAGAAAACACACCGCATCACTATTATTACTGACCCTCAAAATCTATTAAGAAAAGTGGAACGAACAGCCAGTAGAAGTGAATAGCAAGAAATAATTAATAAATCCCACATCAAACACATCACATGGATATACTGTCCAGGCCATGCCAGAGTCGACGGAAACAACAAAGCTGACCAGCTAGCAGCAAGGTTCAAACCAGAGGGCCTCATCAAAATGGACACATCAGACCTATACAGATCCATCAAGCAACACCTCGATGAACAAATGCAAAGCAACTTCCTCCAAAGCACCTATCACATTCGACTCAATGCATTACATGTAGCCAAGGGCAGTGTTTGCAAATCCCAACTAAATGCTAGATCACAAGCAACACAAGACTGGAGTCATCTCCCTAACAACACTGAAGGAAACCCTGACGTCAAAGGTCGACCATGTGTGGGCATGCCCCGAGTGTAATGAAGGCACCCTCCAGGACCAGCAACAGAGCTAAGCCCCTTTTTTTACAGTTAGAGTTCCAGTCACTGTGACATTATGCTTGAAGCACAAAATATATATTATCAATGTTCTTTTTCAATTTCTTTAATCAGAGGACCAAAGAAGTAACAGAATTGAAAATATAGCAAGTGTGATTATGTCTACCAATTATATACACACATGTTGAAATATTTACATGAAAAATTCAAGCATTAACCTACTTGCTCATTCTGGAGTATATCTGGCCAAGCAGAAGTAACAGCTGGGCTGATCTGAGACTAATTTCTCCATAAAGCTCAGTGGCCAAGGCATGAGCCTGTTTGGCCTCTGCTTCTGCCCACCGCAGTGTTGATTCTTGGACCTCCTTTGGGGAGTACAGAGCTTTCCACTGTAAGGCAGATGCTGGGAGACAACAGAGAATATGTAATATGTAATATTTAAGTATGGAGGCTGGAGAAATTATTACTTGTTGTTCTCCTTATAAGTGATAAAATTAGTTCATTGCAGTGCTAAGGGTACTGAAATATGTGCACTATGTTGGATTGGGAGTGGGTTTTTAGAAGATTTCTTGAATTATTGCAGTGAAAAAAAGAAGCAGGCTCCTTAGTAAGTTCCACCAAGATCAGAAAAAAAAACTTATGTCCATCTCCACTCCAAAGACAAATTTGAAATAACACAACTAACAGCCAGGGGGGAGAAACAGTAGAGGAAAGCTATGTTCTGAACAGTTATGGTTCTTTGGTATATCATTCATTAACGCAGTCAAATACACTCCACGGATTTTAGTTTTTAAAAAATTTGTTAGAAGTACAAAGTAAAAGATTTCTTAAAATAATACAAAATAGGGAAAGCTACAAATGCTTGTTATGACCTTGTGAATTGACTGGTGCAGGCATTCACAAGTTTGGAAGCACAGTGATTAGACTTAATTTTTTTTTTTTTAAAGTAGCCATAAAAAAAATGAACTGATTTCCTCCATTTTCACTGATTAAATAATGTACTTTTTTCTGCTATTTATAAAAATGAGTACATTAATTTTATTGCATTATATTTTCATAATGGTTTAAAAGGAGATGGACATATGTTAGTCACTTGATGAGAAGAAATGATCAGAGAATCCCAAAACAAGCTATCAAGTGGAACACAACAGGCCAAAGAAAAAGAGGCTGACTGCATGAAACTCTGATGAGGACATTGTTAAGAGAGGCCAAATTAACAGGCATAAAATCCCTTGATGAGGTTGAAAGACTCGCCGAAGACAGGAAAAATTGGTGAACTATCTTGCGAGCCCTATATGACGTTTAACGGCATGGGAAAGATATAAGATAAGATTAAAAGTTTAAATGTCATTTTTTTATTTCAACTCTCTCTGAGATTTTATTAATCAGAATATACAATTAATCAGTGAATGAAATGATATTTATTAATAACATTAATTTTTTTACTCACAGAATTCATTAGTTTTGTGTTTCATACAAGTTACTACACCACTTTTTACATCAACCACCATCTGACTGCTGATGAGATATCCTGCTGTGCATAAGCCTATTCTTTCATAATTTTGATCCAGTTTTAAGTGCCAGTTTTATTTCAATTAGATGTTAATTTTTTTCACTCTTCTCATATTCTGACAACAATAAGAAGTTTACAAAAGTTGACTGAATGCATGGGGTAATAACTAAACTGAATGAATTCTTTATTCCTTATATGATTAATAATAACATTTTATTTTTGAAACCTAACCATCAAAAAAATCTCTGAGATAAAAAGAACAAAAGACATGGTTAAAACAAAACCCCCAGATAAAAATGTAGTAAAACTGAATTTTGAATTTTTTTTTTTATTTAACCAATATATTAATGATGAGAAATGAATAGTAATGTGAAATACAACAGAAAAAGTTATCACCATCTCACCAAAAGTATGCAGAAAGATGTGTAGCATCGGTGAATTCAGGCCTAAAACTGCTCGGGCTATACGTGTGCCCTCCATGGCATGCACATAATAATCATCTGAATCCACCACATGTAGGCACATCAGGGCCTTGCTGATGGCACGATGCGCTAGTGCCACCTGTATACTCTCACAACCATACGTTTTCTCAGCAGCATCAAGAAGTTTCTGTTTTTGAAATGATCAAGTGTACATTTATAACAAACAGAACTTTGGAAGAGAGACGAGGCTGACTGAGAAGATAAAAGATAAACTAACACTGCAATATTTTGGAAAATAAACAAACCCAGCCAATGGAAAGTGCTAAGGGCACTAATCTATAGAGAAAATATCCAAAATAAACTTAATAATGCTGATCTTTAAGTAAGTGTCAGAATGTCACTTCCTGTGTACAGTTCTAAACAGCAGCCTCCTAATTCCATGACAGCTGTACATCCTCTCATTACTGTCCTACCTTTGATGCTTGGAGTCCAATTGGATCTTGTCTGAATTCATTGATGAAATGACAAAATTGAAGTAGAGCTTCTAAAAACATGGGATGCCTCTCTCCAAACTTACTTCTGTAATGACATAATAAATTTTTTTCAAAATCTGAAGAAAGATCTGGTTCATGTACATAAAAAGATGACATTAGACACAAAACATTAGTTGCCAGAATGCACATTGTTCTTACCAGGAGGATCTCTGACAGTTAAGTTCCCATTTTATTTTGGCTTGTATTTATCTCTTATTTTGTCCTTTCTATTGTCCCTGAATAAATCATTTCATCACAAAACTGGATTACTACCATTTTTCATTTCTGTGTGCTCATTTTATTACTTATTCCTGCTGTGAACTGAACCAAAGACTTCTGTTTGCTTCTATTTTACCACATTCATTTTCACAAGATATCTTTCTCTTGTGCAAGGAGTTTTACAACTCAATCTCCTACAAAAAGTTTGGTATTACCATACAAAATCATCCTGTTATATTATTAAAAATAATTTTCTTAAAATGTACAAAAGCATAACCAGGACATATATAAAATATAAAACATGTAATGAAAGGACACTAAAAGTCTGACAGTGTCCATAGACAAGAAAGAGAGAAAACTCACAACAAACTTCTGAGGAAAACTCCAGTCCTCAGGAGTGTGGAACAGAAAAAGTTGCAGAACTTATCAGTTTTATCAAGATGTTTATTTAAGGAGTATATTTTCAATAAAAAATAATATTCAACAATAAAAACAAAAATAGTTCGTATTCTCATGTGAAAATGGTTGCTCACTACCTGAAGTAACATGTTTCACCCTAAAAGACTTTTGTTATCCTCTTATCGCTGTGATTTGACTTTCCGAGGTCTTCTGTTCACCTTTGTTTTGTATTCATTACCTGGCATATTGTACTACGTAGATGGACAGAAGTTCAGCTTTGCTGGCAAGCCACTGAGCACAGTAGGAATTTATAGCTACACAGAGAGTTCTCACAATGGAAGCTGGGTTCTCTGGGTCCACATCCTGAGTAGAATAGATGAAAACATTATGTGGACACAAAATCAATAGCCACATATAATTTATATTGTTTAGGACATATTCCCTATCATTTGCCTTTCTAAATGTGGTTTTTGCATTCAATCAGTCTTTATTATTATCATTATGGCAAATGTCTTCATCACATACCTTTTGTGGTGGCTGGTATAAATTTCTGTTGTGAGCTTCTTCAAAGAAGTAGTTCTCCAAAACTGGTATGGTTTTTATAAACTACAAGAATTCATGTAATAATAATCTTAGTTATTAAACAAATAACTTGGTGACACCACACATATGCAGGAAACTCTCTACCGTAGAGAGCGGAACAACAACACAACTCCTTCAGATCATCAGAGGAAGTACCCCCCCTCAGACAAGTGTTTCGGCCCTTTAAACTCCTGACACTCTAAGGGTGTTGGAGATTTCATTTTTTCAAGAACTTGAATTTTAGAGATGAAGTGCTTGCTTTCAGTTTTAGCATTCCAACAGAGTTGCCAGCTAACATTTTAATCCAAACTGACTTGGGTTTAGTCTGGAGCAGGACTAGAATCCAGTCTCTTTACCTTCAGAAGCAAATGCTGTAACATATGTACTGCTCCTGCACATTTTCATATGTACAAAATTTTATGTCTTACATGTCAAAAAGTAACTGAAAGAGTGATACTAGGTATCTATCAAAAAGATATAATTAAATATCAGCACTGACTTCTGTTTCAAACGATGACTTAATTAGTGAAGGGGACCATGAAGCTTTCACTCACAGACTTCTGATAGTCAAAGGAAAACATGTTGAAAGCTTACAGAGCATGCTTACAGTCACTTTGATTACTTCTTCCCAGTCTGGCCACACTCATTATATTTTCCTGATGTGGCCATTTTTATTATAATGTCTTCTCAGTCTGGACACATTCATTATAATGTCTTCTCAGTATGGACACATTCATTATAATGTCTTCTCAGTATGGACGCATTCATTATAATATCTTCTCTGTCTGGACACATTCAGTATAATATCTTCTCAGTTTGGACACACTCAGTATAATATCTTCTCAGTCTAGACACATTCAGTATAATGTCTTCTCAGTCTGGACACATTCCTTATAATATCTTCTCAGTCTGGACACATTCATTATAATATCTTCTTAGTCTGGACACATTCATTATAATATCTTCTCAGACTGGAAACATTCATTATAATATCTTCTCTGTCTGGACACATTCCTTATAATATCTTCTCAGTCTGGACACATTCATTATAATATCTTCTCAGACTGGACACATTCATTATAATATCTTCTCAGACTGGACACATTCATTATAATATCTTCTCAGACTGGACACATTCATTATAATGTCTTCTCAGTCTGGACACATTCATTATAATATCTTCTCAGACTGGACACATTCATTATAATATCTTCTCAGTCTGGACACATTCATTATAATATCTTCACAGTTTGGACACATTCATTATAATGTCTGGTTTTTTGCCTCTGATTTCTGTTTCTCTGGTCTGCGATTTGCTCTAACCAGTGTTTCTCTGAAGCATCTCGTCTACAATAAAAGCAGCCAACTTATTCATCTCACTGAAAGCAGGAATAATGTAGATGATAGTTAAATAGTTTTTCATGCACAGATAGTTAGGGGTTTACATTACAGTCAACACAGCTGTAAAATGAATATATGATACACTAGTGTACCTGAATGTCAGTGAATTAAGGAAAAATGGGATATTCACATTAAAAATGGTTTATATATGGGACAATACCATAGCTCTGTGTGGATAAATGAAAAAGAAAAAAATGAATTTCCATGAGCAGTCTCATCTTCCATCCAAACTTTTGCTTTATTCTGTCTATGATATTTTGAAATATTCATAATGTAACCAATTTGACAATAATCATCTGTTCAAACTGGCCATGTTTTCACTTGGCACATAAGCATGAAACCATGAATCTATAGTGTGACTACATATATCTGTAAAACATAAAATTTTGCATTTGTAATATTCAAACATCAATTGTAACATGAGCTACAAATCTTGTCTAGAAAATGGAAGTGGAGTGGCCACATACTAAGGAAACCAAACACCAATATAACAAGGCATACACTAACATAGAACCCCCCAGGGAAACAGAAATCAGGGAAGGCCTAACACTACTTGGAGAAGGGAAAATAAGAATGTGCTCAGAGACACAGGATACACATGGAGGGAAGCAGAGAACAGGAATGACTAGAGAAACTTTATCCATGGCCTTTACTTCCAACGGATTTATGGACAATGATGACAATGATAATGAATTGTAACATCTCATAATTCACATAAGTACAAGGGTCATACCGAAAGTCGTGAGCAAAAGATTTTTTAAAATCAGAATTTATAGATAGAGAAAATATAAAAGTATCATCTTAATCTGCATCCTTTTCTTCACTTTTCAACATAATCTCCATTTCTCTGCACACATTTTTCCCATCACTAAGTTTGAAAATACCCTTCTGGTAGAATTCCGTTCCAGCTGACCAAAGGCACAGACGCACTGCTTTATGGGCATCCTCTCCTGTGGGACCCAGCGGCCACAAACTTTTCTATAGCCCAGGGTTTCAATCATTTCCTGTACTGCATTGTGTCCTATTCCAAGATTTACAATGATTTCAGATACTGTGACACGTCTGTCTTCTTTAATGATGTCATCAAACCTTTCCATGTTGCATTCAATGGAGGCAGTTTAAGGGCGACCACTGTGAGGTATATCTTGGATATTCGTGTTTCCATCTTTGAAATGTTTCACTCACCTCCTAACACTGTTAGCACTCCTAACACTGCCATACACACATCTCCACAAGCAAGCTGAAGTCTTTAGTGAATTTCAGCAGCAGAGATTTCCTCATTAATGAGGAACTCAATAACAGCACGGTAACGAAACGAAACTTCAGCACCCGCCATTTTGTTTCTGCTCCGTGTGGTCACATGACACATGATAGTGACGTCATGTGTCCTCTACATGAAGTGCAAAGGATGCAGATTAAGGTGATACATTTATATTTTCTCTATCTGTAAATTCTGATTTTTTTAAAAATTTTTTGCTCATGACTTTTAGTATGACCCTTGTAACATCTGAAAAGGTTACCTTTAAAGCCTTCTTGGCCCATCCAAAAGCTGAGCCAACTGAGCCATGTTCTAGCAGCATAGAGCTGGTTTCTGCATACAAAGCACCATCATGTAAAATGTTCTGACCAAAAGACATCATGACAACCTGATACTGGATTTGTACAGCTTCAAAGTATGCACTCTCAGCTTTGTCTGGCTGGCAGGCCAGGTTCCTGGCATGCATGAGTTTAATGCAAGCCTGGTACTGTGGAATCCAGGACTCCATACTGAGGCTCTGTTTTAGAAACTGTACTGTACTGGTCAAAACACTATCGGTGTAAGAGAACATGTTGACAGCCATTAGCAGATCAGCAAGCTTCATTCCTGTCTCAATCACCTGCCGAGGAAGAAAGTCAACTTTTAATCATCTTTTTATCATACAGGCAATAATTTTTCAAATGTATCAACAGCCATCATCATCATCACTTGATACAATGCTGATGCGATTGTGCTTTTCTAGTTTGTGCAGTTGTTGTTTTTTTTTCTAATCAGATCTGGTACCTCATTTACATAACTTGGACAGCATGTCTAGATACTTCTCTTTCACTTTCCCTTTCTTTCAATGTTACCAACAGTTCTCAAGAACTTTCCACTTAATTTCTAAGTCTGATACAAAACAAAGACACATTTGTAATTTCTGGAACAGTTTTGTAGCCAAAGACAATATTACAAAGCTCAGTTATAATGAATCAGACTCACATGTTTGAAAGTTAATTAAAATATTTCTGATCAAGAACACCTTTTAAGTTCAAACTAACTAATATAAATCAGAGCACAGAACTGCTCAAGCACATTCAGTGTTGGGTAATCTGGTCTAATTTACATCACGGGATGTACTCTAAAGTTAATCAGTTTGACAGTTTTCCTATTTGAAGTGTAAGTCATTGATTCCCATGATCTTCTTTACTTTTCAAATATTTTTTCCCTCCATGCCCACTGTTTTTTAGGTGGTAGGTTGTAAATGCACTCACAACTCACAGCTGAAACTGCTGAAATGAAAATACTTAGCAAAACAGTACAGCTAATAGTGCCCAATAAGAATTCATTACAGATGCATAAATTAAAAGTAGGGAGAAAAGTGTATAATGTCACATGGGGCCTGCATGGTAGTTCGCCAAGATTTCCTGTCATCTGTGAGTTTTTCAATCTCATCATGGGATGTTATGGCCTCTGAACTGGTCTCACTTAATAGTCTTTAGAGTTTCATGTGGTCGACCTCTTTTTATTCAGCCTGTTGTGTTCCACTTGATAGCTTGTTTGGGGATTTTCTGATTGCTTCTTCTCATCACATGACCAACATATGTCCATCTTCTTTTCCTGATCACCCATGAGACAGGGTGTTGTTTGCTCATCTGTCTTATTTCTGCTTTGTTCTTGAATTCGTTCTACCTTATACTATTTTCCTTAGGCATTTGTTTTCGAAAGAGTCTAATTTCTTGTCCATTTCTTTAGTTGTTTTCCATCTTTCACATGCATATATGAAAGTGGATATTACATTTGAATTGAATAATCTTAACTTGGTTTTTGTGCTTATAACTTTTGAGTGCCATATGTTCTCAAGATTCTTGAAGGTCAGTGCTGCTTTTGCAATTCAAATTCTAACTTCTTTTCTAGTGTCACCATCCTGGTCTATGTAGCTTCCGAGATATGCAGATTGGTTGACTTCTTCAACAGCTGTTCCTTCTACACATATCTGTCTTTTGTAGTTAATGAGAGGTTTCATTATTTTTGTTTTATCCTTGTTAATTTCAAGTCCTATTTTACTAGCCATTGAAGACAGGGTATCTGTTTTTACTTGCAATGATTTCACATTGTCACTGATAAGAGTTATGTCATCTGCAAAAATCAAGATTTTCCAGTTGGGTCTCATATACCCAAGCAATGCCCGTTTTACATGTGCAACATTTTTTCATTATGAAGTCTACGGCAATTCCAAAAAGTAAGGGAGATAATATACATCCTTGTTTCATGCCTGTTTCAATCTGGACCATTCACTCATTCCTTCTTCTGTGTTGACTGCATAAACACATCCATTGTAGAGGTCTCTAATGATGTTGACAATCTTAGATGTTATTCCATATATTCTTAAAATTCTCCACAATGAATGTTATATACTATCCACCATTAAAGAGACTGGACCTCAAAACACATAAAATGCATAAAAGTCATAAGTTAACAGCTCAGTGCAGAGATCTGAGTCAAAAGTGCCTGATATATGCAGCCGACCTTTTGGTTAAGATCAAAGTGTAGTTCTGCACTCTGTAGAATGTACACTTTGTTATTTTGGAACAAATGAGGTGTTTGAGACCTGCCCTGCACATTAAATGCCGGGGGTAAGGTCCGCATCTCGTTACAGGTGGGACCGGTTTGCAGTACCACTGGGTCACGGCCTGTTGTTTTCGTTGTCTCAAAAAAAAAAATTCCTATTTTATGAGGAACTCACCTGGTCAAAAAGTTCAGATATTTTAGAACTATCCAACATTTTAAGGACACTTTCAAATGAGGAACAAATCTCTGCCACCAGCTCCACACCTGCAGCTTTAAGTGTTTGAAAATGCTTCGTATACAAGTGGTATAATTCTGGCTGGTTTAGAATGTCCTATGAAAGAGAAATAAATTAAGAAACTCGTGAAGTCTCATAAAAATCAAAGATCTACAGTTCCTGACAAAGCTGCTTGATTACACTAAAAGATTTACATACAACTTGAATCACCAGTCTGTAAGATTTATGACATAATCCTCGATTTAAATCATCATTTCACATCTTTCACCTTTTTTTTTTAATTTCAGAAGGTCACTTTTCTGAGGGATTCCCTTTGCTCCAGAAATTAAAAAAAGAATGAATCAAACAAGAAAACACAATAATTATCCATGACTATTAATAATCAATAATGCAGAACAAAAACAAGTTAAACATAACATAAATGAGAGCTCCAATATTATCCTGGATATTGCCTCCTAGGATACTTATTACACCTTAGTTTAATCCCTTCTATTCATCCATGAAAGGAAAGCTATAGATCCAGTCATTTCAGTTTGGTTAGTTTCTCTGTTTTAGCTGCTGCACGAACATTTTTTATGAGCTAGTAACAAAACTGACTGAGTTTTTGTTTCCTGTTTTTCAAACTGAACTTCCTGTCTATGAAAACTTTGACACAGAAGTGCAGTGCCAACATTGGTTCATAAAAGAAATCTTTGATCAGGGATTGGAAAGGGTTAGAATCGATCTTGCTATTTTCACAATTTACCTGTACTGCATCACACAGACACAATTCAAATCCTGAAGGGAGCTGCTTATATCGAGCTAGAGCTGCAATCACTTCAACCTGCCTTAGATTGTTCACTGCTGTCTCTTCTTTCTCCAGAAGAACCCGATCCTCTGGATTCTCTGATTGCAATAATCTCTGACAATGGTCTTGAGCAAGATCTATCAAAGAACTTAAATACAGGAAAGAAATTCTAAACAAGAACCATGTACAACAAAATAATAGGAATCAAACTTTTATATATAACTGTAAATTTGTTGCAACACAAGTTTTATTAATATCTATAAATAGTTATAAATCCATAAAAATACTTATTACAATGTATCTACATATTTGTATCTAAACATTAATAAACTACCTATAAGTACACATAAGAAAATATAGTTATCCAATCCTTAAATTAGATTATCGTTGTTTTCACTAGGTGCTGTGTCAGCAGCCATTGGCTTCTTCATTTTGGTCCTCGGTATTTCTGACCAGATCAGCCTTTCTTTTCCCACATCATCTTCATTCATTCCTTTGCATGTCCCTTGCGGAACTTTGCCTCCCAAACAGCACTCCTGTAGGCCTCTCGGTTGTGAGCAAGATGGCCTGCTGCTGCTGCATCCATTTCCAGATCATCAACGATGTCTTGCAGCCATCTTCGTTTCGGTCTTCCTCTTTTTCTTTTTCCCATTATGTATCCTTCCAATACGGTCTTCTCTAAATTATCATGACGTTTAATGTGGCCAAAATATTTAAGTTTTCTCTCTTTAATCCTCTTTACTAGCCAGCCTTCTTCAATATTAAGCTCTTGTAGTATAGATATATTTGTTCTTTTTTGTGTCCACGATATTTGGAGAACTCTTCTATAGCATTTACATTCAAAGGCATTTATGTGCTTCTCAGCTGTTTTGTTAAGTGTCCAGGTCTCACAGGCATATGTTGCGATGGGAAAGATGCATGCCCTTAAAAATCTTATTTTTGTGGTTCTGTCTGCTCCTCTCCACAGATTCTTTATTTGTTTTACTTTCTGAAGAGCAATAGATGTCCTCCTTTTAATTTCCCGCATTGTATCTCCATTATTAGTTAGTAGTGATCCAAGATATTCAAAACTCTCCACTTCTTCCAGTTTTTCCTCACTGATACATATTTCAGTTGCCTTGTTTGTTTTGTCAGTTGTCATCACTTTAGTTTTCTTTGCATTAAGATAGAGGTTCTGCTCTTCGCTGTTCTTGCGGACTGACATAATTAGTTTTTCCATTCCTTCTTGTGTTGTGGACAGCAATACTGTGTCATCAGCATATCTAATCTCTGGTATTTCGTAACCTCCAACTGTTATGGCATCGTAATATTCTTTGTCTACATCTTCTCTAACATTCCTCATTATATTTTCAGTATACAAGTTAAATAAGTAGGGTGACAATATGCACCCCTGACGGACCCCTTGTTTTATGTCAAACCAAGTTGTTGTTTCACCATTTATTCTTACTGCTGCTTGTTGGTCTAAATACAGCAGTGATGTTAATTGTATCAAATGTGTTGGAAATCCCATTTTTTCCATTATTTCCCAAAGTTTCTGGTGTTGTACACAATCAAATGCCTTTGAGTAGTCTATAAAGGATAAATATAGATTCACATTAAACTCCCTGCATTTCTCTATTATTAATCTTAGATTGAATATATGATCTCTTGATCCTCTTCCTTGCCTGAAGCCAGCTTGGACCATATTGACTTCTTCTTCTATTTTCTTTCGAAGTCTACCCATTATGATTTTTAACAGAATTTTACTGGCATGACTAATCAGGGCAACAGTTCTGTAGTTGGTGCATAATTTCAGGTTACCCTTTTTTGGCAGTGGTATGAATACAGTTCTTTTCCATTCTTTTGGCCAAATACCTGAATGCCATATCTTTTTACATAGTGCATGATAGATTGTTGCACACTCCTTTCCTCCTGCTTTAATAAATTCAGCGGTTATCTCATCACATCCTGGTGATTTACCATTTTTCAGACTCTGTATTGCCCATAAAACTTCTTCCATTGTCGGCTCGGGTTCTTTCTCCTTCAATAATAATTCACACTGTTGATTTCTGCTTCCACAGTCGGTTGTTTCATACATTCTTTTGCAATATTCCTTCCATCTTTCTAGAATTTCCTCTGTCTCTGTCAGGGTATTCCCCATCTCATCACAAATTACATTTAGCTTAGGTGTGACATTTCTCGTCAATGTCTTCATTTCTTTAAACATTTCACTATCTCTTCCACACCTCTGATGTTCTTCTATTCTTTCACAACAATCTTGTATGTATTGTTTTTTGTCTTTTCTTATGTTTCTTCGTACTTCTTTTGTTAAAGTTTTATATTTATCTTTGTTGTTGTTTGTCACTCTCCATTGCGTCTTCATTTCTCTACATTGTTTTATCAGTACTAGTGTACCTGCTGTGATCCATCTATTCTTTTGTGTTTTCTTTACTGGAACCATGTCTTTAGCTGTTGTTACTAAGATATCTTTGGCCTGCGTAGCCAATTCATCTGGTGTCATCTCTTCCTGTACAGCCATCAGGATTTCGAAACGGTTCTTCACTTCTATACCGTATTGTTCTGGTATATTTGTAAGGTCAAAGCGGAGTGGTCTTGATCCCATAACTATCTTTTTTATCTTTATCTTCATGTCTGCTATTAATAACTCATGGTCCGTGTCACAATAAGCACTTGGTAAAGTTTTTGCTGATGTTATGCTTGACCTCCACCTTCTCTGCACTAAAATGTAATCTATTTGATTCCTGGTTTTCCCATCAGGTGATGTCCATGTGTAAAGTCTTCTTGGATGTTGTTTAAAAAGTGTGTTAGCGATCATTAGCTCATTTTCCATACAAAACGCCATTAGATTGTCACCTGCCTCATTTCTGTGTCCTATGCTAAATTTCCCTACAACTTGTCCTCCATCTTCTGCTCTTTCTGTACCAATTTTTGCATTAAAATCACCCATTATAAATACAATATCATTTTTCCGTACCTGGTCCATTGTCGTCTGCAGTGTGTTATAAAAATGTTCTACTTCATCTTCTTCTGCTGCTGATGTAGGTGCATATACCTGGATGACTGTTACATTTCTAGGAATGCCCTTAAGTCTGATTGTTAGGATTCTATCACTTACTGGATTGTAGCCTAGTAATGCTTTTGATGTTGATTTGTCCAAATAAAAAGCCACTCCATTCTTTCCTCCTACTTCTCCGCCAGAATATATAAATATATTATCATTCTCGCTCTTAAAGTGTCCTGATCCTTTCCATCGATGTTCGCAGATTCCCAAAATGTGTATCCGCGTTCTTTTCATCTCGTCACCTATTACTTGATATTTTCCCTCATACATACTTCTTACATTCCATGTTCCTACTCTTATTTTTCTTTTTAGTTTGATACAGGGGTTTTCCTTGGTAACACCGTCAGGATTTTGTCCGTCATCACAATTACTAGTACCGACCTCTGCCTCACACTCTTCCCCAGTGTTAAAATTAGATCTATCTGGCCTGGGGGACTCACCACCAGATCTTTTTCCTATTTGACTTTCCATGATTGCTGCTTGGGTTTCTTGGTATGTTTCCAGAAGGTAGTTTACCATTGCTTTCCTTCCGGGCAGTGACTGTACTAGTCAGTGATCGTAGCCATTGTCCCTACATTGAGATCATCTGCCTACCATCATAGAATGGTGACCATAACCAACATTATCTGTCAGCTGCTCTCCCATTCCATCCACCACCTGCTCCCATGGCTTCACGTCACCCTGATCGGGGGGCTATACGGGTACTCCACCTTGCCCAAGGGTGTCCCGTAGACTAACGGAGGTAAGGAGGCGTCTTACTTCTCCTTTGATAGGGGATACCCCTACCCCGCTAACCGTCCACATCATCTAGTTAACTCATTATGACAGTTTATCCTTTTCTTTTTTCCCCTTCTATTCTCTGGTGTTTATCAAATGAAATTGTACACTGACAACAACAGACTAGAAAATAATTTCAGCTATGCATCATATGCATAATCCTGCAGCTGTAATATTACACTTATACAAAGTATCACTTGCAGCAGGGTGCAAAGTTGGGATGAAGGCAAATATCTCAACTTTGCTGTCTTGTAGTTCATAGGTGCGAGAAGTCTGTCTTCTCATAGCAAGATGGATGCATGTTACATTGGAATATAGATTTGAATTTCTGTTACTCTCAGTAGTTTGTCTTAAACATCTGCTGCACTATGTCTAGAACTCAAGGTCCCCTATTACTCTTTTGTTTTTATGCTTGCTCTTATTTACATAGATAAGACTAGAGAATAAAACAGGCAAAAAAATCCAACAAAAGGCAACAAACACTTTGATATTGTAGCAGACATCTTCAGAAACAAAAAGTCTAAACACAAAGAAATGCAATTTAAATGGTGGAAAAAATCGATTCTGTATCAAGAGGTCAGTGGAAGTTTAACATGAAATGTGGTAAGCAGCATGGCAATGAATGTACACCCTGAAACATCCACAAAGGTCGGACAGGATTTATCAATAGGCCTAACATGCAAAGAGCATTGCAAAGCCATAGAAATTGGAGGTTATGGTATACTAGAGATTAGATATGCTGATGACACAGAGTTACTGTCCACAACACAAAAAGGAATGGAAAATCTAATTATGTCAGTCTATAAGAATAGTGCAGAGCAAAACCTCTATCTTAGTGCAAAGAAAACTAAATCAATGACAAATTATAATATAATACCAGAACAATAAGGCAGCTGAAATACGTATCAATGAGAAAAAATTAGAAGAAGCGAAGAGTTTTGAATATCTTGGATCATTACTAACTAATAATGGAGATACAATGAGAGAAATTAAAAGGAGGACATCTAACACTCTTCAAAAAATAAGAAAACTAAAGAGGCTGTGGAGAGGAACAGACAGAACTACAAAAATGAGATTTTAAAAGGCATGCATCTTTCCCATTGCAACATATGCTTCTGAGAACTGGATGCTTACAAATCAGCTGAGAAACACATAAATGCCTTTGAATGTAAATGCTACAGAAGAGTCCTTCAAATATCATGGACATAAAAAAGAACAAATATATCCATACTGTAAGAACTTAATACTGAAGAAGGTTGGCTAGTAAGGAAGATTAAAGAGAGAAAACTTAAATATTTTGGACACATTAAATATCATGAGAATTTAGAGAAGACAGTCTTGGAAGAGTACATAATGGGAAAAGAGAGGAAGACCAAGGCGAAGATGGCTGTAAGACATCACTGACGATCTGCTAATGGATGCATCAGCAGCAGGGCATCTTGATTACAACTGAGAGGCCTTCAGGAGAGCTGTTATAGAGGCAAATTTCCTCATGGGACATGCTAATGACTGACTGAGATCTAACATGCAATGATTAGTTTAATTAAACTATGAGTAAAAGACTATTCCTACAATGTTTGAAAACTCATTTCTTCAAGAAATAAGAGTTTATTTCATTGAAACATGCAGTGAAATGGTTTCTGACTGCTATTAGTCTGTATGAAACTTATTCAATTATACATGAAAAATGATGAAACCAACATCAACACATTGTTTACAAAAAATGTTATCATCACACATCACAGTGTGAAGTCTGTAAAAATCTAGAATACCTAAAATTTTCTGGGGTTGGCAACCACTGGTGGAACATTCCTTGGACAAAAGTCATACTGTTTTGGCTGGAATTCTGCATCTTTGTGTACGTGTCCTCGTCATTTGTCACAATGCTATTTTTTTGTATTTTTTTCCTGAGAAATTAAAATCAGTTGACAGTTCCATAACTAGACATGAAGCATAGAATTCTAACAGTTCCATTAGTAGACATGAAGCATAGAATTTTGACAGTTCCATAACTAGACATGAAGAATAGAATTTTTAAACACAGAACTGTTGGAAATAAAATTAACAAATTTGGCAAAAAATAAATAAATTCTTTAAAAGAAAGAGAGAACCTTACCTTACTTTCAAGGGAAGCCACTCTAATTTATTCAGTACTGTACTGAGGAGTAACAGTTTACTTCTCCTGAGATTCTAAATCCTTCATCTTTGCAACCTTTGTGGAGATGCTTACTACTTGAGTGTTAGATATGTAGTTTGTTCAGCTGTACTGACACAGCATGTAATTCCAGTTCTATCTAATCAAGAACCAGTTTGACTAGGAAAATGTGAAACACCATTGTGATTTCCATATTTCAAGTTCCAAATTATTGCAAAAGCAAACATAATTTTGCATTCTTCATGAGTATGTGAGAGTCCTACAGGAGTGCTGTTAGGGAAGCAAAGTTCCGCAAGGGACAAGCAAATAAATGAAATGAAATGAATGAACACATGTCACTTGAGTTTAAGTTGACAAATAAGCATACTTAGAATATGTATAGATCCCAGGCTAGACTAGGTATATTATATATATATATATATATCATATATATATATATATATATATCATCATCATCAGGTGCCGTGCCGACTGGCGTTGGCTATTATGCTTCTCCAGAGTACACGATCCTTCATGCAGGCCATCAGTTCAGTTGCTGATCTCCTCTCACACCATCCCATCAGACTGTCCAGTATCATTTCTCTTGGTCTTCCTCTTGATCTTCTTCCTTCTATTTTTCCTGTTGTTATAATATTTTCAATGCCCCCTCTTCTCATTGCATGTCCTATGAAAGTATATTGTCTCTCTCTTATCTTTTTGACAAGATTTTTTTGTCTCTCCAGCTCTTCTCATACATTCTTCATTAGTTATTTTTGCTGTCCAGGGGATTCGCAACATTCTTCTAATAAACCACATTTCTGCTGCTTCCAATGATTTTTGTGCACACCTGCCTATTGTCCATGATTCACTTCCATATAACAAGATAGGTTCAATATAGCATTTTAGGACTCGTTTTCTAACATTCATTGATAAAGATGTGTTGGATAATATGTTTCTCATTCTTTGAAATGCAGTCTTTGCTTGGCCTATTCTGTTCCTAATTTCTGTTCTGCATTTCCCATCTGAAGTTATTACTGCTCCAAGGTATTTGAATTTCTGCACCTGCTTTAGAATAGTTCTGTTTAATTTTATACTGCATGTTGGTGGATTCTGTTTCTTAGATATAACCATAGTCTCTGTCTTTTTGATGTTCAAAGTAAGGCCTTTCTGTTCACTTTCTTTGTTGACTTTATCCAAGAGATTTTGCAGGTCTTGATGGTTCTCAGCTATCAGTACTGTGTCGTCAGCATACCGAAGGTTGTTAATATTGTATCCTCCAATTTTTATGCCTGGTTCTGTGATGATCGTTCTTAGAATATTCTTGCTGTACAGAGAAAAAAGGTCTAGAGATAGTACACATCCTTGTCGCACCCCTTGTTTTATAGGTTGATATTTTCCAGTTCTATTTTCAACTCGAATTGCTGCTTCTTGGTGCCAGTATAGATGTTTTACAATCCTCAGGTCTTTGCTGTCTATGCTGATGTCTTCAAGTATTTTAATAATTTCATTATGTCAAATGCCTTGGTGTAATCAATGAAGCACAAGTAGAGATCTTTCTGTACTTCTAAAGCTCTTTCTGTTAGTGTTCATAAAGCATAAATGGCATTGTGTGTTCTCTTTTCTTCAACAAATCAAAACTGTTCATCTGCTTTTTCCATTTTTATCGTTTTCCTTGTTCTTCTCATAATGATTCTCAGAAGTAGCTTCGTTACGTGACATGAGAGGCTGATAGTTCGGTGGTCATCACATTCCTTTGCACCTGATTTCTTTGGTAGTGCTATAAACATGGATTTAAGCTAGTCACTGGGCATATAACCATATATATATATAGATAGATATATAGATAGATATACTGAGAAAACTAATCTGGAACTCTTTCTGGTTATTTATAACATCTTTATTCATGAAATATGACACTACAGCTTGCCATAGTATATGTGTATTATGTATAATTAAAATTAAATAATATATACATTATTTACAGGAATAGATCTGTAGCTTTCACCAGGCCTTGGCATGGGTTTACTGACACAAAAAAATCTTAAAGGGCGTTTTCAAATTTGTCAGTATGTGACGCAGCAGCTTAATAATTGGTGCCATGTCCACACATATTGTAAAATGTCAAGTAGTACTCACTTTTCTTCCTCTCTCTCCGCTGACACTTTGTTTTCAATCTCTGGCAGTACTGAGTAACGTGGTAGTTTAGCTGAAATACTCTCTTCTTTATCTCTTGGATGAGATACCAGATTTTGTGTTCCATGCCCAAATGTATCCCTGAACTGTGTTGTCTGAGATGTGGGTCGATGAATCACCTGTGGTATAATGGCCTTGGGTGTTATTACAGACTCAGAAGATTAAATGTAAGTGGGTTACAATGTTTAAAAAAAATTCAAAGACTCGGGAAATAGTTTTCTGGGACCTGATCTAACAACATCTTTACACAAGGCTTAAGAACATAAGACAAGTATCCTACTGACAAGAAACAATAGAACTTCAGTCAAGTATGGCATAAGACTACTGAGGAATACTGTTAGTGGCTTCAAAGAAAGGGGAGGCTTAAGAGTTATGAAGAAAGAAGTCATGAGGAACAAAAGTACAGAAAAATAATACAAATAATTGAAAAATGGTAAGAGATATATAAACAAGTTGGAGAAAAAAAATTTAGAGAATGCAAAAGTATTAACTGCTAATTTTTACAAATACTTTCAAAAATTGTTTAAGGTGTAAAATTTTAACTGCTCAGTCATTTTCATGTCCCTTGTGGAATTTTGCCTCCATAACAGCACTTCTGTAGGCCTCTCAGTTGTAAGCAAGATGTTCTGCTGCTGATGCAGTCATCTGCAGATTATCAACAATATCTTGCAGCCATCTTCGCCTTGGTCTTCCTCTCTTTTTCCCATTATGTAGCCTTAACTGTTACACATAAGTAATTTTATCATGCACCTCTACAAGGTTTAGAAGAGAAAAAAAGACAAATGTGAGATCAGATATTTCAGGATTTACCGTATTATCAAGAAAGCTAACAAGATATTTGTATCGTCTTCGAACATCAGAATCAGCATCAGGATTCAGCAGGGATTCTCTGAACTGTCTGTACCATCCAGTCTTCTTACTCCTTGTTGGAAGTAAATCCAACAAATTACGTGTCCTGTCCTGAAATATATCCAGATTTTTAGTTTTACTCTGGTAAAAGTTATAAACATTTTACTTATTTTTAGTCTGTGTAAAATGAGCGAACTTATTACTTCATAAAGTAAAAGGCACTGATCTTGTAGCAACACATATAAACAAGTCTGTTTATATTTTCAGTTTGAAATATTTATTGTACTTCTTGTTAAGTCCTTCTTAAATTTTGTTAATTCACTACATGGTATTCTTGCTGTTACTGCTGTTATAGATCTAGCTGTGGGTTCTTGCTCTTTGATCTCTGCTATAAAGTAGTGTCTGCTAGTGTTTTTTTTTCAACTGTTCTGTTGTATCACATAATGTGTTGTCAATTCATGGATGAGGACATGTGGTTCGATGTCATCAAGAGATGGACAGTTAAAAAAGTGTTGGCTTATGGCTCTGCGTGGGTATTTATTACTGTATGGTATAGAAATGATAAGTATATTAAAGGTTAAAATAACCATGATAACAACATAATCAAAAAAATACACTAATAGTGATTCTACAGCATGTTGTGTAATTACTTTAAATTTTAGAATGTTTAATCATCTTCAAACACATGACAGTGAATGTTTAACATAAAGAAGACAGCGTGCAGTTTGAATATACAAGGTCTGTTAGAGGAAGCTAAAGAAGAAAGCCTGCAGTTTGAATATACAAGGTCTGTTAGAGGAAGCTAAAGAAGAAATCTTGCAGTTTGAATATACAAAGTCTGTTAGAGGAAGCTAACAAATACATAATACATCAGGACTCAGGACATGACGGTGTCATTGTGAAATGGTGGCTGACTTGCACAAGGCCACATTGCACTCAGGGAGGCTGTGAGAGGGACAATATTTTGGAAAGGACACATCACGTGAATGAACCATCACATGAATGAATCATCACATGAATGAATCATCACATGAATGAATCATTACAAAACTGTGTGAAAAAATTTAACCTGCTCTGAGAGCAGTTTTTCTTCAAAACCACCCTGAACTTCTGTCAAATTCCAAATAAACTATGTTGGTTGTCTTTGTACATCATCTAATACCAGGTTGTTATGTAATAATTGTCAGAATAATCAAAGGCTATTACTAAAATCAAAGTAGCAACAACTACATAATACAGTGTTCCCTTATAAAAGTTATGGCGACATATAAACTTATGCAAACATCTATGGCAACATTTACATAAAATAAATATTGTGTTTGATAGATTTTTTGCAAACACAAGATCATGATTTACTTGTTCATGTACCTATAAGCCTCATGCTGTTTGCTAAATCTATAACTAAATCTTCCAGAAGCAAAATTAAATATCTGATTTCTGACCACATACCTGTGTGGTTGTGCCCTTATTTATTCTTTTTAAATCATCAAGGTCAATCACCCCTGCACCGAGCAGTTTTCCGGAAATGTGTTCCACTTGGAGTTCTTGAACTAAAGCAATTCTGTTGACTCTAAGACGCATAATATTCTGACGGTCTATACCTGTCTGAGGCTCCATTATAATGTGACAGTGATCACCTGTTTCGGGGTCCACAGATGGCAAGGTTACGCTGTTTGAAAGAGATATATTTGTTTATCTGTTGAAAGAGATATATTTGTTTATCTGTTGAAAGAGATATATTTGTTTATCTGTTGAAAGAGATATATTTGTTTATCTGTTGAAAGAGATATATTTATTTATCTGTTGAAAGAGATATATTTGTTTATCTGTTGAAAGAGATATATTTGTTTATCTGTTGAAAGAGATATATTTGTTTATCTGTTGAAAGAGATATATTTGTTTATCTGTTGAAAGAGATATATTTATTGATCTGTATGTAAATTAAAGAGATGAAAAGAGGTCAAGATGTTTTTTAAATACACATTGTCATCAACCTATACCAGCTCCCCAGTGAAGGTCAATTTTCAGCAGAAGCAAATTTTTATATCATAATTAATTTTTTTAAAAGTTATCTTGACATATACAAATTGTTCATTTCAGATTCCATTTACCTTCTGTAATCTTCCTACTTTACTCTGATATTAAATACATTTTAACCCATAACTGTTATCAAATCTCTAGATGATGATGACAACAGACAACAATTAGCCATAAGCTTCTGATATTCCACACCTTTCCTGGAGAAATACAAGAGCGAGTAAAACAAAAAAACAGTAACCACATATCAAGGGACATAACCATTAAAATATATTAAAATATTTGAGGGCAAGTATATTTATATATTTTCAGTGGTTACATCCCTTGATTTGTGGCTATTTGGGAGTTGCACTTCTATCTATATATATAAAAATGGATGTATGAGTGTGTGTGTATGTGTTCCAACATCACGCTGGAACGCCTGGAGCAATTTCAACCAAGCTTGGTACACATATGATTTACAATCTGGAAATGTATGATGTTGGGGTAAAACTCCCCTATCTCCCCTAGGGATTGGGGTACAAAGTGGGTGACATACTTTCCACTAAATTGAAGGAGAACAAAAGAATGGTCTATGGGAGATAATCGTGAAATAGAGCAGTGCTGATCTAAGAACAGCATTTCTATCCTCCCATGGCAAGTCCAAATAATTTTGATATTCTAAATAGTTTTGATGGTCTCTTTTTGTTTGAATTCTTATCTTATATTTTATATCCTTCTCGTGCCATTAAAAGTCATATAGGGCTTGCAAAGTATTTTGCCAATTTTTCCTGTTTTCGGCAAGTCTTTCAACCTCATCAAGGGATTTTATGCCTGTTAATTTGGCCTCTCTTAACAATGTCTTCTTCAGAGTTTCATGCGGTCTGCCTCTTTTTCTTTGGCCTGTTGTGTTCCACTTGATAGCTTGTTTTGGGATTCTCTGATCATTTCTTCTCATCAAGTGACCAACATATGTCCATCTCCTTTTCCTGATCACCCATGACACTGGTTGTTGTTCAGTCATCTGTCTTGTCTCTGCATTGTTCTTGAATTCATTCCATTTTATGCCGAGTATTTTCTTTTTTCAAAAGAGTCTAATTTCTTTTCTATTTCTTTAGTTGTTTTCCAGCTTTCACATGCATAAATGAGGGTGGATATTACATTTGAAATGAATAGTCTTAACTTGGTTTTTGTGCTTATAACTTTTGAATTCCATATGTTCTCAAGATTCTTGAAGATTGATGCTGCTTTTGCAATTCTGATCCTAACTTCCTTTCTAGTGTCACCATCCTGGTCTATGTATATGCCAAGGTATGCAAATTGATTGACTTCTTCAATATCCTTCTATGTGTATTTTTCCATTTTGATTAATAGGAATTTTCATTATTTTTGTTTTGTCCTTGTTAATTTCAAGTCCTATTTTGCTAGCCATTGAAGACAGGATATCTGTTTTTTCTTGCATGGAATTCACATTATTACTTATAAGAGTTATGTCATCAGCAAAATCAAGATCTTCTAGTTGGGTCCCATGTACTCAGTCAATACCTGTGTTACCTGTGCAGCATTTTTTCATTATGAAGTCTATTGTAATCTCAAAAAGTAAAGGAGACAGTATACATCCTTGTTTCATGCCTGTTTCAATCTGGAACCATTCACTCATCCCTTCTTCTGTCTTGACTGCACAAACATATCCATTGTATAAGTCCTTAATGATGTTGACAGTTTTAGATGGTATTCCATATAGACATAAAATTCTCCATAATGAATCTCTGTGTATGCTATCAAATGCCTTTTTAAAATCTATGAAGTTCAGTATTAATGGTTTCTGCTTTTCAATATGTTCTTCAAGTATTATTTTTAGAGTAAAGATCTGGTCGAGACAGCTTCTCCCTTTTCGAAATCCTGCTTGTTCTTCTCTCATTGCAGTATCCACTATATCTTTGAGTCTATTCAAAATGACCTTGCAAAATACTTTTGACACAACTGATATTAAGGTTACTCCTCTCCGGTTGTTACAGTCACTAAGGTTGCCCTTTTTTGGTATTTTAACAATGATTCCTTTCTTACAATTAGAAGAGACCTTTCCTTCTTTCCAAATCTTGTTAAACATTCTCTGTAGTTGTCTCATGTTCTCACTATTGATAGCTTTTAGCATTTCGGCTGTTATTTCATCTTCACCTGCAGCTTTGTTGTTAGCCATTAAATTCACTGCTGTTTCAATTTCATGCAATTTAATTTCATCTAGGTTGACATTTAGTTGTGGGACTTGTAAGTCAGTTTCAAGGTTTAACAATTATTTTGGGTGTGGTCGATTAAATATTTTGTTTTAATTATATTTGTAAAAATAAATTTTAACTTTGTTTTTTTCTTATGTTTATATTAGCTTTTTATTGTATTCTATAGTAGATTTCACTGCTCAGTGACAGTGTGCCGTTTTCTTATTTTTTTCAAATTAGGGAGAGAGAGGAAGGGAGAGGGAGAGAGAATTGATTGATTGATTGATCTTTATTTCAAAAGGGTTAAGAATTGGGCACGCAGGCCTGTCTGACATTCTGCCCTTTGAAGGGAGAGAGAGGGAGAGGGAGAGAGAGAGGGAGAGACAAGAAGAGAAAGAGAAAGGTAGGGAGAGAGAGGATGAGAGATAGAGGCAGGGAGAGGGAGTGAGAGGGAGAGAGAGATAGAGAGGCAAGAGAAGTATGGGAGGAGAGAGACAGAGAGAGATATATATATAGAGAGAGAGGGAGAGAGATAGATTTGAGATTGCCATGTTTCTCCCACAAACAACTTTATGTTGCTTGATCAAGGGTGGGTTGACCCAAGAATTTATTTATCCTTGCTCCTGGAGGTGAAACTAAAAATGTTGTTTATAATCAAGTTTTGAATTAAATTAATATTATACTGAATTTTTAAAAGACTTTACTCTATAATTTGTATACTGTACTGTAAATAAAATTACTTTGATATTACATTATAGATAGAATTCATTCCTTTTCCTGTTTAATAGATGATTGAGATAAATAAATCACCAGGCAACACCAGGTAATCAGCTAGTATATATAAAGTGGTCTGTGCAGTTGGCTTTATGCAGGCTGGTGGATTTATGCAGGCTGGTGGCTTTATGCAGGCTGGTGGCTTTATGCAGGCTGGTGGCTTTATGCAGGCTGGTGGCTTTATGCAGGCTGGTGGCTTTATAAAGTGTCATTAAGAGCCTGAATAGCAGGAGCAAGACATGGCCATAGGACAAATCTTTACTAATTTTGCATGTGAAGACACTGTCTGATTTAGCATTCAGTGAACCATAGCTGACATGCTATCATCAGGGTTAGTGAACCATAGCTGACATGCCAGCATCACGGTTAGTGAACCATAGCTGACATGCTATCATCAGGGTTAGTGAACCATAGCTGACATGCTAGTATCAGGATTAGTGAACCATAGCTGACATGCTAGCATCAGGATTAGTGAACCATAGCTGACATGCTAGCATCAGGATTAGTGAACCATAGCTGACATGCTATCATCAGGATTAGTGAACCATAGCTGACATGCTATCATCAGGGTTAGTGAACCATAGCTGACATGCTATCATCAGGGTTAGTGAACCATAGCTGACATACTATCATTAGGGTTAGTGAACCATAGCTGACATGCCAGCATCAGGGTTAGTGAACCATAGCTGACATGCTAGCATCAGGATTAGTGAGCCATAGCTGACATGCCAGCATCAGTGAACCATAGCTGACATGCTAGCATCAGGATTAGTGAACCATAGCCAACTAAGGCTCTGTCCACTGGTACTTACAGGCCTAATCTGGCAAATAAGGCAGGGATTGTCATAGTCCCCATGCCAGTGGAGATAGCTAAAGAAGTATTGCATACACCGTGCTTCTAGCTCTACTCAAGGACTGAAATAATAGCTGCCATAACAGCTCCCAAAGCAACATGATGCTGTGCCCCAGCATTTCACTGCATCAGATGCAGAGAACACAAGCTCACTGTTTCAGGGAAACTGAAGAAGAAATCTGGTCTCTTCTAATCTTAGATCTCAAGAATGAAGGCAAAAGATTAAGCAGAAAAAGGCAGAAGAGATTTCTTTCAGACAATGAAATTATCACATGTTTCTAGCAACAGGTCTTGTTCTGAATGAAAACAATGCAAAAACAAAAAAAAAGGTATGCACTAAAAGAAAATATCAAACCTGATATCCAGAGTTATTGAGCTTGGTGTATTATTATCCTGAATAAATCATATGGCCAGGCGTGGAGTTTGCATTTAGTTAGTTTTTTTTTTTCCTACCAGAATTCTTTGTTACCTTTTTTTATACATATGCAAATTTTCACCTCCAGGTGCAGCAGAACATTTAAACACACACAAAAATGTCACTCTGTAAACAGTTTAGTTTTAAAAAACCCCAAGAAGCTGAAAAAATAACCTATAATCTTCACATTAGATGAAATAACACCATTTACTGTAAACTGCTATTAATAATATATCTCTCTCTCTCTCTGAACCTTAAGTGCCCAGGGCACTTGGGGCTTCCGCAAGGGTTTTCCACAAATGCCTGACCTTCGTCTTTTTTTCTGCTCTTGCCCAGGTGAGCCCTCTATTGCTCAACATCCTTTCTGATGTTCTTCTCCATGTCTCTTTTGGTCTACCCTTACTTCTGTTCCCCTGTGGTGTCCATCTTAGTGCTATTTTTGGTAGTGAGTTGTCAGTCATTCGGAGCACATGTCCCAACCATCGCCAGTGTCTTGCCTCAATAATTGTTGACTATTAATAATATATACTTACAGTTTATTATAGAAAGTTTTTGAACAATCAGTTTGTTTTTGAATGAAGTTATGAAAAACAATGCTAAACATTGCTGAACAAGCATAATCTTCTTCTTCTTCTTCTTCTTCTTCAGCTTTCTGAGTTATTAAGGCTCATTGCTGCAGATAAAGTTTGCCTTCATTCCTCTCTATTCCTAATCTTCTCTCTCCAGTTGGTGACACCAATTTCTTTTATGTCTTCTTCTATGTTTTCCATCTCTGTCTTGGTCTACCTCTTGGTCTTGTTTCCCTCATCTCTTGTGCATACATCATTTTTGTTTGTCTGTTCTCTTCCATTCTTTCTACATGGCTCAGCCAGCGTAGTCTGTTCAGTTTCAAGAGATTTATAATTCGTTGGGATTTAAATAAGCTGTTTAGTTCAGTGTTCTTTCTAGCTCTCCATTCTCCACTGTTGGTATCCTTTATTGGCCCAAAGATTCTTCTTAGGATGAACAAGAACATGCATAATAGAGTAAAAAAAAACATTTGTGAGAGAGAGAGGAGGGAGGGAGGGAGAGAAAGAGAGAAAGAAAGAGAGAGGCAGAGGCAAAGAAGGAGGGAGAGATAGATAGACAGACAGACAAGCAGGTAGACAGGCAGCAGGCAGGCAAACAGACAGACAGATATATAGAGAGAGAGCCTTCCTTACTTTAAGAGTTGAATGAGTTGACCCAAGGATGTAATCAAAATAATCAACTCAAATGCGCTCAGATCATAACCATTTCCCATGTATTCCTAATACACACTACTGTAGTTAGGTGGCATGGTCGTAGTTTGTGGTTTTGTAGTGGGCCTTTTATGTAGTCATACAAATTATTCAACAGTTTTAGACGACTATATATAACTGAATAATCTAACAACAGAAAAATAAATAAAATAACAAAAAGTAATGAATAGTATTGAAAACCTACCAGTGAAAAAACAAAAATGTAAGGCACCAGAGGTAAGAAAATGAACGAACCTACAAATTAACAATTATTCAAAAAGAAATGACTTTAAATATGTATTACGTTGAGTAAAATAAATTCTAATAACATTTACAAAGCTCAGCTTATACATACTCTCGCAGCACATATGTGTTCCTTCTAAAAAGAGTTGCCATTGTAAAATATTTGTGACGATCCCCCCGACCTATCTTCTGTAGCGACACCGATTGTTTACGGTCGTCAATCCGCCATTTTCACAGTGGAAACGGGTTCTATATACACAATTATTTTTAATGTAAAGCACGTTCACGTTCTTCGTTTGATCAACTGTTTTATCAACTGTATTAGTTTTTCCTTCCAAAGGAATTTTCCAATTAGTTTTCTCCCTGCCAAGTCATCACAATTGTCTGCAAATCCTCTCTTCACCCAGAGTATGACTGCAGACATAAAGTTAGTGTTTTGCATGGGAGATAAGATGACTGCTGGCATGACGGGAAGTGTTATCACCAGAGATGCTTACGTCTGTTCTACCTCCTCATTATGCTCTTATTTACGTGCTTATCGTGGCACGCATGTCTTCATATTTACTGTAAATTTATAGCATTTTACTTTTACATTACACTGAGCGAGGTGTAATCTGAACGATTTTTTTTCAGCCAAAATGTGGATCCACGTTTCTGAGTCTCTTACAAAATATCTACATGCTAGGGCACACTATTTGAAAAACTGACCTAAATAACAGTAGGGCTTGCTATGGTCACCAGAGTGGAGGAGCCGGCATGAATTTTTTTTTTTCCTCATTCTGGTTCTTCAGGCAAGCTACCATCGTCGACTTCCTATTCAACACAATGAATGTATCACATCATCAACGAAGAGAATCATTCCTTTGCATGTCCCTTGCGGAACTTTGCCGCCCAAACAGCACTCCTGTAGGCCTCTCGGTTGTGAGCAAGATGGCCTGCTGCTGCTGCATCCATTTCCAGATCATCAACGATGTCTTGCAGCCATCTTCGTTTCGGTCTTCCTCTTTTTCTTTTTCCCATTATGTATCCTTCCAATACGGTCTTCTCTAAATTATCATGACGTTTAATGTGGCCAAAATATTTAAGTTTTCTCTCTTTAATCCTCTTTACTAGCCAGCCTTCTTCAATATTAAGCTCTTGTAGTATAGATATATTTGTTCTTTTTTGTGTCCACGATATTTGGAGAACTCTTCTATAGCATTTACATTCAAAGGCATTTATGTGCTTCTCAGCTGTTTTGTTAAGTGTCCAGGTCTCACAGGCATATATTGCGATGGGAAAGATGCATGCCCTTAAAAATCTTATTTTTGTGGTTCTGTCTGCTCCTCTCCACAGATTCTTTATTTGTTTTACTTTCTGAAGAGCAATAGATGTCCTCCTTTTAATTTCCCTCATTGTATCTCCATTATTAGTTAGTAGTGATCCAAGATATTCAAAACTCTCCACTTCTTCCAGTTTTTCCTCATTGATACATATTTCAGTTGCCTTGTTTGTTTTGTCAGTTGTCATCACTTTAGTTTTCTTTGCATTAAGATAGAGGTTCTGCTCTTCGCTGTTCTTGCGGACTGACATAATTAGTTTTTCCATTCCTTCTTGTGTTGTGGACAGCAATACTGTGTCATCAGCATATCTAATCTCTGGTATTTCATAACCTCCAACTGTTATGGCATCGTAATATTCTTTGTCTACATCTTCTCTAACATTCCTCATTATATTTTCAGTATACAAGTTAAATAAGTAGGGTGACAGTATGCACCCCTGACGGACCCCTTGTTTTATGTCAAACCAACTTGTTGTTTCACCATTTATTCTTACTGCTGCTTGTTGGTCTAAATACAGCAGTGATGTTAATTGTATCAAATGTGTTGGAAATCCCATTTTTTCCATTATTTCCCAAAGTTTCTGGTGTTGTACACAATCAAATGCCTTTGAGTAGTCTATAAAGGATAAATATAGATTCACATTAAACTCCCTGCATTTCTCTATTATTAAACTTAGATTGAATATATGATCTCTTGATCCTCTTTCCTTGCCTGAAGCCAGCTTGGACCATATTGACTTCTTCTTCTATTTTCTTTCGAAGTCTACCCATTATGATTTTTAACAGAATTTTACTGGCATGACTAATCAGGGCAACAGTTCTGTAGTTGGTGCATAATTTCAGGTTACCCTTTTTTGGCAGTGGTATGAATACAGTTCTTTTCCATTCTTTTGGCCAAATACCTGAATGCCATAACTTTTTACATAGTGCATGATAGATTGTTGCACACTCCTTTCCTCCTGCTTTAATAAATTCAGCGGTTATCTCATCACATCCTGGTGATTTACCATTTTTCAGACTCTTTATTGCCCATAAAACTTCTTCCATTGTCGGCTCGGGTTCTTTCTCCTCCAATAATAATTCACACTGTTGATTTCTGCTTCCACAGTCGGTTGTTTCATACATTCTTTTGCAATATTCCTTCCATCTTTCCAGAATTTCCTCTGTCTCTGTCAGGGTATTCCCCATCTCATCACAAATTACATTTAGCTTAGGTGTGACATTTCTCGTCAATGTCTTCATTTCTTTAAACATTTCACTATCTCTTCCACACCTCTGATGTTCTTCTATTCTTTCACAACAATCTTGTATGTATTGTTTTTTGTCTTTTCTTATGTTTCTTCGTACTTCTTTTGTTAAAGTTTTATATTTATCTTTGTTGTTGTTTGTCACTCTCCATTGCGTCTTCATTTCTCTACATTGTTTTATCAGTTCTAGTGTACCTGCTGTGATCCATCTATTCTTTTGTGTTTTCTTTACTGGAACCATGTCTTTAGCTGTTGTTACTAAGATATCTTTGGCCTGCGTAGCCAATTCATCTGGTGTCATCTCTTCCTGTACAGCCATCAGGATTTCGAAACGGTTCTTCACTTCTATACCGTATTGTTCTGGTATATTTGTAAGGTCAAAGCGGAGTGGTCTTGATCCCATAACTATCTTTTTTATCTTTATCTTCATGTCTGCTATTAATAACTCATGGTCCGTGTCACAATAAGCACCTGGTAAAGTTTTTGCTGATGTTATGCTTGACCTCCACCTTCTCTGCACTAAAATGTAATCTATTTGATTCCTGGTTTTCCCATCAGGTGATGTCCATGTGTAAAGTCTTCTTGGATGTTGTTTAAAAAGTGTGTTAGCGATCATTAGCTCATTTTCCATACAAAACGCCATTAGATTGTCACCTGCCTCATTTCTGTGTCCTATGCTAAATTTCCCTACAACATGTCCTTCATCTTCTGCTCTTTCTGTACCAATTTTTGCATTAAAATCACCCATTATAAATACAATATCATTTTTCCGTACCTGGTCCATTGTCGTCTGCAGTGTGTTATAAAAATGTTCTACTTCATCTTACGAAGAGAATCAAGAGATTATATATTCAATATAAGATTAATAACAGAGAAATGCAGAGAATTTAATGTGAATTATTATTTATCTTTTATAGACTATTCAAAGGCATTTGATTGTGTACTTCACCAGAAACTTTGGAAAATAATGGAAAAAATGGGATTTCCAACACATTTGATATAATTAACATCACTGCTGTATCTAGACCAACAGGCAGCAGTAAGAATAAATGGTGAAACAACAACTTGGTTTGACATAAAGCAGGGGTCCATCAGGGATGCATATTGTTGCCTTACTTATATACTGAAAATATAATGAGGAATGTTAGAGAAGATGTAGACAAAGAATATTACAATGCCATCAAAATTGGAGGTTATGAAATACCAGAGATTCGATATGCTGATGACACAGCATTACTGTCCACAACACACAAAAAGTTAGTAAGAATAGTGAAAAGCAAAACATCTATCTTAATGCGAAGAAAACTAAACTGATGACAACTATCAAAACAAATAAGGCATCTGAAATATGTATCAATGAGGCAAAATTGGAAGAAGTGGAGAGTTTTGAATATCTTGGATCGCTACTAACTAATAATGGAGTTAAAATGAGGAAAAGTAAAAAGAGGACATCTATCACTCTTCAAAAAGTAAAAGCTAAAGAAGCTGTAGAGAGGAACAGACAGAACTACAAAAATAAGATTTTTAAGGGCATGCATCTTTCCCATCACAATATATGCCTGTGAGACCTGGACACTTAACAAAAAAGCTGAGAAACACATAAATGCCTTTGAATGTAAATGCTACAGAAGAGTTCTTCAAATATCATGGACACAAAAAAAAGAACAAATATATCCATACTACAAGAACTTAATACTGAAGAAGGCTGGCTAATAAAGAGGATTAAAGAGAGAAAACTTAAATATTTTGGACACACTAAACATCATGATAATCTAGAGAAGACTGTCTTGGAAGGGTACATAATGGGAAAAAGAAAGAGAGGAAGACCAAGGTGAAGATGGCTGCAAGATGTCGTTGATAATCTGGAAATGGATGCATCAGCAGCAGGGCATGTTGCTTACAACCGAGAGGCCTACAGGAGAGCTGTTAGGGAGGCAAAGTCCCGCAAGGGACATGCAAATGACTGACTGACACATCATCAAATACCTACAAAATGGAAAGCTGCCAAGCTTGAGAGACAAAAAGCTGATCTGACGTTTGGTTATGATATCACCAAAAATGTCCATGTACACAGAATAGCATGACAGGATTACCTTTACCTTTTTTTTTTTTTTTACACAGAATATGTCTAGGTACAGATCTTCAGTGGTACATGAATGAGTTAATAGCTGAATTTCAGTTCTGCAGTAGCAGACTTCGCTAAGTTTTCTTCAAGTGTACAAGACTATAGAGTAACATTAGATCTTCTGTGTACTTGTTATCCAGTAATTTCTGCCTCAAGCTTCTAAAAGTGTGAGGAGAAGCCCTCCCTGCACTTGGGGGAAGTCCTCCTCCATAAGACTTTTTAAAAAATGTTTAACATGAATATTTTATTACCCAGAAAATAAATCAAAATAAAACTAATTTTCAAAAGGGAATCTTAATCCAGTAGTACACTTAGTTATTAATATTAGATATGCATACAGTGGTTAAGTGGTCTGTTTGCTAATCTGGTGGTACCAAATTCAGTCCCAGCAGTGGATTTTTTTTCTGGTACACACCAGAAAGGTCCCAGGTTTCACCCAGCCTCTAAAAATTGGTACCAGAGAAATCTGGGAAGGTAAAGCAGCCAGGCGTGATACTGACTGTCGCAGTGTCATGTGTTCTAACACCCTATCCCCAATGTGCCTTCAGTCAGTCATCTGTATGTCCCTTGCGGAACTTTGCCTCCATAACAGCACTACTGTAGGCCTCTCAGTTGTAAGCAAGATGATCTGCTGCTGATGCATCCATTTGCAGATTATAAACGATGTCTTGCAACCATCTTCGGTTTGGTTTTCCTCTTTTTCTTTTTTCTGTTATCTACCCTCCCAAGACAGTCTTCTCTAGATATCATGACGTTTAATGTGTCCAAAATATTTAAGTTTTCTCTGTTTAATCTTCTTTACTAGCCAACCTTCTTCAATATTAAGTCTTGTAGTATGAATATATGTGTTCCTTTTTGTGTCCTCGATATTTGAAAAACACTTCTGTAGCATTTACATTCAAAGGCATTTATGTGTTTCTCAGCCATTTTACTAAGTGTCCAGATCTCACAGCCACATGTTGCGTTGAGAAAGATGCATGCCCTTAAAAATCTTATTTTTGTAGTTCTGTCTGTTCCTCTCTGCAGCTTCATTAGTCGTTTTACTTTTTGAAGAACGATAGATGTCCTCTTTTTACTTTTCCTCATTTTATCTCCATTATTAGTTAGTAGCGATCCAAGATATTCAAAACTCTCCACCTCTTCCAATTTTTCCTCATCAATATATTTTTCAGCTGCCCTATTCATGGCAAAGGTCAGGGGTTCAAATCCAGCCGGAGGCACCTCAGTCACCCAGCTGTAGAATGGCTATCTGGTTTCTTCTGGAGTTAGGGAAGAAAAGGCGGCCCGGTGTGATACTAACCATATCACCCTCTAGTGTGCTGACAGGTTAAAGAAATTATGGGCACTAACACCATATCCCTATGTGCCTCTAAGACATGACAGGATTACCTTTACCTACTTGTTTTGTCAGTTGTCATCAATTTAGTTTTCTTCGCATTAAGATAGAAGTTTTGCTCTTCACTATTCTTAGGACTGACATAATTAGTTTCTCCATTCCATTGTGTTGTGGACAGTAATACTGTGTCATCAGCATATCTAATCTCTGGCATTTCATAACCTCCAATTTTTATGGTATCATAATATTCTTTGTCTACATATTCTCTAACATTCCTCATTATATTTTCAGTATACAAGTTAAATAAGTAAGGTGACAATATGCACCCCTGACGGACCCCTTCTTTTATGTCAAACCAAGTTGTTGTTTCACCATTTATTCTTACTGCTGCCTGTTGGTCTAGATACAGCAGTGATATTAATTGTATCAAATGTGTTGGAAATCCCATTTTTCCCAAAGTTTCTGGTGTTGTACACAATCAAATGCCTTTGTAGTCTATAAAAGATAAATATAGATTCACATTAAATTCTCTGCATTTCTCTATTATTAATCTTATATTGAATATATGATCTCTTGTTCCTCTTCCTTGTCTAAAATGAGCTTTGACCATACTAGCTTCGATTTCTGCTTTCACAGTCAGTCGTATCACACATTTCTCTGCAATATTCCTTCCATCTTTATAGAATTTCCTGTCTCTGTCAAGGTCTTTCCCATTTTGTCACAAATTACATTTGGCTTAGGTGTGACATTTCTTCTCAATGTCTTCATTTCTTTAAACATTTCACTGTCTCTTCCACACTTCTGATGTCCTATTCTTTCACAACAATCTTGTATGTATTGTTTTTTATCTTTTCTTATGTTTCTTCTTACTTCTTTTGTGAAAGATTTATATTCCTCTTTGTTGTTATTGTCACTTTCCATTGCATCTTCATTTCTCTACGCTGTTTTATTAGTTCTAGTATGCCTGTTGTAATCCATTCATTCTTTTGTGTTTTCTTTACTGGAAACATAATTTTAGCTGCTGTTATTAAGATATCTTTGGCCTGCGTAACCAATTCATCTGGTGTCATCTCCTCCTGTACAGCCAGTACAGCCATCCTTATCTCGAAACGGTTCTTCACTTATATACTGTATTGTTCTGGTATTTTTTGTAAGATCAAAGCAGAGTGGTCTTGATCCCCTGTCTTTTTTATCTTTATCTTCATGTCTGCTATTAATAACCCATGGTCTGTATCACAATAAGCACCTGGTAAAGTTTTTTCTGATGTTATACTTGATCTCCACCTTGTTTGCACTAAAATGTAATCTGTTTGATTCTTTGTTTTCTCTTTAGGTGATGTCCATGTGTAAAGTCTTCTTGGATGTTGTCTAAAAAGTGTGTTATCGATCATTAGCTCATTTTCCATGCAAAACACCATTAGACTGTCACCTGCCTCATTTCTGTGTCCTATACTAAATTTCCCTAAAACATATCCTTCGTCTTCTGCTCTTTCTGTAACATTCTTTGCATTAAAATCGCTCATTTTTTCATACCTGGTCTATCGTCATTTGCAGTGTTATAAAAGTCTTCTACTTCCTCTTCTTCTGCTGCTGATGTAGGTGCATATATCTGGAATTGTTACATTTCTAGAAGTGCCTTTAGGTCTGATAGTGAGGATTCTGTCACTTACTGGATTGTAACCTAGTAGTGCTTTTGATGTTAATTTGCCCAAGTAAAACGCCACTCCATTCTTTCCTCCTAGTTCTCCACCAGAGTGTATAAAGATATCATAATTTTTGCTCTTAAAGTGTCCTGATCCTTTCCATCAATGTTAGCAGATTCCCAAAACGTGTATCCCTGTTCTTTTCATCTCATCACTTATTTTTGATACTTCACCTCATACATACATCTCACATTCCATTTTCCTACTCTTATTTTTCTTTTTAGTTTGATGCAGGGGTTTTCCTTAGTAACACTGTCAGGATTTTTTCCGTCATCACAATTACTAGTATTGACCTCTGTCTCACACTCTTTCCCAGTGTTAAAATTAGATCTATCTGGCTTGGGGGACTCGCCACCAGATCTTTTTTCTATCTGACCTTCCATATTGCTTTAGGGTTTCTTGGTATATTTCCAGAATATAGTTTGCCATTGCTTTCCTTCCGGGCAATGACTGTACTAGTCAGTGATTGTAGCCATTGTCCCTGCATTGAGATCATCTGCCTACCATCATAGAATGCTGACCATAACCAACATTATCTGTCGGCTGTTCTCCCATTCTATCCACCACCTGCTCCCATGGCTTCACACCACCCTGATTGGGTGGGGGGGGGGGGTGCAGGCTATATGGGTACTCCACCTTGCCCAAGGGTGTCCCGTAGTCTAACAGAGTAAGGAGGCGTCTTACTTCTCCTTTGACAGGGGACAACCCTACCCTACTAACCAACAATGTGCCTTAATGGTATGGAAATGAGAATTTTACCATTTTTTATGTGTATAAATATGTGTTAAGTATGTGTTCATTCATTCATTTGCATCTCCCTTGCGGAACTTTGCCTCCCTAACAGCACTCCTGTAGGCCTCTCAGTTGTGAGCAAGATGGCCTGCTGCTGCTGCGTCCATTTGCAGATTATAAACGATGTCTTGCAGCCATCTTCGTTTTGGTCTTCCTCTTTTTCTTTTTCCCATTATGTATCCTTCCAATACGATCTTCTTTAAATTATCATGACGTTTAATGTGTCCAAAATATTTTAGTTTTCTCTCTTTAATCCCCTTTACTAGCCAGCCTTCTTCAATATTAAGTTCTTGTAGTATAGATATATTTGTTCTTTTTTGTGTCCACGATATTTGGAGAACTCTTCTGTAGCATTTACATTCAAAGGCATTTATGTGTTTCTCAGCTGTTTTGTTAAGTGTCCAGGTCTCACAGGCATATGTTGTGATGGGAAAGATGCATGCCCTTAAAAATCTTATTTTTGTAGTTCTGTCTGCTCCTCTCCACAGATTCTTTTTTACTTTCTGAAGAGCAATAGATGTCCTCCTCTTAATTTCCCTCATTGTATCTCCATTATTAGTTAGTAGTGATCCAAGATATTCAAAATTCTCCACTTCTTTCAATTTTTCCTCATTGATATATATTTCAGCTGCCTTGTTTGTTTTGTCAGTTGTCATCAATTTAGTTTTCTTTGCGTTAAGATAGAGGTTCTGCTCTTCGCTGTTCTTACGGACTGACATAATTAGTTTTTCCATTCCTTTTTGTGTTGTTAAGTATGTGTATAAATGTGTAATTAATGTTTTAAAATGTGTAATATAATGTATGTGTATAAATATGTGCATGTGCATAAAAATGTATGCATAAATAAAAACATGTACAGAAACAATCTTACTACTCACTGCATCATCTAGAGATGTGTATATATCCCTTGGTCACTCAGAAGCCCTCCCCTCCCCCACTAAGTTACCAGATATTTCAAATTCTCATATTTCTGATATGACAAGCTGAGTCCATCCATCATGTCCCTGGACTTTACTTCCCTTCCCTCCAAAACCTCCAAAATGCCCCAGAAGTATGCAAAAGTTGTTAAACCAAGATAGAGATGGGCAGAATAAATCATTTAAATGTAAAAGCTATGAAGATGTGAAGTGTGTTAAGTTAGAGACATTGTAACACGTGAGAAGTTGGCAAGATGGGAGTAGTGCTTAGGGAGTAGAGATTGCATGAAACTATGCTTGAGGTGTGAGAGATTTATCAAACTGTACTTAGGGAGTGAGGGATTGTATGAAACTATGTTGATGGGAGAATGGGTTAAATGAAATCAGATCTGAAATTCAATCCATGACATTCCAAAATTGTAAATAAGGCAGATTTTAAAGGTCACATGATTTCTGTTATCAGAGTGATAATTGCAAAGTCAGACTTCCAAGTGACAGCCATTAGACCATGTCACTCCAATGACAGAAACTGCCTGTACCACTGCATTCTTGTACCATCTGCATGTACCACTCAGATCTATGTACAGATGCTTTTATAGGACATATATATTAGCCAATTCAGTATTTGTACTGGCTTGTCAAAGCTTCTCACTTACATGAGAAATATATTTGATTTTAAATTGTTCTCTTGTAATTCAGCTCAGAAATACTTTGTCTGTGTCTTCATGATCTCTGTCAGCACTCTTCACAGATTGTCTAAAAAAACATACACGTATTTCATTTGTTATAAATAATCAAATTTTGTATCTTAAAAGTGAAACTTTGTCCTTTAACATATTTTTTTACCTATTTTAATCACTTTTTCACATTAAAATTAGAAACTGATATTTCTAATTAAGTGTAAGTTAAAATCACTCAAAAGTGTGAAAAAAGTTATGAGACACTTTGTATTTTTATATTTATTAATGAAAGCATAAAATACTGAATATGAGGTATTATAGTTCAATAATAATAATAATATCAATAACAATGTTGCATTCAGTTATATTATGCAGCAGAATTTAACAATTATAACTTCATCAGTATATGCATAAAACTAACAAACATTTCTGTAAACTGAATTGTTACAGAAATCTAAACCACTAAGAACAATTAAGGAAGTAGGGCTGAACACAAAAACTTGAACTCTGCCATCAGTCTTACAAGACATACACAATAAACTTAACATAATCATGGGCACTTATTGAGGAAATCACTAACTAAACATGGGGTCATCAAATGACTGTAACAATGCCTAAATGTGACACGCCACAAATCCCAAATCTCCGTGACTACTGACACACTTAAGTAAATGTCAACTCCCTGTACGTAAAATATGCAATTTATTCACATTTTAATTACAAAGTTTGTGCTCAAGCACTGAATCACATTTCTTTGTTTTCTGTTTGTAGCCAAACCACTTCATACTAAGTTCTCTATCTCTGTCAGTGTGCACAGTACTTCTTTTTTAAAAATCTTTTTATGAAGAAACACAGAGCATCAGATGGGCCTGCGTGGCCAGTTCTTTACCCTTTCAAAATAAAGTTTGCTCATTCATTTGATCTTTGCAGGCTCATTTTTCCTCATGCCTCTCATGTTTTCATGAGACACTTCAGCAGAAACTCTTCATATTGTATGTAAATGATTCAAGACAAGACTTACTTTTTTGTTTTTCATTCAACAACTACTATTAACAGCCCAGTCATTTAAAAAAAATTAAACAACTCTTTTTTTTTTTTTTTGCTAATAATTTATTAAGACTACATCTATGAACACTGAAATAGGTTGGGTTTTTTTTTCCCCAGCATTCATCAATCTGCTACTCATGCAGTTATATAAAGACAAGATTTAGTTTTATGTGAAGATCTATATTTCTTTTAAAATACAGGCATTATGAGTGCACTGTACTCATAAGCCTTTCATAAGCAGTTCTCTCATATGTCATATGGAAGATCATGGGTTCAATCCCGGGACCAGGAAAAAAAAAGCAACAACTCACAAGACCTCTGGGAGTCATGACCCAGAGCGGCCCACCCCCCTTTTAGTGTCAGGAGTTTAAAGGGCCGAAACATTTGTCTGAGGGGGGGGGGGGGGGGTACTTCCTCTGATGATCTGAAGGAGTTGTGTTGTTGTTCTGCTCTCTGCGGTAGAGAGTTTCCTGCATATATATATATATATATATGTCATGTTCCTGTTTTTATTTCTAGCTTACTTGATACATCATAGAAACGAGTTTACAACCTATTCCTTTCAGTTACACAAACTAATGCTCTCTCATGCTCTGAAATGAAACAGCCTTCTCTAGAATAAGAAATTTCTTATGAATAACACAGCCTGGTAGTGATTTCTCTTATAACTGGACTTAGTTTTGCAGTTGCTGTTGAGGTTTCCTGTATCTCACACTGTTGAGCTCATGCATTTCTGGCATGTTTGAGTTGTTGATCTGACTCTGCTTCACTGCAAGAACCTCACGCTTGTCAGGGTCATCTTCTGTAGGCACAGCATAGTAATACACTACCATCCCATCATGCTCTGATGTCATAATGAGTTCATGATGCTCTAGTTCTGAACTGGTTATATTTTTCCGTAACCTGTTTAACCTCAGATCTGGGATATAATTATACATAATATGATTTATAACAACTACAGCAGAAAATGTTATGACCAGCGTTATTACATAAAAGTTTGCAAATGTTTTTTCCTTCTGGTCAGCTTTGTGATCTCTCGTCCATTCCGTGTTGTCGTAGCGATGGCCCTTGAAATGGAAGTCATGCTCTGGTTCAGGGCGATATGTGTAGGCATGTGAGCGGTAGACTGGAGAGTTCATATGCCGTGCAACATATTGCTCAGCTCGTAGTGTCGCATCGTAATCTCGACGAGTCTGTGGCTTGCTGAGAACTGAGTGTGCCTCGTTCACTTGAACGAATTTTTTGTGATTATCTGGGTCATCCCTGTTTGAGTCGGGGTGCCACTGTTTTGAGAGTTTAATGAAAGCTTGCCTGATTTCCTTAGGCGTTGCAGATCGGCTCAAACCTAAGACTTCATAGTGAGACTTCTTGGGTACAAACGACGCGAGTGCCCTTACAGATGGCGAAGGAGTCAACAAGGGCACAGGTCTGGTACCAAAGTTCGGAAAAAAAGAGCATGTGGTTGTCAGCCTTCCTAAATGCAGGCAAGTGGGAACAATTTTAAACATAAATTTCATGTCTTTATCACTGCCACTAACCAAAGTCCACATAATTCAGTGGATGAAATTTGTCTTATGTAACGCCTACTATATCCTCCATTTTGAACATTTGTTTCTATTTTCTTCTTGTGGAGAGCGGAGATGTGACGGTTGTGAAAGTGAATGGTTTTTTTTCTCGTCTGGTACTGAAAGGTTGTCTATAGTAGTTGTACTTCTTGTACCACCCCCTCTGCCACGACTATGTGTGGTCCTTGCAAGTTTTTAGTTTATGTGCGGGCATGACACTGGTTGCTTTTGACTGGACTAATGAGTTTCATTTTAACAACCTTCGGTATGCTGACGACACAGTACTGATAGCTGAGAACCATCAAGACCTGCAAAATCTCTTGGATAAAGTCGCCAAAGAAAGTGAACAGAAAGGCCTTACTTTGAACATCAAAAAGACAGAGACTATGGTTATGTCTAAGAAACAGAATCCACCAACATGCAGTATAAAATTAAATGGAACTATTCTAAAGCAGGTGCAGAAATTCAAATACCTTGGAGCAGTAATAACTTCAGATGGGAAATGTAGAACAGAAATTAGGAACAGAATAGGCCAAGCAAAGACTGCATTTGAGAGAATGAGAAACATATTATCCAACACATCATTATCAATGATTGTTAGAAAATGAGTCCTAAGATGCTATATTGAACCTGTCTTGTTATATGGAAGTGAATCATGGACAATAGACAGGTCTGCATAAAAATCATTGGAAGCAGCAGAAATGTGGTTTATTAGAAGAATGTTGCGAATCCCCTGGACAACAAAAATAACTAATGAAGAATGTATGAGAAGAGCTGGAGAGACAACAAATCTTGTCAAAATGATAAGAGAGAGACAATGTACTTTCACAGGACATGCAATGAGAAGAGGGGGCATTGAAAATATTACAACAACAGGAAAAATAGACGGAAGAAAATCAAGATGAAGACCAAGAGAAATGATACTGGACAGTCTGACGGGATAGTGTGAGAGATCAGTAACTGAGCTGATGGCCTGCATGAATGATCGCGTACGCTGGAGAAGCATAATAGCCAACGCCATTCGTCACGGCACCTGATGATGATGATGCTGAATGAGTTTCATCACTTCCTGTACGTGTACTTGAATGTGGGAAATAAACTGGTGTTCCTGCTTGTTGCTTTACAACTTCTGGTTAAATGATTCAAGTGTGCAATGAATTTGAGAGAGAGAGAGAGAGGTGAGAATGATGGATGAGAGCTCGATGGCAAACCAAGAAAGAAAGAAAGACGGAGTTACGTAGTTTTGCGTAATTTAATAACTCAGCTTTGATGCTCACTGATATACAAATACAGCCCAGAAATACAGGATAACTACAGCACATCTACATAACTTACACCAAGCAAGTGTCGTTATATCACGTCTCAAAGCTTGACTTCTAAACTAAGGTCAAATGAGCAAATGTAATTACACGCTATAAACTCTCATATACATTGTTGAGGATTTACCTCGTTGTTTATCAAAGCACCCACTAACTGTACACGATATAAGACATAAAAAGCGATAACAACAGTAACAACATCATATTTAATGTATGTGAAAAATAAAGAATTGTAGGAGGATTTAAGTATCAAAACAAAACACATTGTAATGTTTTTGCATCTTAACGACAGAAGCTCTGTCAACTTATGATTTGGTATTTGTACATCCAGTTGAAATGTGGGTTCGAATCTCAGCCAGTCTATTGTCATTTTCCTTCCTCCAAGGTCTGTGTGTTGTGCCTCTATTCTCAAGTTCCCCCTACGATTCTTAATTTTCATACTTTACCCTCTGTAAACAGCAAGGTTTGCTGTTTTAATGTAACAAGTAACATTTAACATCACAGCTGCGGAGGAAACAGGGAAAAGCAACATGAAGAGATAAAGTGTCACACATGAATATTGCTTCACTTTGATTATATTTATCACTCTCCGTATAGGCCAGTGGTTTTTAACTTTTTCTCTGGTCATGGACCTCTTTCCCATTTTAAGAACAGCTGTGGACCCCTTCCCAGTTTGAGAACAGCCGTGGACCCCTTCCCAGCTTGAGAACAGCCGTGGACTCCTTCTCAGCTTGAGAACAGAAGTGGACCCTTTCTCAGCTTGAGAACAGAAGTGGACCCATTCCCAGCTTGAGAATAGCTGTGGACCTTCTTCCCAGCTTGAAATCAACCTTTGGGCCTCCCTTCTAGTCTGGGAAGGTTCTTAGACCTTAGTGGTACAGTCTTACTGTTGTGAGTAAATTATAAAACAGTAAGACATACATTGATAACTACCTTCCATGAACAGTTTTGTTTTTGTTTTATTTAAGTTTAATCATTTTTTTAATGAATCGCTTGTCTTATAATACGTTGACACTGAAACATCAAAACTGATTGCCTAGAAAATCTTTCACATTTGACAGGAAAGGATTAAGGAATGCTTTCAAGTGCACTTTTATTTAAATGTAGTTAAGCAATGTTTTCATCAAACGGTGTTCATACAAGTAGAAAATGAAGATAGTACAAACTTGTAAAACACAAGATGGCGCATACAGAACCACACCCAGTGTTCGGGGCAGCTATTGTCCGGCCTAGAATTATGAAATATGACGTGAAAAGTATTTTGTGTTGGAGGCTGGTTTCGTGTGCGCCATCTTGTATTTGTATCCAATGAAATATAGGTGGAATGATTAGAACAATAAATAAAAAGGCACAGTTTAATTTACTACTTAAATATTTAATTTTAGTTTCCGTTATAATCTAGTGACATAAAGATTCCTATATGTATCAAAATTTCAAGCCGGGCATTGAATAACACGAAAACTGGAGTTTTTAGCGCTATTCAATGGCTGACTTGAAATTTTATTAATGGTAGTTACCGATTTTAAATCTGGAAATTTGTAGTTCTTCTCTGTTGAAAGTTTGCATTAGTAACTGAACTATGTGGGTACACGGAGCTGCTACAGGCTACACATATTATGGAATGCATTTCTGTGTAATCAACACGAGTATATGGGTACTTGCTAGCGTTTTATTTTGATTTATTATGAAGACAGTGTCTCTAAAAGTGGTGAACAAAGTTTTGTGATACTATATATTATATAATGTCAGTGTTATGAATGTTTGTGAGATGTGAAGAGAAACTGGAGGCAAATGAGAAATGGTTTTAAAGAAAGATCAACACATGCCACTGACAGCCAGAGAAAAAAAAAAAAGAAAGAAAGAAGTTGTAAGAGAAGGTGCAGAATATCCAAAAACTGTTTGAAATAATTAAGGAAATGTATTCAAGAATATCTGGACAAGTCATGAGAAGACCTGATAATCACCAGGGAAATAGAGGGAATAGTGGAGAGGACAGGGAAGCCAAGAGAAAAATATCTGAACGGGTTGTCCATGTGGCACGAGAAAGGGAAGCAAATTTGATTGAAATAATAGGGAATGTGTAGAATGGGGAAGCATGATCCCCAACGCCTTCCGCCACGGCTCATAATAAACCAATCAGTTGTTTATTCTTAGAACATGAGAAAACGAATCCGTTGACATGACCTGTCGTCGACACAAAGTTGCTGTAAACTGTAGAGAAAAATCAAAACTTAAGTAACAAGACAGCACTAACACCTCTTGTAACTTTCTCGTCTTATTTTCTTAAAGCTGCATTTTCTGGTAACCAAGTGATTATGCTCACGATTCTATCGTTGGTAGTGGAGCTTGCCAAGAAGCCTGCGTCGAGGCTTTCTGAGAAGCCATCGAGACACTTTCTTTCAAGTCCAGGAAATGGGAAAAGCCATCACCACGAATGTCATCATGAACATCATCACTTGACTGAAGAACAAACAGTTCACAACATACAATTTCGAACTTTTCAGACCTTCCTTCTGTTTGTTGAGATGGTTATCATTTTACTTTTTGCAGATTATTTGTATGCTAATACTATATCTTTCTTGATACCTGTCTAGCTTGTTGGTAATATCTACCTTATTCATTATATGTCTTCTTTCACCATTATATGTCTACTTTGCTCATTATGTATCTAGTCTTACCAGTGTCTCTAGTTCTCATTAGTTTATTTAATGTGCCTTGTTTAACTGTTATGTATCTGGTTTATCCATTCAACATTACCTAATTTAATCATTATATGTATTATATTATGTTTCATTTAATGACTAACATACATTAATTAGGCATAACATTAGAGCACAACATTATCAGGTCACACTAAGAGATCATCGCCCCAACTGTTCCGCATCATAAGGTCAAAGTAAGCGTCAGTATCAATGCTGCAGCTGATTGAAGCGTAGTAAGACATAAACTCATCCAGCGTCACCTGGAAAACATACAGAAAACTTCTTTTGTTATCATAAGCGTCACCGGAAAACATACAGAAAACTTCTTTTGTTATCATAAGCGTCACCGGAAAACATACATAAACGCATGCTGCCTGTTTAAAACATAAATAAAAGGTAAACTTCTCTCATAAAACTATTACAAAGAGGAAACTTTTATAGCGTTGTCTGTGCAGGTAGAAATAGCGAACAACAAATTCCTCAAGCACTCGTAAGTATAATGCACCAAATGGCCATAAACTGAAAAAAAAAATCCATGAATATTTTTAAGTACATTACCCATCAAAACAGTCACGTAATGAAGCTAAAGCACGCCAAGAAACAATGATAACAGGTCAAAGAATGTCAAAAGTGGACATATATACAGATCAACGAAGAGTTCTGGTGTCACTTGTACAAACACTGAACAACCAAGCATAGAGCAGATACAAATATACAGATCAACGAAGAATTCTGGTGTCACTTGTACAAACACTGAACAACCAAGCATAGAGCAGACACAAATATACAGATCAACGAAGAATTCTGGTGTCACTTGTACAAACACTGAACAACCAAGCATAGAGTAGACACAAATAAAACTGAACCTCTGCGTCACAGTCAATAAACAAATAAAAAAAATAAAAATAAAAATAACAGTTGTATTCGTTTGCAAGAAAATTCAATTTCTTTTCTGTTGTTGAAACCAAGTTTCTTACAGTAAAGTCTAACAACAAACAAAAGAAACTCTCTAGTTATGAATTCTACGCGTGCGCTGAACAAGTCTTAGCCTAAACTCACTAAGGCTCGGTTTTAGAAACCATCACAAATTATTTGGAAGATGAATGGTGGAGACTCTTTCACTGGCGCACGCACAAAGATGCAAACAGGACCTAAAGCAGATGCAAGCGTGCTGGGAATCAACGAATCAGTGTTAGCCCTCGTTCGTTTATCCAAACTCATCTTTTGTGTTACGTACGTGGATCAATGACTTGTCAAACTGGTACCACAAAGAAGTGATGGGTGACAGTGTGCTGTGCACGTTTTATACGCAAAAGAAAAACCAGTTTAAAATTTGAAAAGAGAAAATAGGATGGTAAAGCAAAAGATACAGCAAGTTTTTTTTTTCCCATAGAACTTCTTTAAAGAATAATCGATTAGATAACGCAACAAATAAACGTTTTAACCTCCAGTGGATTTAGGATCCACTGGCTCAGCGTGTTTTCCCCCTTTTATAACTTAATTTGTGTTTAGTCTCTTTAGTTAGCTTTCAAGAAAACTCTTTTTTCTTTCCCAAATAACTGATGTGCTTAACAAAAATAAGTACATTGTTTCAATTTCTTCTCTTTCTTGTGAAATCTTTCCAGCTTTTGGTAAAGCCGCTTATCTTGTCTTTTACAAAAGTCTGTCTGTTTAACTATTTCCCAGTACTTACAATGCCGTCAATGTGACCCTCAGCCTCAAATGTCTTCAGAAATTCTTGGTAGACTTTCGTTTCCGACCATTCTCCAGTAATGTATTTAGGATGCTTCTTGGCGTTGTAGGTCTTTGCTATATCTTTGACTGTAACGATGCCGTCTCCTAGGCATGGAACAAGAACTATGTACGTCTCAGAAATGCAAACCATTGGATGAATTAATGAATGAAAGCTTTGGTTCAATTCAGTGAAAGAAAATACTAGTTAAATCTGTTATATGACACAGTAACATGTGTCTGAATTGGGAAAACATCACAGACTGAGTGATTAGCTGAGAGGTTCTCACACTTTTTCACCTGTAGCTACCATCAGAAGAAATTAACCTCTGTGTTTGTTTGTTTGTTTGCTTTTGTTTACCACAGTGGACTGGAATATATCCTCATGTTACTGTGAATAATTTTTACGCGACATCCTGTTTTCTCTTCATACACTGACAGCTATATGTACAGTATAGTCCAGCGTGCCTTCTTTTAGGTAGATATCCTTTATTTTCGGGAAACACATTTCTTAACACAAGTGTCAGGAAGCACATTTTATAACCGGGTCGATTAGAGGACGTTAGCAGCTGTCATCAACCCACAATCTTTGCATCTGAAGACATTTTAATATCGACTGTTAATTTAGAGTTCCCTCCCTGTGTCCAAATGCGAATACATAATACATTCTCAGTATAAACAGAGATCCATACACGCGCCCTAACGCTGTTTGTTAAGTAAGGATCAATGCGAAGAAAATATTTCAGACATCCAGAAGACTTGCAGTCCCAGATACAAAGGAAGAATGTAGTTTCTATGTAATGTAGCAAAAAATAGGACCATTGTACCCTACCACGCATGATCGTAAAAGGCGACTAAGGAGGGTTCGGCATAGGGCCAGCAACCCTATCTGGTAAAAAAAAAACTATCAGACTGCTACAGAAACAGAAGCAATGTAAAAAACAAATGCAGGTGGAAGGAGAAATGCTTATCAGGAAACTGAGCCCATGAAGGTTGTGGATGAAAGCCAGCCACTGGAAGTCCCCACCCCGACTGCAGATCTCCTGGAACCTAAACACAAGATGCAAATAGGCAGCTCTAATGTAAGAACACTTAACCAGGCTGGAAAACTGGCACAAATCATCAAGGAAATGCACAGATACAAATTAGACATACTAGGAATACAAGAAGCAAGATGGATAGGACAAGGCAGAAGGAAATTAACAACGCAGCACACAGAAGATACAATATTATGGTCATTAAAGAAGATCATCATAAAGGAGGAGTAGCATTGATTATAACAAAAGAAGCATCAAGAGCATTGCTGAAATGGACACCTATAAATGAGAGATTATTATATGCACGCTTCAACTCAAGATTCACGAAGCTGTCTATTATAGTTAGTTATGCACCAACAAAAGCAGCTGAAGAGGAATTAAAAGAAGATTTTTACAACAGCCTCCAAGCCACAGTAGAAACAATACCCAAGCATGATATGCTACTCATCTTGGGCGACTTCAATGCAAAAGTAGATGAGGGAAATAAAGATAGAAGAAGAATCATGGGAAGAGAAGGAATCGGAGAAATAAATGAAAATGGAGAAAGATTGTGCAGTTTCTGTGAAGAAAACATGATGACCATCGGAGGGACAATTTTCCAACATAAAAATATCCATAAAGTGACTTGGAGGTTGCCAGATAAAACCACAGAAAACCAAATCGATCACATACTAATAAACAACAAGTGGAAACGGTCACTACAAGATGTGCGAGCAAGGAAAGGAGCAGATGTAGGAAGTGATCACAAACTTCTGGTAGCAAAAAATAAAACTAAAATGAAGAAAAGCCAAAATCGGAGAACACAGAAAGACACGTTTTGATACAAGAACATTGAAAGACCAGCAAACAAGGAATGAATTCTCAACAGTACTTAAAAACCGCTTCAGTGTCCTACAAGACGAAGCAGAAATATCCATACTAGAGTTCAATAAAACACTACAGGAAACAGCAAAAGAGGTGCTGTGATATCGAAAAAGGAGAAAAGAGGAATGAATAAGCAAGACCACATGGGAAAAGATAGAGCAAAGAAAGGAAATCAAGAAAAACTTACTGAACACCAAATCACATAGGCTAAAAGAACAAGTTTTTAGTACTTATGCACAAAAAGACAAAGAAGTGAAGGAATCATGCCATGAAGATAAACGTCAATTCTATGACAACTTAGCAGAAGCAGCAGAGAAAGTAGCATATGCAAATGAATATGAAAACCATATACAAAATCACAAAGCATATGACAGGTAACTTCAACACAAGATGTGAAAGTGCAGTAAGAACACAAAATGGACAACTGGTCAGTGGAGAAAGAGAAAAAATTGAAAGATTGAGGGAACACTTTAACACCCTACTAAACAGAACACAAGCAGCACAAACAATAGACATACCTGAAGCAAAAACAGAACTAAACATCAATACAGGACCAATAACAATAAGTGAAGTAAAGGAGGCAATAAAGAAGCTAAAATTAGACAGGGCACCAGGTGAAGATGAAGTGATTGCTGAGATGTTGAAAAGAGAAGAAACAGAAATACCAAAACAACTCTGCTCGATACTACAACAAATTTGGGATCTAGAAAAAGCTCCAGAGGAGTGGAAAACTGGCCTTATAGTGAAACTACCAAAGAAGGGTGACCTCAGAGATTGCGGGATCTGGAGAGGCATTACCCTACTGCCACTCACCAGTAAAGTATTTTGTAGAATAATCATCAACAGAATTGTACCAGCACTTGAGGGAAAACTCTTATGAAAGAGCAGGCAGGATTTAGGAAAGGAAGATCGTGCATAGACCACATATTTGTACTTAGACAAATATTAGAACAAGCAAATGAGTGGCATAGCACAACATATCCACTGTTTATGGATTTTGAGAAAGTCTTTGACAGTGTCAACAGAGATGCACTGTGGAAAATCCTAAGATGGCATGGCCTCCCCCATAAGATAGTGAAAGTAATCAAAGCCCTATACGAGGGTTTTCAGTGCAAAGTGATCTGTGGAGAATATACCTCCAGCAGCTTTAGGGTACAAAAGGAGTGAAACAGGGATGTGTACTATCACCAACTTTATTTATCTTGGCAGTAGACTGGTTAATGAAGGAGGCAACATCAGACAAACACAGAGGATTATAATGGACTCTTGACACTGTGCTGGAGGACCTTGACTTTGCGGACGACATTTGTCTACTATCAAGCAGCCACAAAGATATGCAAGATAAAATAAACAAGCTAACTCAGAATACAAACACCATAGGACTAAAGATCAACGTAGGAAAGATAAAGTTAATGAAGCAAAATGTGAACAAGAGAAATGTACTCAGAGTAGATAGTAAGTTAGTGGAGGAGGTCAACGAATTTGTATATCTTGCCAGTAGAGTAGTAGAAGATGAGACAGCAAAGAGGACATCAACAGCAGACTTACTAGAGCAAACCAGGCTTGTGCAGTGCTGCAGACTATATGGAATTTAAAAAAAAAACAAGCATGAATACGAAAATCAGGATATTTAAGAGTAATGTTCTAAGTGTACTACTCTATGGAAGTGAATGCTGGAAAATCACCAAAAACCATAGAAAACAAGTTGAATTCTTTCCAGACTAAATGTTTCTCGAAGAATTAGAAAAATATTTTGGCCAAACACCATAAGAAATAACATTTTGTTGGCAGAAATAAAGATGAAGCCATTGACAGCAACTATTGAGGAAATACGCTGGCGATGGTTGGGACATGTGCTCCGAATGACTGAAAACTCACTACCAAAAATAGCACTAAGATGGACACCACAGGGGAACAGAAGTAAGGGTAGATCAAAAGAGACATGGAGAAGAACAACAGAAAGGATGCTGAGCAATAGAGGGCTCACTTGTGGAAAACCCTTGCGGAAGCCCCATGTACCCTGGGCCCTTAAGGTTCAGGCAAAGAGAGAGAGAGAGAGAGAGAGAGAGAGAGAGAGAGAATGATTGATTGATCTTTATTTCAAAAGGGTTAAGAATTGGGCACGCAGGCCCGTCTGACATTCTGCCCTTTATCATACATCTTTCACTCTATTCCAGACATTCTACAAATATGCTGTTCATATAACAAACATAACTAACATTGAAACTGAGAGACATAAAATAAAATATAACATTTACGTTTCGCTCTTAAACATTCACTCAGTACAGAAGTAACTACATACATTATAAATGACTATCTACTAAACAAAATTTTGGGGACTATTCAGAAAACAATTAATTGTACTCGGTGTCTGTAAGAGCAGTTTAAGATAACTTTTAAGTTTTATAAGTCATGGAGGCATGTAGTCGACATCAAATAGATATTGGGAAAGCTTGTAGTTGTAGGTGGGAGTATAATTTATATTTTTTATATAGGATGGGAGGGTATTCCAAAGATGAGCAGCAGAATAACTAAGGCTTTTCTTGTAAAGATCAAGTCTAGATTTTGGAAAACATATGTTGTTCAAGCGTTGGCTGCACTTTGGGCTAAATTTAAACAGGTTCCATAGATAAGGCGGGGCATGCCGTGAAAGAAAGAGAGAGAGAGAGAGAGAGAGAGAGAGAGAGAGAGAGATGTAATGTAGCAGCGCTGAGAAAGGGATGTTCGACAGTTAAGCAAAACCCATTCAACAGGGACAAAGTGCAGTTCAAAAATAGAAGGAAGAACAGACAATATCGTCGAATGGCAAAGAAAACAGCTTGAATAAATTATCAGAATTTCTAATTAGGGAGGTAAAGACTGAAAGATGGCGAATCATTTATTAGGAGATATCCCTACAGCAAGGCAGAATATGGGATGATGATGATGATGATGATGATGATGATGGCAGCGACGACGGTGGTGATATTCAGAGATTTTCATTTGTTGTATGCTCATTTATACATATGTAACGAAAATATGATCCAACTTGTAAAAGGTAAAGGTAAAATTCCCGTCTCCATGCCATTAAGGCATATTGGAGAATACGGTGTTAGGCCCGTATTTTCCATGACCTTCTGCACATGAAAGTGTGATGTGGTCACGCCTGGTCACTTTACCTTCCCAGATTTCTCTGGTACCCATTTTTAGAGGCTGGGTGAACCCCGGGGCCTGTCTGATGTGTAAAGATAGTCCCATAGCAAATGCCGTAAGGGATGAGGCGTTAGAGACCTGGGCCATCAGGGTATGAGGTAGGGTGGCCAGTTCCTTTACTCGCTGCCTTTCCTTCCCAGATTTTCTCCGGTACCCATTTTATGAAGCTAGGTCGACCTCGAGGCCGTATTGGTAGGGAAAAAAAAATACCCTCAGCTGGGGATTCGAACCCTCGACCATTCGGTTGCTAGACGAGTGCTCTAACCACTACGCTAGCCGGTCCTCTTTTGGTGTGTTTTAAAAAAAAAAAAAGGTGTGTACCAGAAAAAAAAATTCCACTGCTGGGATTGAACCCAGTACCACCGGATTAGTAAACCGAGCGCCTAACCATTCAGCAAACCAACTTGTATGTTACATTAAGTTACTCAAATCTCTCTCTCTCTCTCTCTCTCTCTGAACCTTAAGTGCCCAGGGCACATGGGGCTTCCGCAAGGGTTTTCCACAATGCCTGTCCTTCGCCTTTTTTATGCTCTTGCCCAGGTGAGCCCTCTATTGCTCAACATCCTTTCTGTTGTTCTTCTCCATGTCTCTTTTGATCTACCCTTACTTCTGTTCCCCTGTGGTGTCCATCTTAGTGCTATTTTTGGTAGTGAGTTTTCAGTCATTCGGAGCACATGTCCCAACCATCGCCAGCGTCTTTACTCAATAATTGTTGTCAGTGGTTTCATCAAATAGGCTTGACAAAGTGAGTTTTGTCTGATAAAGTGACAGTTTGCCAAGAGATTTGATGTAGAACATGCTATGATCAAAGGAACGTTACGAACTATTTCAACTAAAGTTACCTGTGTTGTCCATCTTGACAAATGCTGCTTCAACCAGTCGCCTTCTTCTGTCATTCATCTTTGGCTGAGGACGTTGAAAATATCATAATTATTTGTAGACACACTTTCAAAACTAATCACTGTTATTTGTAAGAGATAAGAGAACGGTACGCAGTAAACACTTGTAGGAGACCACATGTGAATGTCTGTGCCTCAACAGTTTGGTACCTGCTGGAGACCACGTGTGAATGTCTGTGTCTCAAAAGTTTGGTACCTGCGAGAGACCACATGTGATTGTCTGTGCCTCAAAAGTTTGGTACCTGCGAGAGACCACATGTGAATGTCTGTGTCTCAAAAGTTTGGTACCTGCGAGAGACCACATGTGAATGTCTGTGTCTCAAAAATTTGGTACCTGCGAGAGACCACATGTGAATGTCTGTGTCTCAAAAGTTTGGTACTTGCGAGAGACCACATGTGAATGTCTGTGTCTCAAAAGTTTGGTACCTGCGAGAGACCACATGTGAATGTCTGTGTCTCAAAAGTTTGGTACCTGCGAGAGACCACATGTGAATGTCTGTGTCTCAAAAGTTTGGTACTTGCGAGAGACCACATGTGAATGTCTGTGTCTCAAAAGTTTGGTACTTGCAGGAGACTGAATCTGAGCTACGAATTTTCACCGCAATGACCTCCTTCCATTTCCAGACGTCATCATTTTCGGCCAGACAGGCAGTGATGGCTTCATTATTTGTAGCATCACCTTATCACCATTATTCTCCATGAAACAACTACTCGTTTTATTTTTTCCACCTCATTTTCATCGCCGCAATCACTTCCATCACTTAATTTTTTTCAGCCCTTCTCTTTTCTGTCAAGTCTATAAATCGCTTGTCACACCTTCCCCCCTCCCTCTATAAACTGAGTCGTGTAAATCAAAACTGCCTGCATGTCTAAACTGAGCTTCACACGTTCTCCCTCTCCAGTCTGTCCACAGTTTTCTATCTTCACTATCTCTCGCAAATATTTCGCAGCGACCAACTGAAAAAGATGATGATGATGATGATGAATGGGTTGGCTGGTTGGTTGTTTGCTTGCTTGAAAAAATGAACGGCTATTCGAGAGCTCCAGGCAGATGGTCAACAAACAAATACAAATGGATGTAATCAGCGAACGCTGACGGAGATACCGAAGAGGAGTTCGGAACATCGGTGGATGCACACATGTCCTGCCTAAGTAATTATTGTTTGGTTAGCGCCTCGCTGTACCTGTGAACTTAAACTCTTTGCAACAGAAGAAACGGCGAAAAAATAGCAAGAGGATAACCAGGAACGGAACACCGAACTCCAGTTGGATGAGCTGCCACCTAGCCACAAGAAGGTAAGACAATATGGGCTGGGTTGCAAAGCTGCTCTAAAGAAAAATGCTCGATTGACCTAACTGGGCGATCCTATGAGTGACACTAGGCCCACTGAACTCAGAAATTTAAGTCACTTCAAACAGAGCTTGAATACACAAGCATACATGCATGGTTTTCTGTTAATGTTTCGTGCAAACTGGACAACAAAAACAACATTTGGCGATGAATCGTCCTCTGAAGTCTACGGTTCAGATCTTTAGTCACTCGTTTTCTATTTTTTTTCTTTCTCTCACGTCTGATGAGCTCGAGTTTCAGGCTAACTCGGCCTATTCTGTCTCCGTACTCTGCAATGCCAACCCTCGTAGCTTTCCTCTGTGCTTTAAAAAATACAGTACAACTGATAACGTCTCAGTCTTCTATCTCTACGGCCAGGCTCAAGAGATTCAGCAGACTGACACAGGAGCAGCGACGGAAACAGGAGCAGCGACGGAAACAGGAGCAGCGACGGAAACAAGCCAAAATCCGCTTAGTTAGCCGACCCTAATAACCCCGCTGCTCAGAAAGCATAAACCTTCTCCTACCAGATTTCTGACTGGCCTTACGTTTTTGTTTGTTTGTTTGTTTTTTTGTAACTAAAACATTTTAACTAACAGAATTTGTTGAAAATGTGAAAACTGCTAACGATTCCTACCTATAACACAACTTTCATTTTTAAAATCCTATAAAGTATCTACGGGGGGGGGGGGGGAGTGATTAATAAGTTCTCGGCATAAGGTACAAATACTATACACGCACAGTTGATATTAGGTGCAGTTGTAGATCAGATTAATGTAAGATTAAACAACAAGTTTCAAGAAATTAATTGCAACCAATTTTTTTTCTTTTTTTACAGACTACTGAGGTGGTAAGGGGTGCCAGAAATTGAGAAAATGAATAAAATTTCTCATCGAGCAGTCATTCGTTACCTCTGCATCAACCATTGAAAGTGATCCATGAGGATATGGTAGAGACTCTAGGGGAGAGTGCCCCTTCTTACAGCACAGTGAAGAAATGGGCAGCTCAGTTCAAACATGGAAGGGAGAGTCTGGAAGATGATCCCCGTCCAGGAAGACCAAGAACGGTAAGCACCGATGAAACCACCGGCAGAATCCATGACATGGTAATGAAGGATCGACGACTAACCGAGCGGTACACTGCTACTGAGTTGGGCATCTCACAGGAACGTGTTCATGCCATTGTTCACAACGATCTTCAAATGACAAAGGTCTCTGCTCGATGGGTCCCGAAACTTCTTGGAGCTGATCACAAACGACAGCGTCTCAACACGCCAAGAGACAATCTTGGCCATTTTTCTGCAGATCCTGAAAAAGTTTCTTCCGCAATGTATGACTATGGATGAGACTTTGGTTCATCATTTTCAACCAGAAACCAAAGAACAGCCAAAGCAGTGGAAGTATCATGGATCCCCACCTCCAAAGAAAGCAAGAATGGTTCTGTCTGCAAGAAAAGTGATGGCTTCCATCTTTTGGGATTCAGAAGGTGTGCTATTGGTAGACTATCTTCAAAATGGCAGAACGGTCACCGGGGCCTATTACGCTAATGTTGTGAGCCAACTATGGGTCAAATTAAAGGAAAAGCGTCGAGGGACATTGACGAGAGGAGTCATCTTTCAACAAGACAATGCTCCAGTTCACAAGTCGGCTGTGGCAATGGCTGCCATTCATGAATGCGACTTCCAGCTTCTTGAACATCCTCCTTATTCCCCAATTTGGACTATTACCTGTTTACTAAACTCAGAAAGGAGCTCAGTGGTCGTAAATCTGCTTCAGATGATGACGTCATTCATACTGTGGATCATTTTCTACTGGCACAAGATGCTGACTTTTACAAAGAAGGGATCTGTATACTCCAGGATCGCTGGATTCAGTGCATAAACTTGCAGCGGGGACTATGCTGAGAAATAACCCCCCAAAAAGTTGTCAACAAATAATCCGTTGGACCTTATGCCGAGAACTTATCAATCACCCCTCGTATGTTTACCAGTGTTTACATGAATTAAAATGTTGTTTTAAAAAGTTGCTGAAAATAGATCTACCGTATATTAGAAATAAACGTGAGTATGCTAGTCCATAGTGACTTGTATTCTCATCCGAAAGTTCTGAATTCGTTGTCAGCAGCCCCCTTCAGTCACTCAGATATGATATAGATACTCGACGAATCATCGTTGGGGTTGGGGGGAGGGAACACCCCCCTCCAATCACTCAGCTGTGATATAGATACTCGACGAATCATCGTTGGGGGCGGGGGGCGCTTGGACAGGATTGGACTACATACATGTCTTTCGGTGAATGAACATAAATTAGGAAACCATTCAAAGTTCAGTCCCACGAATGAGGGACTTCTCTGAATCCAGCACAGATGAAAGCATTTTTTAAAATGAGCATATAAAATACAACAACATGAACAGAACAAAATATACACGATTTGTATATTTTAAACAAATGCAATAGTTTCTAACCCGAAGGTTTGGCGCACCTGGATCGCGCGCAGAAACTCCTCAAAGTCGATAGTACCTTCACCGTTCCTGTCAAAATATCGAAATATTTCATACTCCTGCTCCTTCCGAATAACGACACCCACATCGTGCAATCCCTTGGAGAACTCCTCGAAGCTCAGTTTTCTGTTTCCATCATCGTCCATAATGTAGAAACGACTGCAAGAAATACAAGAGAAATTCGTTCAGTAGCTCGGGTGTCGCAGCCGACAATAGTTATGGGAATGAAGAAGAAGATGAAGTCTCTAGAAATTTCATTCTGCAGAAGTTGTGATGTTTATTAGAAGACTATTTTTGTAAGCAAAAACAGAAGAATCACACACAGTCTTAGAAACACTAGCAGTAGACCTAGGTTTTGAAACATTCAAAGTAAAAATTACTTCTATATTCTTTAACTTTCTAGATCAAAATAATACATTCAGCTTTCATTTCCTGTCACAATACTGACCAGGAACAAACAAGTTCTGACAGCAGATACAAGTTTTGATTAATTTCAACTTTCTTCTGTTTCATCTCCTGTCACAATAATGGAGACATTCGTCGGGAGTTTAGCCTCCAACCTCATAACTAATTACTGCTTTCATTTGCTCCCATGAAAAGTGAAGGAAAAACTGTTTACGTGTTCCTGTTGAGAAATGCCCTGCGAGTTTATCAGCATGCGTCCGACAAGTCTCATCAGTCAAGACACAAGAGTTTCAATTTTGTCGTTTATCAGACAAGTTTAGGGTGGTCTTTTCAAGCACGTAGCACGTGCAACCTAGTGTGGAACTGTACCGATGTTTAAACTCTCTCTTCTACATTAAAGAAACAAACATCATTGGTTGATAAGTGTTAACATGAGGGATATTCTGTCAATCCTCGATCTACACCGTCATATTTTTGCTGCTTCTGTTCATGTTTTTGCCATAATTCAGAGTCCTTTTGAGAGAAGTAAAAAGTCTATAAAATGTGCAAAATCTATTGATCTGAACACTTTGTTGTTTTAATGTGTTTTCTCTTTTTAAAAAAGGGGGTGGGAGAGAATTACAACCAAAGGCACACTATTAAATAAACACCTAACTCCAACGGCTGATCTTTCAAAGAGCCCAAAAAAATGCACATGTGACCTTGATCATGTAAGATGGAAAGCCTGCATCATATTCTATTAAATCCAGCTCATAATCTTAACTTTTATTGCAAGCAAACATTAACTTTGTATAATTTCCCTTCTCTAATAAACCAGGAAGGAAAAAAATAAAAGATGGCAACACCTACCGCTGGACACCTTTTATACCACTGGCTCCTCTGGCCAGAAAATGCGCTTGGACTAGCTCGAGCGGGTTTCTTGAATGCGCCTTATTGACCCTCGCTTTAGCTTTCAGTTCTTCGTTCAGTTTTCCCATATCAGCCATCGTGGCTTCCCGTGAACTGACAAATTTACTTTCAGTCAAGCAAGAAAGATCTATGAAAAATGTTTATAATACAAAGTAATGAAAAAGTACTATCATTTCGTTTTAAGATTACAACACACTAATTAATCAACGTTGCTCCAAAAATAACAGATGAAAATGCCAAATAACAACATGAAATCAACATTTAGGTAACTTTCCATGTGTTAAACTCCAATACAATTAACATACACATATTGGTCTCATTTTTTCACCTCTGTAAAACAGTAAAAGGAAACAAAATGAATATAAATGAATGTTTCTTGTATATCTTTTATACAGGTTAGAAAAATGAGCTTAAAATTGAGAAGAGAATATGGGAAAATAGCAACAAAAAAGACCCCCGTATTTTAGTAACCTTTCTTCTTTATGGAACAATAGATAAGACCAGGCAACAAATAAAAAAGTAGAAAAATAAGAGAACGACGCGCTGTTTCATTATTTCGGCGATCAAAGAATGGGCGATTTTCACAGAAATAAAATGAACTGCCCTTTAACTACAAGAATTAGTATACGAGGTAACACATGTAGATGATAATTTTAATATAGAAATGTTTTTGTTTTTTTTTTACAAATAACCTTTACAGAAACAACATGAGAAATAAATCTTAAAGAAATAGCATGATAAATACATTTTATAAAAACACCATGAGAAGAAAATATTATAGACGTCACATAGGGCTCGTAAGGTAGTTCGCCAATTTTTCCTGTTTTAGGCGAGCTTTTCAACCTCACCAAGGGATTTTATAATAAAGATAGATAGAGGTGTATCGTGCAGTTTTACAAAGTGGCAGAGGGAGTGAGTAAAGTGAGAAAAAAACGAATAGAAAGTATGAGAATGTGGGATTTTATGCATATTGATTTGGCCTCTCTTAACAATGTCCTCTTCAGAGTTTCACGCGGTCTGCCTCTTTTTCTTCGGCCTGTTGTGCTCCACTTCATAGCCTATTTTGAGATTCTCTGATCGTTTCTTCTCATCACGTGACCAACACATATCCATCTCCTTTTCCTGATCACCCATGAGACTGGTTGTTGTTCAGTCATCTGTCTTATCTCTGTATCGTTCTTAAATTAGTTCCGCTTGATGCCGAGTATTTTCCTTAGGCATTTGTTTTCAAACGAGTCTAATTTCTTGTCTATTTCTTTAGTTGTTTTCCAGTTTTCGCCTGCATAAATGAGGGTGGATATTACATTTGAATTGAATAGTCTTAACTTGGTTTTTGTGCTTATAACTTTTGAATGCCATATGTTCTCAAGATTCTTGAAGATCGATGCTGCTTTTGCAATTCTAATTTCCTTTCTGGTGTCATTATCCTGGTCTATGTGGCTGCCAAGGTATGCAAATTGGTTGAATTCTTCAACAGCTGTACCTTCTACGTGTATTTTTCCATTTTGACTAATGGGAAGTTTCATTATTTTTGTTTTGTCCTTGTTAATTTCAAGTCCTATTTTGCTAGACAGTGAAGACAGGCTATCTGTTTTTTTTCTTGCATGGAATTCACATAGTTACTGACAAAAGTTATGTCATCAGCAAAATCAAGATCTTCTAGTTGGGTTCCATGTACCCAGTCAATACATGTGTTACTTGTGCAGTATTTTTTCATTATGAAGCCTATTGCAATTCCAAAAACCAAAGGAGACAGTATACATCCTTGTTTCATGGCTGTTTCAATCTGGAACCATTCGCTCATCCCTTCTTCTGTTTTGACTGCACAAACATATCCGTTTTGGAGGTCCTTAATGATGTTGACAATTTTAGATGGTACTGCACCAATGATAAGAGAAATCAACTTTATAGAAACAAAATAAGAAATAAACTTTGTACAAACAGAAGGAGAAATGAACTTCACGCCATTATGAAGATTAAAATATTTTGAATATAGAATGCGTAATCGCATTAATTCAAGCAATGTTCGACTAACATTTTTGTAGAAAGTAGAATAAAGATCTGGCATGTGGAATTTAAAAAAAAACAATTGATATATATGACACTAACATTCGTCACTGAACTAACGACATAAGTTAGAAATCCCCCCCCCCCCTCTTTTTTCCATACAGCAGCACACTGTATAAAACAATCTTAGTAACATTCTGATAAAGACCGTAAGCACTAATTGACTCCTCAATTAATTTCCAGGCTCTGTCAGAATAGATTTTGATAGAAAAAAAATGGAAGGAAGTTACTCTGTAGCTTATAAATATGAACTTGGTTAGAAGTATGGCACTTTTTATTTTATTTAGACTGCTTAAATAAGGGTCTAAGCATTTATTCACGTAAGTTTCAAGATCCACCAGCACCGGCAGTGTTGTTTTGAGAGTTAATAATCCTGCGGGCCGGACTCTGATTATGATTGGTCTGTGACCTACATAACAAAGTCAGATCTGTCACACTACCGGCGGGTCTAGAAGCGTTTCTACTAAATGAGAAAAACGGGTTTCCTCCTTTCACATTCTCTCGCTCTCTTCTTCTATGTGAAATCAGTAAGTACATTACAAAACCTGCTCGCTTGACATCTTCGTTCGTTCTTCTCTAAAGGAAAGCTGATTTTTCATAAGCATCTCTGATCTAAGGAAATACTCTCCATAACATCTACAATAACCGTCATACGATCAGTATATATCTATTCTACACAACATCTGCAATAGCCGTCATACGATCAGTATATATCTATTCTACACAACATCTGCAATAGCCGTCATATGATCAGTATATATCTATTCTACACAACATCTGCAATAACCGTCATACGATCAGTATATATCTATTCTACACAACATCTGCAATAGCCGTCATACGATCAGTATATATCTATTCTACACAACATCTGCAATAGCCGTCATACGATCAGTATATATCTATTCTACACAACATCTACAACAGCCGTCATACGACACTGTACATCGTATATTTTTTCAACGGAAGCTCAGTGCTTCCTGTCTATCATTGCCCGTCTTGTTTTTAAATCCGTTTTATAAATTGCTTTATTTCTTCTTTTCTTACGACTTCCTTTTATATAACAATAACATAAATCTGGCATGACGTCCTCCATACGACGTCTGACTACATCACAATGTCACTTGTGTTGTGTATTATTAGGTGATGATGTTCTATTTCAAAGAGTATTTCTAATTTTGTTAGAAATGTAGAAATGCTAGGAATGGTTTATAATTATTTAGAAATCCAGAAAAGTCCAAAATGTTCTTGTTAAAAAAGAAGTCGACCACGTGAAACTCTAAAGAGGACATTGTTAGGAGAGGCCAAATTAGTAGGCATAAAATCCCTTGATGAGGTTGAAAAGCTCGCCGAAAACAGGAAAATTTGGCGAACTACCTTGAGAGCCCGATGTGACTTTTAACGGCACGGAAAGGATGTAAGATACGTTTCTAAAACGTGCTAGCAGTAATATAAGTGTATTAATGATCTAAACAACTAGTAGCGAACTTTAAAAGTGTCGAAATTGCAAATGAGATCGCATGTACTTACATTTTGATAGGTTTATGAGAGAACTTTCTGTATGAAATCTTTCCACGGAAGAGAGTTCCGAGTTTTTAAATACTTTCTGTTTACTGCTACCTGGGAAACGTGTCATAGGTCAATTAGCTAGTCTTGCTCATGTAGTTTTTCCTCTTATTAGCGACTCTCCATCACTTACCACAGCATTTTTCACGTAACACAAACAAGTGAATTTTGTTGTCAGAAAACTGTAATTAAAACGCTTTATTACTATTTATAGTTTCTTTGAATATCACTGTATTTAAAACTATTTTTAAAATAACATTTTATTTATAAGATGAGTTTTAAATGCCGACAAACAAACTTTATCACATGACTATACAGGTGAGCATGACCCTGGGACGTGACTGGAAGAATGAAAAGTAATTATAAATCTATGTGATCCTAGATAAGAACTGACAATGTAAACCTCATGTATTCAGATGTTTTACTTACTTTCCCGTAGCTCGAAGGTATGGCTCTGCAACTTTCACTCATGTGTTACTGCATTGTAAACTTTTGCTACTCAAACTTTATTCAGCTGCTGTTGCTCTGTAAATTTTGGCTCCTCAAATTTTATTAAACTGTTATGGCTATGTAGACTTTGATCATAAAATTTAACTAATCAGTTATAGCTATATAAATTCTGGCTCCTCAGATGTCGCTAAGTTGTTATAATTATTCATCTCCATCTTGTGCAGTCCTTTGTGTTTCCAGTTAGTTCAAATGCTTTTCTTCATCCATGCCAGTTGGTCAGTCCTCTGAGATATTTTTCTATTAGTTTTCCTCTCTTTCTACTTGAATTTTCCAGTCACTGCTAGGTTATCCATCTTCTGTCTTCATATGACATAGGTTATCCATCTTCTGTCTTCATATGACATAGGTTATCCATCTTCTGTCTTCATATGACATAGGTTATCCATCTTCTGTCTTCATATGACATAGGTTATCCATCTTCTGTCTTCATATGACATAGGTTATCCATCTTCTGTCTTCATATGACATGTCCAAGAAATTTTGACTGTTTTTTTTTTCTTATCATTTTAACCACTTTTTATTGATATGAAACTTCTTTGAGGACCTCTTCATCTGTTTTTCTGTCTGCTAGGGATGTTTGTGGCATCTTTCATCAAAATCACATCTCTACTGCTTTCAGTTTTTTGTCATCTTTTTGTTGAGTATCCAAGTTTCACAACCATTTTGGCTCTATAAAGCACTGTAGTACTATTTTTCTTACTTTTAGGGACATTTTATTATTATTATTATTATTTAATATTTATTTATTTTTTTCTTAGTTTTTTTAAATTAAAAATATTTCATTATTTATCTTTAAAAATGTGTTTTAATTTTTCATGTTTTTAAATTAAAAAAAAAATTTGGTAGTACCCTCTTTATGTTATAAGAAGTTGTAATTGTTTGGCTCCTCAAATTTTACATTGCTGTTATGACTCTGTTAACATTTTGCTTCTCAAATGTTACTAAACTTATTAAAATGTAACTTTTACTTTTGTGTTGTGTCACTTTTTGCTGCTGACATATTCCTGTAAATTCATAAAGAAAAAATATTCATAAAATCAATATGATAATACAGGGAACCTTACACTCATATAAACATATCATTATTTGCAAATTTTATTTGTAAGATTTGTTCACTTTGAGCAAGACTTCATGTGGTTGTTTGGGGAAGCTGAATCTATACTTCTAAAGCCAACTCCTCTTATTTGTTAACAAACATTCATGGACCCTAAAATGTGATAGACCAGGTAGACACACGCAGTGACACCAAGAATAACACAAGAACCTTTCTTTGAAACATACAACAGTCAGCACTCATATTAGGAGACAAATGGTGGTATTGTTTTGTCTTTATGTGAGAGTGTAAGTCTGCTGTGAAGTTAATAATGTTAGATCAGTGGTTCCCAACTGGTGCCAGGGGTCCTCCGAACCTGCTGTGGGGATCCATGACAAAAATTCAAAGTGATATGTTTAACAGCCAATGGTAATTTTCAAAGAGTGCATACTGGAGTAACTTTGAGTGAAGTTTTTTTTTTTTTTCCTGATTATGAGAAGGTTGGTGAGAAAGCATTGAAACATCTCGTTCCTTTTTTGTTTCACATACTGTTGTGAACAAATGTTTTTGACATTTTGTTAGATGAAGAACAAGCACAGGAATCGGCTTCATGTGGATCCAGATTTGAGATTAAAAGTAGAAATATTTAACTAGATGAGGCAGCAGTTGTTAGGAATAAAAAGAGGCATGATTTCTCTCACCATATTTAGGTTGGTTAGCTGTCACACATTTCATGTTCTGTTCATTTGTCAGAACAGGTAGGACTGTTAATTGCTGTTTATGTTTTCTTAAGTATATTATCGTCATTTTGAAAATTCACCAAGTTTGTGCTACATCTTTTTTGTTTTTTGTGTTTTTAGTGTAGTGTAGCTTTTACTCATTAAAAGGTTACATACATTTTTTAAAAATTCTTTTGCATAGCTACCATACAGATACAAAACTTTTTCCAGAGTATGGGGGGACTGTGACCTGGATTTTGAAACTGCAGGGGGTCTGTGGATTTTTGTTAAATGGGAACCACTGTGTTAAATAATCCATTCTTCTTTTGTTAGATAATTCATATTTATTTCACTTTTTCAGTAGCATTTTACAGTTATACAGATTTACAGACTTGATTGAAAGTTGATTATACCATGCTAAAAGCAGAACTTGTTTTCTAACAAGCAAAGTAAACAAATGAATACAGTGTTGTTTACCATAGGTAAAATATTTCGTTTTTCTGAGAAATTTTTAAGCTCATGCAACATACACACATACATGCATCCACACATACACACAAAAACACACATAAACAATGAACATTTCAACTCTCCTATAGATATTTTTAGTGCATGAATTTTCATTTAAGAACCATTCTGAAATCATTCACTGTTTATTGATAAGAAAGTGTATCCATCTAGGAAAAACTCAAAGCAAAGTCAACATCTTTTCTTCACTGTCTGGGATCACCATCTCCATATTTTAGCTTCACAGTCGTAGAAACAGCTGAATTAAATTTATTTTTAAAAAATCAGATTTAAGATGGGTAGTACATGGAACATGGAATTGTCTTGGCTTGTGCAGGCTGCGTTGCCATTGACAGAATAAAAAACCCCCAAAAAAGCAAGAATATTACTGAGATTCATATTTATGTTTCCAGTATAAGAGAGCAGTATTCAATGCACACATCCACTCCATATCTTCTTTATTGATGAAGGAATATTGAACAAACATACTCTTAATTCATACCACATAAATATTATGCTGGCGAAAGTTTTTTTATACACCTTACATCCTTCCCATGCCGTTAAATGTCACATAGGGCTCGCATGGTAGTTCACCAAGTTTTCCTGTTTTCGGCAAGCTTTTCAACCTCATCAAGGGATTTTATGCCTACCAGTTTGGCCTCTCTTAAGAATGTCCTCTTCAGAGTTGGAAGTTTTTACACAACCATAATTATAACAATAAAAAAAGTGCTCTGTACTGCATCAAGGGAAAGAAAACCTGCAAATGCAGGTTATTGTTTCATTAATTTTATATCAGGAGGTGAGCAGTACAGGGTGGAGGGGATAAGGTGGAGGGGGTATGGGCCTTTGCTAAATTTAGCCTAAGAATGTGAATGGTGGTTAGTCCGTGAGGGCTTGTGGTACACTGTTTGAGAAACACTGGATTATAGGTTCATGTTTCAGGTACCAGTTTATGATCTCAGCTGTGTCTGACAAGAATACACTGATTAATACAGCAACTTTAGTCAGTTCTCTTGGTGGACATCCCAAACATCAGTTGTATTTTCTCTCTTTTCAGCCATTTGCCACTCTATTGCCACCACCAATGCCATCACTCATTTTGGTTACTTATCACTTAGCAATCATCATCATCATCATCATCATCTTTCTCTCTGGTCACTCCACTATCATTACTAACATCAATGAATGAAGTGGAAAAATCTACAGGAATACATTCTCACAGAAAACATTCCAACCTGTGGACAGATGATAAACCCTCAGTGCCAGCACCCAGTACAGTGCCAGCACCCAGTACAGTGCCAGCACCCAGTACAGTCCCAGCACCCAGTACAGTGCCAGCACCCAGTCCTCCTAGGACTGATATTTCATTGTCTCAAGCCTTTCAGTTTTTTTTTCTTTTTTGTTATGTCTTGTTTATTTTCATGATTTATATTCCAACCAATTTCCAGGAAGAAGTTCTTCCCTAAATGGAAAACAACACTGCTATGTTTGATCTTGGCTACAGAATGTTTATTTGCATATGAATGTTTAATATGGTTATAACACAGCTTGAATGACTTTACTTGAAAATGTGAACAACTGTCATAAACATTAACTATATTTGGAAATATATCTTGTTTAGGTTTAAATTTTAATTATTTACCATGCAATATAAGAAAAATTCAAAATTGTATAGATTATAGATGATGATTTGTATAATCATAGAGACCATCATTATTGTTACCATCTTTATTACAAATCTTTATTCAACATGTGAACCATCACTAACATCATCAACATCATGATGATCATGCATTAATGATAGTAAAGTGTTTGCCTTGAGAATGACATATGCTGGTTGTGATTCCTGTTGGTATAACTCCTGTTAGCAGTGACTCCTGTTAGTAGTGACTCTTGTTAGTAGTGACTCATGCTAGTAGTGACTCCTGTTAGTAGTGACTCATGTTAGTAGTGACTCTTGTTAGTAGTGACTCCTGTTAGTAGTTACTCTTGTTAGTAGTGACTCATGTTAGTAGTAACTCCTGTTAGTAATGACTCCTGTTAGTAGTGACTCCTGCTAGTAGTGATTCCTGTTATAGTGACTCATGTTAGTAGTGACTCTTGTTTGTAGTGACTCCTGTTAGCAGTGACTCCTGCTAGTATTGACTCTTGTTTCTAGTGACTCCTGTTAGTAGTGACTCTTGTTAGTAGTGACTCATGTTAGTAGTGACTCATGTTAGTGGTGATTCCTGCTGGTTGTGACTCCTGTTAGTAGTGATTCCTGCTGGTTGTGACTCCTGTTAGTAGTGATTCCTGTTGGTTGTGACTCCTGCCTGAATTTTCAAGATCTGTTTTTGAGCATGTAAGAATCTGTGTCTGCAAGTACCAAATAAGACATCAGCAGATGCACACCATGTGTACACATACAATGCTAAAATTCCTAACATTTCCCTACAGGTCAAGGACATGTATTGCACTGCATAAAAATAAAATTTTGTGCATCTAAAAAATAAGTGATAAGTAATTTTGTTATTCAGTATAGGCATACTGCTATAAAAAGATAAAGGTATGATGTAAATTATGAATACAGCTACTGTTAAAAAAAAAAAAAATATATATATATATGTGTGTGTGTGTGTGTGTGTATATATATACATGAGAAATAAATCTTACAATGTTTATCATATCTTCAAATAATGATCTATAGTTTATATGTATCTAAATAAATACTAAATAAAATGCCATTGTTAGCTGGTTATTTTCTGTGAAAAGTCCATGGTGCCTGAAGGAATTCTGTTGTTACTAACTTAATGTAAAGAGCACATATAACCATCAAATTGTTTGAGTACTCTGTGATATCTCTCAATCAATATTTCTGTGACTGTACAAGTACTTGAACTTTAGTTCAACATGTGAAAGCAAAAAAATTAAGTTTACCTCCAGGAAAAGCAAAAAAAATGTAGGAACAGATTTGCTGGGAAAAGTGACGCACGACGGGGTAAAGGTATGGCAGACTCCTGGAACAAAGGAGACTTTGAGGCAGATTAAAACTGAGAATACCTCGAAGTTATCTGTGAGAGATTTTCCCACTAATCATGAGAAGTGAATATTTTTCATCTTCACCTTACGTGCTAGAGGGTGTATCAAGAACTGAAAATAATAAAAACAGATTGTTACTTTTCAAAAGCTGATGCACACATAAGAACTGAGATTCAGTATCAGCAGTTGAAGCTCCACTCAGCTCACCCAAATAAGAAAATCTGATGAACATCTGGACCTGAATAAATGTATATTCTAAAAATAATAATTCATATAGCATAAGACCATCATAGTTCATGCAAACTGGTGAGAGAGAGGATTCAGAATAACCCATGCTATTTATGGATATTACTATGCTTTTTTTTCATGAAAATGAAGCACAGTTTAAATATCAGAGATTGGAAATAAATGTTCAGCCTTTTGTAACTATAAGCACATGCATTAAAATGGGTGTGCTCTTTATTTTTAAATCACCACAAAAACTTTAAAAATGAATTTTTGTGCAACTACATGAGACACTTTAACTCTATGTAACAATGACAAAATTCAAAGTGGAAATCTGGTTCAAAAGCTTATAGTAATGTAATTATATAATAGTGTAAAAATAACTGGATTGTGTCCTGAAGCATCTTCTTCATGTAAATCTTATTTACAATGACCGTAAATAAATGAAATGCTCAAAATCCAAGATGTCTTTACAGTCTTGTCCAGCTGTTCTGTTCGTGAAACGAGCTACTTCAAATTCTCTTTTAAGGAGCAGGAAACGATGCACAAATTTGGGACCAATTGCATTTTGGAATACTTGATCTTTCTCTAGTGAAAGCAAAGCTTCAGGTAGTGAGGTGGGGGGTGTTGGCCGAACATTTTCTGCCTGAAAATGATCCAAATGAATCTTTATTGTAAGTGATCATACTGAAGGTAAGTAAAGGCTATCATGCCACTGAGGCATTGAGGGGATGTGGTGTTAGCGGTTATATTTTCCATGACCTGTCAAAACACTAAAGAGAGATCTGGTACCTTTCCTTTTCCAGCTCCAGGAGCCATGTAGCCATTCCTATACCTAGTGACTGGGGTGTCTCTCTATGAATCTGAATGGCTGTTTTTGCCTTGAGAGATAAGTAAAACTGTTACTGCTGTTAGCAGATTGAATACAATAATAGTGATGATCAGGGGGAGATGACTGTTGGTAGGAGGTCAGGCAAGAGAACTAGAGTTGACCATGACCTTGTTCTACCTCCCCGTTGTAACCACAGAAACACTCTTATATTACTTCAACCTGGCCAACAATGTAGAGACTGATGTTTTCCAGAATACAGTGGAGCTTGTCAAGAAGTTCTTTCTTGATTCAGCTCTGAGATTTTAAGAAACTCATACACTCTCTATTCTGCTTGACGCCTATGGCTCTAGATCTTCATCCACACTTCTGGCTGGAAAGAACTTCACCCACACTACCGGCTGGACAGAACTTCACCCACACTACCGGCTGGACAGAACTTCACCCACCCTTCTGGCTGGAATGAACTTCACAGCTACAGGAAGATCATCCAACTATCCATAGATGACTATGTTACAGTAATACACAGAATGCTTGTGTAATGATGCAAAAATAACATATCTCATTTCTCATTTGCAGTCACTTTTTCTACCTATTATTCTTTTCATATTTTGTAAAAAGTCTCTTTATTATTACTTTCATCATTCTTTTTGATGTACACTTTGAATTTTTAAAATTTTTATTTTCTGCTATGAGAAGCATTACAGCATTTATGAAGAAAATAGAGATTTTGAAAAAAATACACAACAACGCATATGATTGAACATAATTAGCTTACCTTTTCATGCAGTTCTAACTTGTTGATGATACCATCAATGCCAGCAGCAATGAAAGCACCTATGACAGTGTATGGATTACTGGCTGAAGATGGCAGTCTGTCTATTATTGATAAGCTGCATCCACTGGTTTGAAACTGCAGTCTGCATGTACTGACGTGATGAAGAAAGAAAGCCATTTTGAACACACTGGTAATATAAAGAGTAAAACACACAGAAACTTTGATTAACACCTTCATCAGCCTGTTTTTGTCCTGTTTTGCCTGTTTTAAAATTGTATTACTTGTCTTGATATTATAACAACAGGAAAAATAAAAGGAAGAAGATCAAGAGGAAGACCAAGAGAAATGATACTGGACAGTCTGACGGGATGGTGTGAGAGGAGATCACCAACTGAGCTGATGGCATGCATGAAGGATCGCGTACTCTGGAGAAGCATAATGGCCAATGCCAGTCGGCACGGCACATGATGATGATGATTACTTGTCTTAAAATAAGTTTTATAGAAGAACTGATGAAGGACTGAGTGCAGGCAACAGAAACATAACAATACAAACTATAATTGAATAGTCCACAGAATTAAAGATGTGAAAATTTGTGAGATATTATGTGTAAAACATTTTACAGCTGGCTTTCAAACCAAGAGGAAAAATAGAGCATATTTATTATTTAAGACTATAAAAAAAACACCAGAAGTGTGTTTAGCTATAGAATAAGGGTGCCATGTGACTACCATCATGTGGAAGTCTTTGTCTCAGAAGAAATTCTCAGAAAGTAGAAGCATATTGAAGTTGTCCGTTATTCTATGAAGCTTATCTCAACTTCTTCAGTTGAAAATTGCCATGCCAACCTGGAAGGTGGTAGGATGAACATATTACAAAGAAAATATTCTTGTTAAATAGTAATAAAAATTAATGAGTGAAGCAGGTTACATGAATTGATGGAAAATTTTACCTCAAGCAGATACCACATGGCAAACTCCTTGAAGGAAAGAGCCAATGAGTTAAACCAAAACTGAGATATGAGGCATCTATGACAGATTTTCATGTTAGTCATGAGGACTGAAAATAAACTGTCATGAGGACTGCAAATACTGTAATGAGGAGTGAAAATAACTAGTAAAAGAATAATCCATGTGGAGAGAAATTTGCACAGGAGAGCATCATTTTAAGTAAAAATAAAAACAGAAAATAAAGACAAGATGCAGATGCAAAGAAATCTGAACCTGCAACAAAAACATTGTTTCTTGGTACTGTGGCCAATCTGTGTCACTCAGATATTGATAGATTTAGCAGCCATGAGATTGCTGAACAAAATGATGTTGAGAAACTTTCACAAACAGCTAACACAAGTCTGCTTCAAAACCATTTTGTGAGATGAAAAAAAAAATATTGACTTATATAACATCACAAGAAGACAGAAGCTAGAGAACATAACAGTCACTGCAAAACAATGGACAATAGGCAATGGAAAGGCCAAATGAAATATATTTGACTTGGTGCAGGAAAGATTAGGCAGTCAAGCTGACTTGGTGCACCAGGAACATACAGGATGAAGAAGAATGATGGCCAAACTTATTGACAATGAAAATAATAAATAAATGAAAGTATATGAAATACACAAAGGCTGGTGGCACATCTTGCAAAGCAGAGAAAATTTGCTGCCCCACTCAGCAAGATGTACATGGTCACGACTGCTTTGCTAATCACCAACCAAGGACATGGATGGATGGATTTGTCACACATTCTATAACAGAATTTATATGAAATAATATGTGTGGTTTTCAGAGCTGGGCAAAAATATATATGTAAAAACTGAAGATGTGTTTTAAAATTCAGTTTATTATCTTCTTTATTTTGGCTTTTAAAATTTATTTAACTTCAAACGAGGAAAAGTTATATTTCCAACATGTCAGTAGGACTTAAATGGCACAACAGCCACTCTGATTAGTAATGCAGGGAGGTAAGACAGGCTTTCACTAAGCTCTAGCTCTAAAGAACTGATTATTGCCCCTTAAGCACAGACATCTTCAGTCCTACAAAAATAATGAGAAGCTGAGTCTATGGCAAAGAAGCTTGAAGATAATAAATAAATAATAAGATGATTATAACAATGATAACTGTAGATTATAACAATGATAAGTGTAGATTATAACAATGATAAGTGTAGATTATAACAATGACAAATGTACCTGTTTTGTTTATCAGCAGTCCAAGAGTTGTGGAAAAAGTCCTCCCTGTCTGGACATGAGTAGCAGTTCCAAGTTGGGCGAGCTAATGCTGTGATGGCACCATGATGACACAAAAGACCTGCCATCCAATGACGAGCCACAGTTGATAAGTTATCCTCAGAGTCTACATCAGCAAACATGTTCCTGGTCAGATGAGTTTTAATTATTCCTCCACAGAAAGATGACCTTACAAAAATCACCATGTTATATAACTATCATTCTAATCACTAATCATGAACTCTGCCCTATTTGTTTATTCTCTACATTTTTCTAGGCTCTTATTCATGTAACATGTCCTTTCCAGAACGTTGTCACTCTCACATCTTCCCTGAATGCAATATGGTCTTGCCCAAGTTGACCAGAGTCTCACAATGACACATTCAGACTTTCTGTGATGTCCTGAGTCCACCAGCAGCAAGGTTGTCCCTATCTCTTTTGCACTATGCCTTCTACTATCAACCTGTTCAAGCTATTGTGTCTCTTGATGTGGCCAAAGTATCTCAGTTTTCTCATTTTTATAGTGTTAACGGGTCAGTTTTCGGCAACACTAATCCCATTAGTATCTCTTTATTTGATTTTCATTCTGTCTTCATTAACAGCCTTGCAGTAATCTATAAACATATATATATATATATATATATATATATATATATATATATATATATACACACACACAAGGTCCAACAATTAAGTAATGAGAATGATTTTATTATGGCCAAGACAAAAATGCCACATATGAGCAAAGCGTGAAATCCAAAGAGGCAACCTTCATCTATGATCTGGCAACTTTTCATCACCGTCCAATAAGCAGACGACAAACAAGCCGCCATTTTGTTGACCTAGTCAGAGGTGCATTGTTACATAATCAGCATGGAGCAAAAAGCTAACATTAAATTCTGTTTAAAACTCGGAAAAAGTGCCATTGAGACAGTTGAATTGATGCGAAAAATTTATGGGGATAATTGTTTATCTCGTAGAGGATGAAACATGGATTTTCTGTAGTGATCCCACAACTAAAAAGTGCTTAGTGGAAATCATCATCATCACCGAAAGGCAAAAAATGTGTCTTCAAAAGTTGAAAGTGAAGACAATATTGGTGTGGCTCTACGACAGCAAAATAGTTATTCACAAAGAATTTATTCCAGAGGGGCAGACTGTCACTGCCAAAGTTTATTTAGGTATTTTGAAATGCCTATTGAAAAGGATTCTCCAAGTCCAACCTGAGTATTCAACATTTGGCAGTTTTTTCCTTCTTCATGATAATACACCGGCTCACCGGGCAGTAGTTGTACAGGAATTTTTGGCCCAAAAACAAGTGTGTGTTCTCAACCATCCACTCTGTTCCCCAGATTTGTTTCTCTGTGATTATTTTCTATTCCCAAAATTAAAGTTACCATTGAAAGGATGTTTCTTTGACGATACTGATGACATCCAAAGGGCCGTAACATCAAGTTTAAGGGCCATACCAACAGAAGAACTGCAGAGATCTTTCCAGTGTTTGTTAGATCGTGCCACTCGCTGTATCAATGCACAAGGGGCTTACTTTGAATAAAATACAAGTTATATCTTCAATTGTTGTTTATTTTATTTTTATGTAATTAGTCTCATTACTTAATTTTCAGACCTTGTAGGTATGTTTTAACTTCCATTGCCCTTTCTGTCAGCATCCTTATCATGTATATTGCATCACTTGTGCCTTTCCCTTCCACAAAAGTGACCTGTTCTTTTGCAATTTCTAGTTTTATTTTATTTCTTATTCTTTTCATAATTATGCAGAGTAGGATCTTAGTATATTGGCTTATGAAGCCTATTGTTCTGTGATCTTTTTGATATAGCAATGAATATTGATTCCTCCAAGTCCTATGTGATATATCCTGTGTTGTAGATGTCATTCAAGAATCTTGTTATAATTTCCATTCCAGAATTCCCTAGTGCTTCCAGTTCTTCTTTGGTTATATTATCTTGGCCGGGTGCTTTGTTGTTCTTTATTTGGTTAATGTCTCTGTGATTTATTCTGCCAAAATTGGTGGTCCCTCATTTTTCTCTGAGTTAGGGTCTGTTCTTTCCTCGCTGTATAACTCCATAATGTATTCATTCCATCTCTCTGTTGTCTCTTCTCTGCCCATGATAATTTGTCCCTCTTTCAATCTAAGACATCTAGTTACGTTCTAATTTTCTACATTAAGCTAGCCAAGCTGTTATTGTACCTTTCATCTTCTGCAAACAAACTGTATTTGTAGATGCTTCTGTTCCCACTGATGCCAGGTAGTGGTTGGGTCATATATGTAATGTCAAACCCTTCTTTGACACACAGAGACTTAAGAATACAGTGCAGGCGATGAAGGTCGTCAAAAGCAGTTATTCCTTTCTGACTACCTAAAGAAATCTGAGCGAATAATTATTAAATATTAAGAAATGTCAAATATAAAACACTGCATATTCTGCAACAAATTCTGGCTAATTATAGTTTTTAATTCAAGAAAGCTGAATTGTTTATAATGAACGGATTATGCTGGATGAGCCATGTAGAAAGAATGGTAGAGAACAGACGAATGAAACTTATGTATGTTCAAGAGATGAAGGAAACAAGACCAAAGGATAGACCAAGACAGAGATGGAAAGACAACATAGAAGAGGATATAAAAGATATGGGTCACCAACTGGAGAGATATTAGGAATAGAGAGGAACAGGAGCGAACTTTACCTGCAGCAATGAGCCTTAATGGCTCAGACCTGCAGCAGTGAGGCTTAATGGCTCGGAAAGCTGAATAAGAAGAGGGATTCAAGAAAGCTGGCCCTCATTTCATATTTCACCATCATCTAAATATCATTTACTTTCTTCTTCTGTAAAACAAGAACTCACCAATAGTTTACCCGCTTCAGTGCCACGAGCCACGGATGTCACTCGGAAACCACTCCCTAACAGACATCTCATCAGTGTCATTTGAAGCTTGGACGTGTCTTCCTACAAAATATTCAGTCTTCTCTATCACATGCAATTCAGCATTGAGTATAGATGTTGCATCTGTAGGTTGAGTATAGATGTATCTGTAGGTTGAATATAGATGTATCTGTAGGCTGAGTATAGATGTATCTGTAGGCTGAGTATAGATGTATCTGTAGGTTGAGTATAGATGTATCTGTAGGTTGAGTATGTATGTATCTGCAGGTTGAGTACAGATGTATCTGTAGGTTGAGTATAGATGTTGCATCTGTAGGTTGAGTATAGATGTATCTGTAGGTTGAATATAGATGTATCTGTAGGTTGAGTATAGATGTATCTGTAGGCTGAGTATAGATGTATCTGTAGGTTGAGTATAGATGTATCTGTAGGTTGAGTATGTATGTATCTGCAGGTTGAGTACAGATGTATCTGTAGGTTGAGTATAGATGTATCTGTAGGGTTTGACTGCATTTATTGCCATGGTCTCAACTACTCTTTCACTTTTCGGCATTTAGCTTTGCATAGATTTTTACATGTCTTCTGCTACTTTTCAAAGCTATTTCTGGATGTTTCACTTTCTGCTGTTCATGTTATTGTTTTATTTGCCAAGACGTGGAGGAAACGGAGTGCATATTTAGTAGTATAATGTTAAATGCAGATGTTGCAGCAGTAGCAGCAGTAATAGCGCTAGTATAAATTAATAATAAATGTAGCAAGACACCAGTAACAATGGCAGTGGTGGTGGTAGTAATAGTAGTAACAGCAGCAGTATAACCAGCACATTTAGCAGTATTAGATGCAGTAATAAGTAACAGTACAGCACTAACAGGTGATGATGGTGGTTATGAAAGTAGATGTTGCAACAGTAATATAAACTGTAGTAGCAGTTATGGTAACATTGACAGTGGTTTTAATATCAAATTAGACTACATTCCACTGACAGAATATGCATTAAAACAAACATAACATCTTGAAAAACACTTACATGTAACACTTTAGAATGTTGTAATATTTTCATTACTATATATTTTTTTAATTAATGAAAGATTGTTTACATTTAGGCCAACTGGATTCAAGGTCCCTTTATGGAAAATCGTGAATTCCAGGTCGTGTGACGCCACTATGCTGTAGCCCAAAGATTTCAGAGAGTCTATCTGTCGTAGCGCCAGCTCGCGAGGACAGGACACCTCACGTTGTCCAAAGTTGTCAAGAAGATCGCACAATACATGGCCGACCTATAGGCATATAAAAAGTTAGTAATCATAACTGTTGGTTGTGGCATTTAGAATGAAAGAAAATGATGATAATAGTTGTAACAGCGGAGACCACAGTTGTGGATGCAGGCATGCAGTAGTAGTAATGAGACTGATCATCTTGGAGCAACATTCAAACAGTGGATTTTTGTCTGTCTTAATCATACTGTTCCTCCATGTCATTTAAGTGGCTTTATAACTTAATCTATCTGCTTTTATTCTTGGCTTCAGAGATCGTTCCTCCATGTCATTTAAGTGGCTTTATAACTTAGTCTATCTGCTTTTATTCTTGGCTTCAGAGATCGTTCCTCCATGTTTTTTAAGTGGCTTTATAACTTAGTCTATCTGCTTTTATTCTTGGCTTCAGAGATCGTTCCTCCATGTCATTTAAGTGGCTTTATAACTTAGTCTATCTGCTTTTATTCTTGGCTTCAGAGATCGTTCCTCCATGTTATTTAAGTGGCTTTATAACTTAGTCTATCTGCTTTTATTCTTGGCTTCAGAGATCCAGATTTTAAACTACTATTTCAGCAAATTATGAGTACAAATGATTAGTTACGATTAAAAAACATAGCAGCATTTTTTATAACTTTTTTTTTCTGTACACAGATTGTTGTTTGACAGCAAAAGAGACGTCACTTCCAGGTCATACAGAGCTCGAGTAAAGGTAAAGGTAATCCTGTCATGCCTCAGAGGCACATAGGGATATGCTGTTAGTGGTGCACATATTAAATGATGCTGACACTCAAGGGTCATGCACACCTGACCACAAGGAAAAAAAATCATTCTGCGTGACCTTGGAATATCAATGATTTTAGGGATAAAGAAATGATCAGGTCTGTCGGATTAAATATTTGACACGGTTCATTCTCTGAGTTGTATTGTTCTCATCCGGTCTTTTATCAGAATTCATTGCTCCCATTGGAACATGAGATATTAAATAATAATAATAATGTCTCGGTTTACTGGTTCGTCAGTCACACTAAATGATATATGTGTTAAAACCTAAAGTTCTTCTACTCCCGGGTAAAATATATCCAACTTGAAGGTGGCTTTGCTAGAGAGGTGCCGTTACAAGTTTTCCCACTTTACGTCGTCGTCTTTCGCGCGGTTTCCCTAAAGTCTCATAAAAATAATTTAAAAATTATTCACATCAACATCTGCTGTCAATCCGGGGGTTGACATTTTTCTTGTGAAGTTTTTCTTCAAGTGAAGGCAGTGACTGTATCACTGCGCTCCAGTCAGTCCAGCTGTAGAAACTGTTAACTGTGAGGTAGACAGTCGGGTCCAGCTGTAGAAAATGTTAACTGTGAAGTAGACAGAAGTATATGGGTCAGTTTTACAAAAAAGACAGAAGGAGTGGGAAAGTGGGAAGAAACAAGAATGGCAGATATTAAGATGACCACGTATAAATGTAGAATATACATCAATCTCATATTTCGGCAAGTCTTTTTCAAGGGCCACATTAAAAAAACAACACAAAAAATAAAAACACTAGAAATATAGAAAATTAAACACTTTAAAAAATCCTCCTTATAAGAAAGACGGGCACGAAATGTAACTAGACAGGCGTAGGTAAGTACAAAGTGGAAGCAGGCGATTGACTGTGAAGTGAGGTAAAAAGTGGTTGACAAAGTTTGGCAGTAAAAAATATCTTGTTTCATCATATCAGTCTCCTCCAGGCTGAACCTGATACACGTGGACTCTTTGTGGCGCCCCCACTGGTAGCGTACAGACGAGACAAAAATCTCATGGATCTTTTAGTTAGAAGTCCAAGTCAACGGACATAACTTTTTGTTATACTAAACTTTACAGTCTTTGATGCTTACTTATTCGTTTGTTTTTAGAGACAAGCAATGTTTCTTATCAAATTCCACGTTATCAATTCAGGAGCGATTTCCCTACATTTCTCACGACGCCATTTATGCCATTTTGTGCAAGCGCTGAGATATGAAGTATAAAGGGTAGACTGGCTTAAGCTTAGAAGATCGGTTTCGCCAACATCTGGACGACAGAGACCATCATGGAAAACAGGATACTCGTAACCCGCTCTCGTTCTTCCAATTAACGATCTTGGAAAGCTTTGGAAAGCCTAATTTTCTAGGCTGACTGCCTCCATCCAGCTGGAATTAACAATAAAGTCTGCTTTCTTTAAATTACATTCAGGCTATTTGTGCCAAACTTTCTTGTCGTAGCCCCACTCACTTCCCTGTATTCTTTTTCATTCTCGTTGCAGGCGATTTAAGGTTAATTTTCTAGTCCTTTTTATCCTTCTTCTCTGGCCGCAGTATTGTTCTATCAGTGTTTTGTATTCATTCTGAATCTTCCTTCATCCACTACTTCCTCATATTGTTTTCTCACGTTTATTATTTGCGCCATTTGGGCGGCTTTTATTTAGGTCATAGGTAACAAACCAGAACAAGCTGTGGCCGTCTGGGCATAAAGCCAAGATATTTATCATATGGTACCCTTTGCCATCCTCCTTTTACCTCATTTCTCAGCCAGTCGCCTGCTTCTACTTTGTGCTTACCTACGTCTGTCTGGTCACATCTTGTACTCTTCTTTCTTACACATAGAACACACAAAAATTAGTGTTTCATTTTTCATCTTTCTTTTGGTATTTTATCTGTTGTGTTTTTGTATTGATCCATGAGAAAGGCTTTTGTGGAAATATTGAATTTCCATATGTTCTGCATATATATGCGTGTTCATATTTCTTTATGCCATTCATGTTTCTGGCCACTTTCCTGTTCTTTCTATCTTTTTGCAAAACTGAACCATCCACCTTCATTTGCTTCATTACCAGAACCAGTTTTAGTGTAGTCGTCATTTCTTTTATCTATAACTTTTTAAGCGAGACACAAGCATTGTGAAAAGTGTCTCTGAGATGAGAATGCATGATAGCAGGCGGCACCAGAGCACACAATACACATAAGTGTCAGTGAATTATGGGATAAGCAGACTCTCTCTCTCTCTCACACACACACATAAGTGTCAGTGAATTAAGAGATACGCAGACTCTCTTTCACTCTCTTTCTTTCACACACATAAGTGTCAGTGAATTAAGAGATAAAAGCAGACTCTTTCTCACACATACGTGTTAGTGAATTAAGAGATAAGCAGACTCACACACACACTCTCTCTCTCATACATAAGTGTCAGTGAATTAAGAGATAAAAGCAGACTCTCTCTCTCTCTCACATAAGTGTCAGTGAATTAAGAGATAAAAGCAGACTCTCTCTCTCTCTCTCACACACACATATAAGTGTCAGTGAATTAAGAGATAAAACCAGACTCTCTCTCTCACACAAACACACATATAAGTGTCAGTGAATTAAGAGATAAAACCAGACTCTCTCTCTCACACACACACACATAAGTGTCAGTGAATTAAGAGATAAGCAGACTCTCTCTCTCTTTCTCTCTCTCACACACACCGTGTTTATGAAGTGGAGAAATAAGAATGATATTTTTACCTTCCGAGATCCATTAGACAGCCATGATATTGGTTTTAACGTTGCAATATCTGGCATCATTGTTCCATTTACCCAGCCGCCCTCCTTGTAGTCTGTCAGACCACTGGGGATGTCACAGGTCACTCCGCAGAACAAGGCAGCTGGTGGTGCAGAAAAGAAACATTGTCTGTACTGGGGGGGGGGGGGGGTGAGGGGAGGGGGAGAAATTTCCAGAACTGATGTGGAACAGAAGCGAGCACAAGACTTGACAGCGATGTCAGGAGCCATAAATGAAGGAGGTTCAGGTGGCCATCAAAGAGTTTCCAAATAAAAATCACATGATTGTACAAATCATGTGAAATAATAATCATCTTAATAATAACTTGACCTTAAATCTTTCCTTTCTTCCCACGCTTCCTATTTCAGTCATTTCTTTCTTTCCGTTCCTTCCTTTAGTTTCTTCCTATTCTTTATTTATCTCCCCTTCTTTTTTTCACCTCCTCCTTTCCTTACTGCAACATTTTCTTTTTCTTAGGTTCTATTATTTATCACTCATCTCTCCCCCCCCCCCCCCTCTCTCTCTCTCTCTCTCTCTCTCTCTCTCATGCATACATACAAGATCATTTAAATTGTTCTCCAAGTGAGCAGCTCTGACTTACTGATCCTTTTCTCCACCCAAATGCCCCGGCTCAGGAATTTGTTACAGTAAAAGGATTACCGGATTCAAGCCCCAGTATTGAGGATTACTTTTTTTCTGGTACCGCCACAGTAAAAAGTCCGCGGGGCTCACCCAGCCTCTAATAATGGGTACCAGAGAAATCTTGGAAGGTAAATGCGGCCAGACACGATAATGAACATATCACACTTTCATATGTCGATGGTCTTGGAAATACACCTAACACCGTATTCTCAGTATTCCTTAATGGGACGGAAACGGGGATTTTTACCTTACCTGCAGTGATTACAATTTACCATCCATAAATCACATGTAATAATGTACCCAGAACAACATTAGTCAGGCCTTATGTCTAACACAGTGACAGGGAATCTGTGGGTGAACTTGAACCTTTTCCTTTAGCACAAAAAAGGTCACCCGCTGGCACGCACACACACAAACACGCACGCACGCACACACACACACACACACACACACACACACACACCAGCTTCGATGAAAAACTAACGTAAACATTATCGGAAAAAAAAGAATTTTACTGTAGTCGTAATGGACACCAAATTTCAAACTTGTATCAAAATTCTCTTGTACGGAATTAATGTTTCAATCTTGGCATGAAGAAACTTTAAGAATTTAACAATGAAATGATGTTCATTAAATGTGGTTTGGACTTTTATTCTTTGCGACTGAGGCCTCCGTTTCAGTAAGGTGTATATTGTTATGGGATGGCTGCCCACTCATCCCGCAGTGCAAGAGAAATTGTTTGGCGCCACGTCTCGCTGGCGGACTTGTCTGTTGAGTTCATCCCATAAGGGTTCTATTGGGTCTGATGACATGGATGACCACGGAATGGTCCGGACGTTTTCACTGGGTGGTGAGTTGTGCCACGTGAGGTCGAGAGTTATCCTGCTGAAAACTCGAACCTGGTGCAGCCAGAAGTGGAAGGACGTGGGGACGAAGAATTTCAGCGACATATCGTTGGGCACTCAGGCTTCCTTCAGTTTGTACCAGATCACTTCTTCTCATGAAGTTGATCGTCCCCCACACCAGTACACCTCCACCACCATGTGGAGGAGCCTCATCCACGCAGTTCTGGGCGCAGCGCTCATGGACTCTGGGGTAAACTCTTCTCTGGTCATCGTGTCGCTTGAGCAGAAAGAATGATTGATCACTAAACCAAACTCTTCTCCAATCATTCGCAACGGTCCATTGACGATGCTGGTTCGCCCACTGCAGTCGATTCTGGTGATGCCGGTCCGTAAAACAGGATCTCTGTAGGGTCTTCTAGCCCAAAGACCAGCGTCGTGCAGCCGGTTCCTGACCGTTTGATCTGAAATTCGACGAGCTGCTGTCATTGACTGGACTGCTGAGGACGCAAATGCAAATCGATTCCTGAGGTGACGTAGCCGTATGAAATGGTCTTCGGCAGGAGTTGTGACCATGGGTCTTCCACTGCGCGGCCGGTCTGCAACTGAGCCAGTTTCTTGAAATCGTCTCCAGAGGCGACTAATGGTGCTTCTTCTTAGCTTATCTTATATCCTTCCCGTGCCGTTAAAAGTCACACAGGGCTCGCAAAGTAGTTCGCCAATTTTTCCTGTCTTCGGCGAGTCCTTCAACCTCATCAAAGGATTTTATGCCTGTTAATTTGGCCTTTCTTAATAATGTCCTCTTCAGAGTTTCACGCGGTCTGGCTCTTTTTCTTCGGACTGTTGTGTTCCACTTGATAGCTTGTTTTGGGATTCTCTGATCATTTCTTCTCATCTAGTGACCAACATATGTCCATCTCCTTTTCCTGATCACCCATGAGGCTGGTTGTTGTTCAGTCATCTGTCTTATCTCTGCATTGTTCTTGAATTCATTCCACTTGATGCCGAGTATTTTCCTTAGGCATTTGTTTTCAAAAGAGTCTAATTTCTTTTCTATTTCTTTAGTTGTTTTCCAGTTTTCGCATGCATAAATGATGCTTCTACCCACATTAAATTGTCTGGCCACTACACTTTGTGACTGTCCAGTCTGTAAACGTCCAATGATGATAAGTCGTTGTTCTGTAGTGAGATGAGCCATACTTGCGCATTGAATTTTCAAATGAATTGACTCGAGGAGAGTCAATCTTTTATAGGCATTCAATAACATGATCAGTGAGTTTTGTGTTCAGTAAGTTTCCCAGGATTCTGGTGAACCTGTCCTGAGTAATTGTCACAAATGCTGTTTTAACTAGTGCCGCTTTTCTGTGCTCATGAATCATCTGCTGAGTACAGTTCAGGTCAGCATGTGAAACTGGTGTCCAAATGAACCTTTCAGGCAATTTGCTCTTATCTGATCAGCAAACTTCAGTTTAAATCGCAACATTGTATTTGTTGCGTTTTTTCTTAAACAGTATATTTTATTAACCCTTTCACTCGCTCAATAGTTTTGACATTTTTCCCTTGACCTTTTTGTTCGGTCTGCGTTAAGTTAGTTGTTAAGAGCGAAAATTAAAGTAACCAAATCAAGCTGCAGACAGCTCTAATCACTAATCAATCTGTCTGCTTGCTGCCTGCCCCTCACATACGCCACCCCCATTTGCAGAAATTACTGTCGCAATGGTCTCGTAAATCCAGACTTTCTTGGCTCATAATATGAAATCTTCAGCTATTAAAAACTAGATCTCTCTCTAAAATATTAGCTTCCGTAGTATGCAAACCCCATCTCTAAAACACGATCATAGCTAAAACTTTTAACGTTCCTCTTTCAACACGATGTATTTGCCCCAACACTTCCATCATTTGGTAGTTCAAAGGAGACAACACGACAGTTAACATTTCTGACCTAACAACAATGAGCTTTTTGCACACGGCCGATTTTCAAACGATCAGTGCTCTGTAAGGTTTATATTGTCGCGCATGCGCAATGGATATAACTAACTTGGCACGCAGGTGGAATACTATTATAGACAGCTTTCCTTGCATTACATTCACATGATGAGGACCTTCTCGTCTCAACCACACACAAAAAATATTTGATGCAAACAATTCTTTCGCATTTTACTAACCTTGTGTCATCCCCAAACCGTTCTTCACTACACCAGGAACGCTCTTCCCGAACACAAACCTGCCCCTAGCAACGCCTTGGACGTCACATGCTGTCACCAAAACTATTCCAAACTGATCCACGTCGTATACTTCACGGTCGCCGTTGGATTCCATTGTGTTCACTGCAGGCAGTTGTAAGTTCAGTACACAGTAGATATCTCATATAAAACTCTGTTACATGCGTCTGTAACAACGCAACTTTATTTCATCTTGCTATGTCCTATGCTAAACAACGAGAACAAGCAAACAAGCATAATTTAGACCAAACGATCTGAGTAGACCAAACGATCTGAGTAGACCAAACGATCTGAGTAGACCAAACAATCTGAGTAGACCAAACGATCTGAGTAGACCAAACAATCTGAGTAGACCAAACGATCTGAGTAGACCAAACAATCTGAGTAGACCAAACAATCTGAGTAGACCAAAAAAAAAACATAAAAAAAGGAAAACTTCAGTTATCACACGAAGGCAGGTGAGAGAGAGAGAGAGAGAGAGAGAGAGAGAATGAACCAACGAATTTATTTCGATGAATAATCGACATTCTGACCGTGTGATATTCAAGATATCTTTTATCGCTCAATGTTCTTTCTAACGCATTCATTCAAATGAAAAGGGGGTGGGGGTAATGAGGAGAGGGAGAGAGAGAGTGAGTGAGAGAGTGAACAAACGAAATTTATTTTCAAATGATCAATAAATTGGCATTCTGACCGTATGATATTCTGCCCTTTATCACTCAGCTTTCTTTGTAAGGCATTCATTCGAGTGAAAATGGAGTCTGGTTGATCAGAGAGAGAGAGAGAGAGAGAGAGAGGGGGGGGGAGGGGAGGGAGAGGGAGAGAGAGATTCTAATATATTATGGTAGTTGAAAAACAACACGCAGGACAGAGACCAGCGTACCAGACCTGGCAAACACCCTGTCCTACTTTCTCGTAACAGTAAGTAATGGACTGAAGTATTCCTTCTGTCTAATATAGCACGCTGTGGTCTCCATGGTGGTGAGGTGTGTCGAGATGGTCTCCATGTTGGTGAAGTTTGTCAAGGTGGTCTACATGGTGGTGAGGTTTGTCGAGGTGGTCTACATGGTGATGAGGTTTTTCGAGGTGGTCTACATGGTAGTGAGGTGTGTCGAGGTGGTCTACATGGTAGTGAGGTGTGTCGAGGTGGTCTACATGGTAGTGAGGTTTGTCGAGGTGGTCTACATGGTGATGAGGTTTGTCGAGGTGGTCTACATGGTAGTGAGGTGTGTCGAGGTGGTCCAGTCTTGGCTCAGCTCTTCTACAAGCAAGTCATACTGATCCACTCCCCATGCGACAGCAAGTGATCCACTCCCCATGCGACAGCAAGTGATCCACTCCTAATGGGACAGCAAGTGATCCACTCCCCAGGCGACAGCAAGTGATCCACTCTTCATGCGACAGCAAATGATCCACTCCCCATGCGACAGCAAATGATCCACTCCCCAGGCGACAGCAAGTGATCCACTCCCCATGTGACAGCAGGCAGCTTGATATCGGCTGCAGAGAGGAACCACTCTTAAAATGATGAACATTCACACAAAAATCTGGGGTGTATCCATCCAGTTTATAAAAATCCGAACAGCGAAACGTAAAACCTCCGAGCACAGAAATTCAATGCACGCGCCATCAGGTCACCGCAAACGCTTACACCGTCCAAATCATTGTCACGGGAAGACAGAAGATAAAGAAGATAATCACTGGACAAGTTAAGGCAAGAAAAAATGATGGGGTGAGAAAAGAACATGTGGGGAAAAAAAGGAAATAGTTCTGATCTAATTTAATGAGGAGCAGATCAAATGAAAACCAAAACCGCTGCTTCCTTTAGGCCAGGCACATTATTACTATTATTATTATTATTATTACGTTTCGTCTCCTTAACATAAGCACGGTAAAGTTGAACTTCAGTCATAAAACAGCTAACTGCAGCTATCTTTTATAGCAAATATATGGTGAAAATTGGTACAAAAAAGTATTTTGTGTCGTCTCGAAAGAGCCTGGGGAAAGCATATATGCTTATCTAGAGAAGCAGAAACACACGCGATCTCTTTGCTGGAACACGATAAGCAACACTGAAAACTACACAACTATGCTTTGCCTTGTGCTAGAACACGACTGCTAGTGCGAGCTTTGAATCTGCAGCCTAACACCCCAAGCTGAATAGACTTCTGCACCATAAAAAAAGTAAATGATAAACTCTCGCAGCTCCGTGCCGTCCTGGCTGAGAGAGAGAGAGAGAGAGAGAGCTTGCTGGGTTATGTTCATGCCCCATAATCAGGCTTTTATTTCAGGCTTTTATTTCTGAAACTTCTGCAAACATACAGTTTGGAGTAGCGTTTGGAGTGAGCTGTCAGTACTTTTAACAGGTATGTTCTTCTTCTTCTTCTTCTTCTTGTGTTGCTGCTGTTTCGTTACCGTCGTCATCTTCTCTTTCATTATATTTTTTTCGTCTTCTGCAGCCGTTACGAGCTGAGTATAATCAACATATTATTCACTCATCTCCTGCTGCTGCGAGTATAATCAACATATTATTCACTCATCTCCTGCTGCTGCGAGTATAATCAACATATTATTCACTCATCTCCTGCTGCCGCGAGTATAATCAACAGATTATTCACTCATCTCCTGCTGCTGCGAGTATAATCAACAAATTATTCACTCATCTCCTGCTGCTGACGTGGGTGTCTGCTCTCTGTTCAGTTCTTCTTCTTTATCTTTAGTATCACAACGTCTTCTCTCTTTAATATCACAACGTCTTCTCTCTTTAATATCACAACGTCTTCTCTTTTTAATATCAAATCGTCTTTTCTCTTTAATATCACAACTTCTTCTCCCTTTAATATCACAACGTCTTCTCTCTTTAATATCACAACTTCTTCTCTCTTTAATATCACAACGTCTTCTCTTTTTAATATCAAATCGTCTTTTCTCTTTAATATCACAACTTCTTCTCCCTTTAATATCACAACGTCTTCTCTCTTTAATATCACAACGTCTTCTCTCTTTAATATCACAACTTCTTCTCTCTTTAATATCACAACTTCTTCTCTTTTTAATATCAAATCGTCTTTTCTCTTTAATATCACAACTTCTTCTCCCTTTAATATCACAACGTCTTTTCTCTTTAATATCACAACTTCTTCTCCCTTTAATATCACAACTTCTTCTCTCTTTAATATCACAACTTCTTCTCTCTTTAATATCACAACGTCTTCTCTCTTTAATATCACAACGTCTTCTCTTTTTAATATCAAATCGTCTTTTCTCTTTAATATCACAACTTCTTCTCTCTTTAATATCACAACGTCTTCTCTTTTTAATATCAAATCGTCTTTTCTCTTTAATATCACAACTTCTTCTCTCTTTAATATCACAACTTCTTCTCTCTTTAATATCACAACGTCTTCTTTCTTTAATATCACAACGTCTTCTCTCTTTAATATCACAACGTCTTCTCTCTTTAATATCACAACTTCTTCTCTCTAATATCACAACTTCTTCTCTCTTTAATATCACAACTTCTTCTCTCTTTAATATCACAACGTCTTCTCTCTTTAATATCACAGCATCTTCAGGTTTTCAGAGAATCTCCAGTTTTGGAAACATTCTTTTGTTGTTGTTGTTGTTGTTGTTCATTCTTACTTTCCTTCATTCAGTGGACTGTGTTTTTCTTTCTCTCATGTTATCATTGTTATTCTTGAAAACACACACATGCACACACACACATACACACGCACACAGAGCGTCTGTGATTCTGTCATGCATGAAACCACCCACGTATGCACAAAATATCTCAGATTTGCATTCCAGTGCAAGTTCCCTGTCACTTTCATGTATATAAACTCATTCATTCACAATGTCTGTGACTCTCTCACACATCATAATACACACATAGGCCATAATTCTCTTTCTCTCTCTCTCTCTCTCTCTCTCTCTCTCTCTCTCTCTCTCTCTCTCTCTCTTTCACACATGCACACACAATGTCTTCGATTCTCTCGATTCCTCTCACATACATACAATCACATACACTCACATATTATGGCTATGTGCCATTTTATATGTACAGCTCAATACTTTTTACCATAAAAATAGAAAAGTGTCACATATTACAGTTAACACATATAGTTAAGCATATAGATTTTGTCACATGTATGTACACACACTGGATGAAAAAAGGCAGGCGTGACTAACCCACTGGTGTGGACTCTTACAACGTTCAACTCAAACATCACACAGAGCAAACATAACGTTACTCTTCACATCCCTGCCCTCTCTGCTTCACATAATGAGTGTCATTATTCTCTGAATGTCAAAACCTTAACAGAAACCCTTCCGGGGAAACCTAGCACACTTGCATCCAGCCCGGTCCACCGTGTGAGCCAATGACAAAGTGAACACGTATAGATATTTTACAAGTTTACAGATCAACAGAACTGGAAAGCAGCTGACAAAAAAAAAATCAATAAGGACTAAAATGCGTCTGTTTTGGTTCTAAAGCAGCGTTTCCCATAGTGGCCAATAACGCCCTCCCCCCCCCCCGGTTTTTTCCCTCGGTAGGGGGCCTCTGAAAGAAAAAGGATCCGTAGGGGGCAGTGGAAGAAAAAAAAGGGGAGGGCGGTGTGGGGGATGGGGTGTGGCGTTGACGGGGGCGTTGCAGGGTACCTTCCTTCTCAGCACTTTTCAACCTGATATTGAAAAACGTATGTCCCCCCACACGAAACTCGACCATCACATTAAATAATGCAGTAGGTGAGTTATAAATGTACTCCTTCATATTGTTAAATAAATTAGTTTGCTAGTTGAAGTTTTTAGTTGTGTAATGCGTATCCTGGTTTAATAGGCCATTGTATGAGTAGCACATTGGGGGGGGGGGGGTTTGATGATGTGGCCTGGGAGAAAAAGGAGCGGTAGTCCGAACAAGCTTGGGAAACACTGGTCCAAAGGTTCTTATCGTGTAAGAACTTGAAAATATGTCCACGGTTTTGGATGAAACGCCAGCAAGACATGAAAATTCACATTTATCTAGTAGTTTCAGCCATTGCTGGTAGCTCTGTTACAGCCATTGCCAGTTTGACACATAACAGGAGCTAGCATTACCCCGTGGAGGTCCTTACTTTCCGTTACTTGGCAATTTTGTCTTAATCTTCTGCCTGGCTTAATTCTGCAGTCCTTACAGCAAACAGGGAAATTACTGTTGTTATTATTATACTAAACATACTTGCGCTAAGACTACGAGTTTCAAACACATCATCATCATCATCATCATCATCATCATCATCATCATCCAGAAATATAATTTGTTGCTGAAGCAACTTCCTAGATAAAGTTCACTGATTCTCGACACTGAAATCTCTCCATTTAAACTTTGTTTCCATTTGGTTTGGGAGGGGGTGGGGGTATCGATATTAACCCTGGTTTTCTTGACCCATCATGATTTTAGAGCAGAACGATAACTATCCCTGAACTGAATCACCCACCCCCCCCCCCCCCCACGCCGCTTTGTGCCTCTGATCTGGAGGCACACTGACCTAAACTGCAGTGGGGAAGGAAAGGTAAATAGAAAGAAAGATGCAACAGGTAAATCAAGTGGCTCATAAAACTGCTCCAGCCCTCCAGCATCCAAATGTCCAGATAAAGTCGAAGAAACAGCTGAGATTGACAATAATCAGATCCACGATAAATCAGTAATCAACGACCATCTTTGACGGTAACCAAAATAAGGGGAAAAAAATGAAACTGTGACCTGCTAAATGAGGTGATTGAGGACAGCAGTAGATGTGATAAGAGACAAGGATGAGATACAACTACATCTCATCCACTATATGAACACCATCAATGCTATAGCATACTGAAAGGCAAAGGATGAACTAGTTTTACCATCTGATGAGAATGAACTGAATTTCCCCACCAGTACAAGGAGACCACATCAAACTGCTAGGAACTAGAAAGGACGGACAACTTACCAAGAAAGACATAGAACGAGGAAGTAAGCGACATTTCGAAGAAAAAATGACATAACAATTACTTTTTTTGTTCTGTTACTTTATTCAGTAAAATTAGTTTTAATGAAATTGTTGACTCTGATTTTTACCTATTAAAAAAAAACGAACACATCACTCTTAAAAACAAAAACAAAAAACAAAAAAACATCGTAACATCAACTTTCAGCGATTCGCGTGAATAATTTCCCAAGTACTTTCAAGGATTAAGGAATATGTGTTCCATTTGTAAACTTTTTTGTCTTCTCAAAAATTTTAGAATTCTACTGAAGACTTCAACTCGGCATAAGCTATGCAAAGTTCAGAGGTCACAGAACTTGACTTCTATGACGGTGTCCAGCTCTCACTCACTTGTGTCAGTGGCGTAGACCGGACAATGCTTGTACCGGCGAGCTTGCTAAAGGATGTTCTTCGCCAGACAGGTCAGTTGTCGTAACCCGTGAGTTATGCATTTAAAAAAAATTGTTGACAAAAATTCATAATCAGCTTCATTAATCTACACATTATAACGAAAAATGTGAAGTAACATTATTATTATTATTATTATTTCTGTTCTTCTTTCCTTTTTTATTCTGCATCTTTTACGAGCAAAAGTCCTCCTGTTTGAATACTATGGCTTCCCGTTATACGTTCTTGTAGCAGACCAAAGCTTTTGTTGCCATAGAGACGGAGAAGGCGGAATGCTAATGGTGGTCTGGGAAACATGAAAAACAAGAAAAGGAGAATACTCGTCAGAGTCAGAGATTAAGAAGAAAGATGACTTAGCAGAGAGTCACCATCAGAGTCAAAGATTAAGAAGAAAGATGACTTAACAGAGAGCCACCATCAGAGTCAAAGATTAAGAAGAAAGATGACTTAGCAGAGAGCCACCAACAGAGTCAAAGATTAAGAAGAAAGATGACTTAGCAGAGAAACACCAACAGAGTCAAAGATTAAGAAGAAAGATGACTTAGCAGAGAGTCACCATCAGAGTCAAAGATGACTTAGCAGAGAAACACCATCAGAGTCAAAGATTAAGAAGAAAGATGACTTAGCAGAGAGCCACCATCAGAGTCAAAGATTAAGAAGAAAGATGACTTAGCAGAGAGCCACCATCAGAGTCAAAGATTAAGAAGAGAGATGACTTAGCAGAGAAACACCAACAGAGTCAAAGATTAAGAAGAGAGATGACTTAGCAGAGAGACACCAACAAAGTACTGCGGCGTAGTCAAACTCATGGCAGTTGGCACAGTTTTGGGGACACTGAAAATTAAAATAAGTAGAACTTAGAGAAGCTGTGGTGTTTACTTGTATTCTCTTTGATAACTGTTGGACTGAGTTCTCTTTTGATTTCTGGCAAAATAAAGAACATGAATGATCTTTCAGCGTACTTGATTTGGTGGCTTTTTGGCTGGCAACTGGGAAAACAGTATCAGCAGCATGGTGAACAACTTATGTCCAGCTTTGCATTCTTTCTCTGTTCTCGATACTCGACGTCGTCTCGCACTCTCGGGTTAGAGGATGATGTGTTCTTGTTTGCAGGTTAATTGTGTGTCTGGTTTGGTTCAGATGAAAGTAACTTTATGTATGTGATAAGTTGCTGAAGAGTTCTGTGGGGTTCATTATACATGTATATTTGACGTGAGCGTTGAAGTAGATTATCGAGGAATAACCAGGGGTGTTTGCCATCAAGAATGAAGAAAGGTGATACACCCGTGCACTCATTAAAATGTGTGCACCATAAGCTATACGTAAAAAAAGGACATCCTACATTTGAGTAACACACAATAATTAGAGTAACACACAATAATTCGTGTATGATTTTATACACGGAGCCACTGCAGTAAAGCTGTGATACCAAAATGTATAAACTAGGGAAAAGGTAGGAACAGCTTTGTTACTTAACGAGTACACAGTTGTGACGTTTCGGCGTGAGCCTTAATCATACAGAAACATACAGGACGAATAAATAGAGAGAGATGATAAATATAAATTCACATGAATGTATGTTAAAAAGAAAAAAAAATATCGAACCAAAAAAAAAAATGAATAGAGCACTTAGCTGTAACTTGTAAGAAGCTGTGGCTTGTCTGACGCTGTGTGTCAGAAAAGCGCATGGTAGAGTGTAGATAGTATTTAAATGGAGACTTGGGATGTGTGACAGGTGGGTCGTAACTGAGGGTGGTGGGTGGGGAAACCGTGGAGGGGAGAGAGAGAGTGATACAATGATAATCTAGCCGGGAGAAGGTGAAATATGTGATTATAGTAGGGGTAGAGGGGATGTAATGTAATGCTGTGAAGAGGTTCTAAGTTATGTGTGACAAGTGAGAAGGGAGAGGAACTTAGTGGGGAGGGATTATGATTGTGGAAGAGGAGAATTTCTGACACACAGCGTTGGACAAACCACAGCTTCTTACAAGTTACAGCTAAGTGCTCCATTTATTTTTTTTTTGGTTCGATATTTTTTTCTTTTTTTAACATACATTCATGTGAATTTATATTTATCATCTCTCTCTATTTATTCGTCCTGTATGTGTCTGTATTATTAAGGCTCACGCCGAAACGTCACAACTGTGTACAAGTTAAGTAATAAAGCTGCTCCTACTCCCCCCCCCCCCTAGTTTATACATCCTACATTTGAGGAACTTGTATTTCTAGTATGTGCAAAAGTACACGGTGCATCTGTTCGCTCCAGACGTTTGTATAGTGACGTGGTGGCACGTTCTGTGAAGTATGCCTCAAAGTGTTGAAGAAAGATTTATTCATGAACTCAGATCTGCTATGTGTCACTGTCACAGGAGATTAGAACCGCGGGGAATGTTGTGCTGAATAACAAGGGATGATTCACTGAAGGAGAGCTACCAGAAAGATCTCGGGTATGAAAACGTTTTGGTCACACGGTCAGCCAATCAGTCACATTTGGGATATATTCATTGAGTGAAAAAGTGCTTGGTTGTAGGTTATATAAAATTAATGTAAACAGCCTTAAATATCTTTAATTTTCTGAAACTTGTTAAGAGTGTTTACAACATACCTAAGGTTGCGTCTTTTCATAGCTATAAAGCTGTATACATATCTCATTCATTCATTCATTTGCATGTCCCTTGCGGAACTTTGCCTCCCAAACAGCACTCCTGTAGGCCTCTCGGTTGTGAGCAAGATGGCCTGCTGCTGCTGCTGCTGCGTCCATTTGCAGATCGTCGACGATGTCTTGCAGCCATCTTCGTTGTGGTCTTCCTCTTTTTCTTTTTTCCCATTTTGTATCCTTCCAATACGGTCTTCTCTAAATTATCATGACGTTTAATGTGTCTAAAATATTTAAGTTTTCTCTCTTTAATCCTCTTTACTAGCCAGCCTTCTTCAATATTAAGCTCTTGTAGTATAGATATATTTGTTCTTTTTTGTGTCCACGATATTTGGAGAACTCTTCTGTAGCATTTACATTCAAAGGCATTTATGTGTTTCTCAGCTGTTTTGTTATGTGTCCAGGTCTCACAGGCATATGTTGCGATGGGAAAGATCCATGCCCTTAAAAATCTTATTTTTGTAGTTCTGTCTGCTTCTCTCCACAGATTCTTTAGTTGTTTTACTTTCTGAAGAGCAATAGATGTCCTCCTTTTAATTTCCCTTATTGTATCTCCATTATTAGTTAGTAGTGATCCAAAATATTAAAAACTCTCCACTTCTTCCAGTTTTTCCTCATTGATACATATATCAGCTGCCTTGTTTGTTTTGTCAGTTGTCATCAATTTAGTTTTCTTTGCATTAAGATAGAGGTTCTGCTCTTCGCTGTTCTGACATAATTAGTTTTTTCATTCCTTTTTGTCATATCCCATTCAGTCTTCAAAAATACGAGTAACTTGGACAAGTAGTAAAGTAGTAATTCTTCGGGATTGACGTTTATAACTTCTCCTATCCATTGTAACTATTATCGTCTTGATGCTGGTGCAAAAAGTTGTTTGTGATGGGATATCGATCAAACACCGCGCGTTTAATTCTGTCAGACACTGTTGCTCTGTAACACAAAATATCTGGCTATCTCCTTTCCCAGGTTTGTTTTTATTGCAGTTTCCGCTTGGCTGCCGATGTATCAACATCTGCCTTCAGCTTTTCTTCTATGTTAAATATTCATTTAGATATCGAGTTTAGACACTATATTTTTCGTGTCTTTTGTAATCCGACAAAGCCTATATAGTTACGTAAAAGGTTGTGAAACGTATGAACAACGTAAGATCTAAACCGTCTTTATTGTTATGGTGACTGATTATGCAATCCAAATACATTGTTTCTTGTTTTCCAACGTTATATTTTGATCAGTTTACTGTGATATTATGTAACCTGGACTTGTAGAAAATACTTGAAGTTCATCAATATGGTAGTCTATACAACCATCTGTAAACCTCGAGGAACAGCTGTCTGAACTCTTGCTTTGTTGTCACACCCATACATTCTGCTCTACCAGTCAGATTCGCGTTAACTGAGTTCGCTCCTCCTTTCTTTTGAGTTGTGCCAGCTTACCTAGCGCTGCTTAATTCTGCACCCTTTTGTTGTCTTGCAGGTGGTACCGTATTCGAAGCTTCTGATGTCCAGTCAGATTCATTTGTTTTTGATGCCAGATCTTCATCGGGGCCAGTCAGGGTGGATTCTAGCAGCATCAGGAAGTTGCCGTGGTTGACCCGTGACGGTTATAGAGTAGGCGGAGCTATGTGCGAGATAGCTCCGCCTAAAAGAAAATCTGATGGAGTATCGCCAAGGTCAGTAGCTGTGACGCAGGTCATGCGCCTGAAGGAGAAGTTTGGACTGACCATAAAGTCTGCCATTGAGGCGGAGTTCATGATTCTTCAGGTTCGTGTGAATCTATTCATATTAATTGTTTATTTCAAATTACTGCTTTATGCTATATTGAACCTATCTTGTTATATGGAAGTGAATCATGGGCAATAGCCAGGTCTGCACAGAAGTCATTGGAAGCAACAGAAATGTGGTTTATTAGAAGAATGTTGCGAATTCCCTGGCCAGCAAAAATAACTAATGAAGAATGTATGAGAAGAGCTGGAGAGACAAAAAATCTTGACACAAAAATAAGAGAGAGACAATGTACTTTCATGGGACATGCAATGAGAAGAGGGGGCATAGAGAATATTATAACAATAGGAAAAACAGAAGGAAGAAGATCAAGAGGAAGACCAAGAGAAATGATACTGGACAGTCTGACGGGATGGTGTGAGAGGAGATCACCAACTGAGCTGATGGCCTGCATGAAGGATTGTGTACTCTGGAGAAGCATAATTGCCAACACCAGTCGGCACGGCACCTGATGATGATTATGATGATGATGATGATGATTTATGTTCATCGGCTTCGCTCAGTAAATAAGCAATAAAAAAGGTACAAAAATAGATACAGACGAAAGGAACGGGAACATATCAGAGAAAGAAACAGGATTGCAAAAGGTAACAATACTCATTTCCTTTTACTGTCACTCTTTGATCAGCTATAGCTTGATATGTTTTAAAATAAAATTTAGCCAAGGTTAGTGTGTGTAATTTCCTCTCCTGCAGTGGGTCAAGTTGGATAACCAAGTATTCGGTGTATAGGATCTACCAGTGAGACCGGCATGTATGTTCGATAAAACTAATAAAAAAAATTGTTATAACATACAAAAAGTTACGGGATATGTAATATAACTGATCCTGCTTGTTTTAGATAAGTCTACATATTTCTTCAGCTTGTCAGCTGTTTCTTGACATGATGACGTGGACTAGAAAACTGTCAAAATGAACATATGCAGACACTTCAGACGTGGTTCCGTACCGACGACTTCGTCAGAAAGTGAAATGGACGTAATATGAATTTCACAAGGGTGAATGTCAGAGATTCATTTAATCCCTTAAAGCAAGTCGTAAGTCAAGTCTCCAGACCTTACAAGTAATCTCAAGTCAAGTCTCAAGTGGCTACCTTCTAGTGTCAAATCCCAAGTGCCTACCTTCTAGTGTCAAATCTCAAGTCTGTAGATCACATTGATGACGCAATCATTTGTTGTGGCAGTGTATTTACATATTACTACATACATAGACACGTACACACGAAAGTAAATCACAATTTTACATTAAAGAAGAGGATTTGTCATAGTATCCAACATTTGCTAACTCACCTCTTGTAAGAATTATGTAGCTAACATTGCCCACTTAACGCTGATTTCCCCATTTAAAATAAAACAGCACTTTCAGTAATAACACGTCAACTCTCTGACAACAAATGTTAATAACAGATCTACATACACGCCAACTCTCTGACAACAAACGTTTCTAACAGCTCTACATACACGCCAACTCTCTAACAACAAAAGTTGCTAACAGCTCTACATACCGCTAGCTGTCTGACAACAAATCTTCCTAACAGCTCTACATACACGCTAACTCTTTGACAACAAATGTTCCTTACAGCTCTACATACACGCTAACTCTCTGACAACAAAAGTTGCTAACAGCTCTACATACACGCTAACTCTCTGACAACAAAAGTTGCTAACAACTCTACATACACGCTAACTCTCTGACAACAAAAGTTGCTAACAACTCTACATACACGTCAACTCTCTGACAACAAATCTTCCTAACAACTCTACATACACGCCAACTCTCTGACAACAAATGTTAATAACAGCTCTACATACACGCTAACTCTCTTTCAACAAATGTTGCTAACAGCTCTACATACCCGCCAACTCTCTGACAATAAAGGTTGCTAACAACTCTATATACATTAGCAACAAATTTTCACAAATAAGAAACAAGGCTTCGCTCAGTAAAGCAACAGAGCACAGTATTATGTGGTTAGACCTTTTTTCAATGTATAACCTTTTTCAAGGTCTAACCATACAATACTGTGCTCTGTTTCGTACATTAGCAGCACAGAATGATTTATAAAACTAGACACACCTAATTCTAGCTTTGAGTTAAGATGGCAACATTCACAAGGTATCTATATACAGCTAATTCGAATATTGTGTGTGTAAAAGGGGGGGGGGGGAATCCTGCTGTTGACAACTTACAAACAATGGACCTCATCCTAAATTAACTGTTCGATGCCTTTACTTCAGAGAGAAGCCACGTGGACACCTGTCCTATATTTTGTTTTTTTTTCCCACAAATCCAAACCTATATTATCTCCTTTAAATCTCGAATCTTTATTTACAAGAAACGGCATACTGGCGACCTTTTTATAGCCCCCATCTGTTTCCATTCCCTGTTGTACAGATGTTAATGACGACCTAGAGGCCATTACTGTGCCCAGAGCTAGTCAGCGACAAAGTAAAACTAAAGAGACTGTAGATTCAAGTCAGACATGTCCGACAGCACGCAGGGAAATGATACCCTTAAACTTGTTTCTGTATCTACAAACACCTGAGGTGAAATAAAGGGATTAAAAATGTCAAGTCCCAGTAGGTGTTCAAGTAGATGTTCTACATCTTCAAGTAGATGTTCTACATCTTCAAGTCGAGACTTAAAATGACTCTGATTCGCACTCGTTCTCTGGTCGATCAACTGAATCTACATCTCCAGTGAATATACAGTAGTTTACTGTCAATAGACGGCCGTATTTAAAGCATAAAAAGAAACCACAGCAACGCTATAATTTGCTATATATTCTAAAAACATTTGTAACTTTATAGTAATAAGTCACTGACCTATGGTCGGAATAAACGAACCATAGTTTAGCGGGACTTTGGAAAGAATGGACTAGATGTTACCTACAGTATTTAAAAGCAGCGTCTAATGGTGTAACAAGTCGGTGACATTATTTAAATAGGGCAAATGGTACATGATATGAATACGGTACACACGACATCGAGAACTTTATCGTCATAAACATAATTTATGCAACTTGAAGTCAAAAAAAGAGGGGGGGGGGGGGGGGCAAGGAAACCTCGTAAATACTTAATGAAAGGTAGAAATCACTGCTTATCTTCAGATGAAACTGGTACACTGAATCAGTGCATCCAAAATGACCTACTCCCACAGACAATCTCTCTCTCTCTCTCTCTCTCTCTCTCTCTCCAGAAGGGCAGAATGTAAGAAGGGCCTGCGTGCCCAATTCTTTACCATTGAAAAATAAAGATTATTCATTCATTCAAGATTATTCATTCATTCATTCTCTCAATTGTAATCGTCTGCGTTTGTCTGATGTTGCCTCCTTCATTAGTCAGTTTACTGCCAAGATAAATAATGTTGGTGATAGTACACATCATTGTTTCACTCCTGTTTGTACCCTAAAGCTGCTGGAGGTATGTTCTCCACAGATCACTTTGCACTGAAAACCCTCGTACAGGGCTTTGATTACATTTACTATCTTATGGGGGAGGCCATGCCATCTTAGGATTTTCCACAGTGCATCTCTGTTGACACTGTCAAAGGCTTTCTCAAAATCTATAAACAATGCATATGTTGTGCTGTGCCACTCATTTGTCTGTTCTAATATTTGTCTAAGTACAAATATGTGGTCTATGCATGATCTTCCTTTCCTAAATCCTGCTGCTCTTTCCGAAGAGTTTTCCCTCAAGTGCTGGTACAATTCTGTTGATGATTATTCTGCAAAATACTTTACTGGTGAGTGGCGGTAGGGTAATGCCTCTCCAGTTCCCGCAATCTCTGAGGTCACCATTCTTTGGTAGTTTTACTATAAGGCTAGGTTTCCACTCCTCTGGAGCTTTTTCTAGATCCTAAATTTGTTATAGTATCCGGCAGAGTTGTGTTTGGTGTTTCTGTTTCTTCTGCTTTCAACATCTCAATACTCACTTCATCTTCATCTGGTGCCCTGTCTAATTTTAGCTTCTTTATTGCCTCCTTTACTTCACTTATTGTTAATGGTCTTGTATTGATGTTTAGTTCCGTTTTTGCTTCAGGTAATCTATTGTTTGTACTGCTTGTGTTCTGTTTAGTAAGATGTTAAAGTGTTCCCTCCATCTTTCAATTTTTTCTCTTTCTGCACTGACCAGTTGTCCGTTATGTGTCCTTATTGCACTCTTACATCTTGTGCTGAAGTTACCTGTCATCTGCTTTGTGATGTTGTATATGGTTTTCATGTCATTTGCATATGCTGCTTTCTCTGTTGCTTCTTCTAAGTTGTCATAGTACTGATGTTTATCTTGATGGTATGATTCCTTCACTTCTGTCTTTTTGTGCATACGTACTTAAAACTTGTTCTTTTAACCTTTGTGATTTGGTGTTCAGTAATTTTTTTCTTGATTTCTTTTCTTTGCTCTATCTTTTCCCATGTTGTCTTGCTTATCCATTCCTCTTTTCTCCGTTTCCGATATCCCAGCACCTCTTTTGCTGTTTCCTGTAGTGTTTTATTGAACTCTTAGTATGGCCATTTCTGCTTCGTCTTGTAGGACACTGAAGCGGTTCTTAAGTACTATTGAGAATTCATTCTTTGTTTGCTGGTCTTTCAGTTTTGTTGTATCAAAACGTATCTTTCTGTGTTGTCCGATTTTGGCTTTTCTTAATTTTAGTTTTATTTTTGCTACCAGAAGATTGTGATCACTTCCTACATCTGCTCCTTTCCTTGCTCGCACATCTTGTAGTGACCGTTTCCACTTGTTTATTAGTATGTGATCGATTTGGTTTTCTGTGGTTTTATCTGGGGACCTCCAAGTCACTTTATGGATGTTTTTATATCGGAAAATTGTCCCTCCGAAAGTCATCATGTTTTCTTCACAGAAACTGCACAGTCTTTCTCCATTTTCATTTATTTCTCCGATTCCTTCTTTTCCCATGATTCTTCTTCTGTTTTCATTTCTCTCACCTACTTTTGCATTGAAGTCGCCCAAGATGAGTAGCATATCATGCTTGGGTATTGTTTCTACTGTGGCTTGGAGGCTGTTCTAAAAATCTTCTTTTAATTCCTCTTCAGCTGCTTCTGTTGGTGCATAACAAACTATAATAGACAGCTTCGTGAATCTTGAGTTGAACCGTGCATATAATAATCTCTCATTTATTGGGGTCCATTTCAGCAATGCTCTTGATGCTTCTTTTGTTATAATCAATGCTACTCCTCCTTCATGATGATCTTCTTTACCTGACCATATTATTGTATCTTCTGTGTGCAGTGTTGGTAATTTCCTTCTGCCTTGTCCTGTCCATCTTGCTTCTTGTATTCCTAGTATGTCTAGTTTGTATCTGTGCATTTCCTTGATGGTTTGTGCTAGTTTTCCGGTCTGATTAAGTGTTCTTCAGTGGTCCTATTCTTTGCAGATCCCGGGTACCACACGGGGGGGGGGGACTATCTAACACGGCGCAAAACTTCATCTCCCGCTTATCACATTTCATCCACTACCCCCACCCCACCACCCCACCCACCCCACCCCCTTTTTTCATTTCGCCGAATACCTCCAGGCCCACCCTTAAAAACAAGAAGAACCCCACGGGGCCCCGGAGCAGTGTAAAAAACCAGACCTCCGTTCATAGGGCCTGTGTCCAAGTAAAAAGCACATGGTTCATAAGACTGTCCCAGTAACGAGCACATGGTTCATAAGACTGTCCCAGTAACGAGCACATGGTTCATAAGACTGTCCCAGTAACGTGCACATGGTTCATAAGACTGTCCCAGTAAATAGCACATGGTTCATAAGACTGCCCCAGTAACGAGCACATGGTTCATAAGACTGTCCCAGTAACGAGCACATGGTTCATAAGACTGTCCTAGTAGTTGTGAGTTTATTTATAGTTTTGTAGGAACAAACTGGTTAGTTCTAAAAGTAGCTTTCACAAGAATATCTCTTTAAAATAGATCATGCTCTGAATAGAACATGAACATTTAGCCTTGCATACCATGTTAAACAAGTGACACTTGTAGGGAGGAAGACCTCTCGAGGTCATGACTCCCAGAGTTCTACACGCGCGCATACACACTCATTCACAAATGCATGCGCGCGCACACACACACACACACACACACACACACACACACAGAGGAGGCATATATCTTTTTAAAATGCTGCCAAACTAACAATAACTCATTGGTTGGCAGAGAAGTAATTAAGAGAAGAGACTAACACTGTGTTATTTTGGTACAGTTTCAATGTATCCATATTTATTCAATATATCTCAGTGTATTTAACTCATTTTGTACAGAAAGATGGAACGACACCATTCAACGACATTACATTTGACCAGTATGGGAGATTTGACACCCTGGCCGGAATGGAAGAACCTTTACTTGAAACGTGTCAATATTTGGAAGAGGCGGGGCTTCCACTTGAAACATTCATGTCAGAGTTCGGAGCTGCGCAGTTTGAGATAACGTTTAGACCAGAAGAAGGCGTGGCTGCAGCTGACACAATAATGTTAATGAAAGACGGGCTAAGGGTCGGTCTTAGTAAATATAATTTGATGCCAACATTCATGGCATGTCCAAACGCGCACGGCCATGCAAATGGCTTTCACTTGAACCATTCCCTGTGGAAAGCGGATGGCGTGAATCAATTTCTTGATGTGAATGAAAGCACTCTCCTGTCATCTACGGCGCAACATTGGATAGCTGGTCTTGTTCACCACGCCCCAGCTTTGACAGCCCTGTTGTGCCCCACCCTCAACTGCTACCGACGACTCGCTGAGGTGTTGACCCCGAAAAAAGCTACCTGGGCTGAAAAAAGAACCGCCTATTTGCGCCTCAAATGTGAACGCAGCAACGTGTACCTGGAGAACCGGCTACCCAGCAGCGCATGCAACCCCTATCTAGCTCTGGCTGGGATACTGGCAGCCGGCATGGACGGGCTGGAGAGAAAGTTACAGTGCCCGCCACAGGAGGATCCTACGGCACCAAACATTCCCAAGACAATGGAGGAAGCAGTACTTTGCTTGGAGCAGGATCATGCTTTGACCTCAGCTCTGGGAGATGAATTCATACACGCATTTCTGAACGTTACAAAGAAGATACTCACTGAAAAGGAAGACAAAAACCTTGAAGACTTACATTGTCAGAGAAGCATATATTTTCACTGTATATAAAACCATACGTCAGATAATACACAAACGTTTATTTTACACCAGCACAATTAACAGCGTTCACAAATACAGTTGTATTTTATATACGGCTCTGGTAGCAGGTGAAAAAAGATCTTCACAGTTTATGCTGCTGTTATTTACGTTCTGGTTGAGAAAATCATGCTAGGTTATCTCTCAGAACCATCTGCGGAATATACACGCAAACTCAAGTATTTCTATTGTGATAGTGTTATGTAAAATTTGGCACATGTAACTGAATTTGAATGTAGCTCTTCCATTCTTCGGTTTAGTTTAGGACATAATAATGTTCTCTGGTAAACTGTGGAAACTATACCAGGTTGGGGGGGGGGGGAGGGTTGGATAATTGCGATTACCAGGTTTCGGACACAGGTGGACCGAGAGATCGTGTCTTTCTTGAAGACACTTTCAGCTAACCAGATATTTCCACCAGGTGGACCGAGAGATCGTGTCTTTCTTGAAGACACCTTCATCTAACCAGATATTTCCACCAGGTGGACCGAGAGATCGTGTCTTTCTTGAAGACACCTTCAGCTAACCAGATATTTCCACCAGGTGGACCGAGAGGTCGTGTCTTTCTTGAAGACACCTTCAGCTAACCAGATATTTCCACCAGGAACAAGCACTGGAACCGGTTGCTTGCGGTCAGGTGAAAATGTTTGTTTTAGTAAGAGTATTGTGTGCTAGTGTAGTATGGTTACCTGGAAATTGCATTATTATTATTATTAGGTTCTTATTAGAGCCAGTCTGTAGTTTTTCATTATTTAGTGTTCTATTTTTGATAAAATAATGATGTTCGCTAGAGATATTATAGTTTTTCAGTATTCAGTGTTCTGTTTTTGATAAAAAATAATGATGTTCGCTAGAGATATTATTTCTTAGTAAATGAATCTGTATATTGTAGTTTTTCATTATTTAGTGTTCTATTTTTTTAAATAAAATATTGATATTCGCTTGAGGTAGGATTTCGATACATGTTTGCTGAATAGTCTTTAAGCATATTCCATTCTTCATCAATCGTTTCAATCTTCTCTATAGCATTATACCTATTATGTATTATGCAGCAGAAGTGTGGTTTATTAGAAAAATGTTGCGAATACCATGGACAGCAAAAATAACTAATGAAGAATGTATGAGAAGAGCTGGAGAGATAAAAAAAATCTTGTCAAGAAAATAAGAGACAATGTACTTTCATAGGACATGCAATGAGAAGAGGGGGCATAGAAAATATTATAACAACAGGAAAAATAGAAGGAAGAAGATCAAGAGAAAGACCAAGAGAACTGATACTGGACAGTCTGACGGGATGGTGTGAGAGGAGATCACCAACTGAGCTGATGGCCTGCATGAAGGATCGTGTACTCTGGAGAAGCATAATAGCCAACGCCAGTCGGCACGGCACCTGATGGTGATGATGATGACTATGGTCCTATACTGTCCTTGTATTGCTTTATCTTTCTGTAACAGCTCTCTATCTAGTTCTTTGTTTTTAGCTGCTACCTTTAACCTCTTTAGCCTGATTCTCACTTTTCCTACAACTGGGATGTGGTCACTGTTGCAGTCTGCGTTTGGTCTTGTTTTCACGGATATTAGTGAGTTCCTGAATCTTCTGTTGATCATAATGTAATCCATCTGGTTACGTATGTTATTATTTGGGCTTTCCCATGTCCATAGTCGCCTTGGGTGTTGTTGAAACAAAGTATTTCCTATTATCATTTTATTCTTTTCTGCACACTCAATCAACATCTCTCCTCTTTTGTTTCTGATACCTGATCCATACTTGCCAGTAGCTTCATTGTCTTGTTCAGTCCCTACTTTCGCGTTTAAATCATCCAGCACAAAGTTTACTTCCCATAGTTTGCACTGTTTCATTTCCATTTCCAGATTGCCGGAGTTAAAGGGCAAATTACAGCAAAGATCAAAGGCAGACATGCGAAATTTGTAGGACATTTTCTAAGAAGAGGAAAATTGGTACACATTGTGGCAACTGGAAAAATTGAAGGAAGTAGAGACAGAGGAAGACAGAGAGACAAGTTACTGGATGTGCTGCCAATGTGGTGTGGAAGAAAGTCACCGGCGGATCTCATAATCAAGTCTAAAGACAGGGAGTTGTGGAGAGAAATGATCGTCTACGCCATACGGCACGGCACTTGAGATTGATTGTTCGCTTGAGATATTGTTCTTTCGTGAGCAAACCTGTATACTGAATTTTTTTCATTATTGATTGTAGTGTTTTGTTTTCGAGAACTGATGCCTGAAAATATAAAGTGAGTACTTACGATTGTGGAGTATAGAAAAGTAACAGAGGAATGTCGCAGGATATGCTTGCCTTCGGGTCATGTAGTGTAATAGTGTGAAAGAGTGTGAATGTTGTGATAGTTGATCTAGTGGGGTGTAAAACTCAGGAAGCTGGTGCGCGTGTACCAACTTAACATAGTCAGGGGCGGGGGGGGGGGGTTAAATACACGGGCGATCGTAGCTGACTGGTTGCCAAGGACTAGTGCATGCAGTGCCAACGATGTTCTGGAGTTAATCTTTAATGTCAGGGCAATTACCGAAGTCTGAAGCGATGTGTTATCAAGTGATCTGGGAAGAGGTTCTTGTGGATTGTAATGACTGTATGATAATGATTGGGAGTGTGTGCGCATATGTTTATGTAATGATATTAGTGAGTGTGTTAGATAAAACTGTTTGTTATTAAAGGTTTTGATTGTTTGTTTCAGATAAGACAGTTTGTTCATAAATGTTTGATCACTGTGTGTTTAAGACGATTTGCTCATAAAGGTTTTGATCATTGTTTGTTTCAGATAAGATGTATTTTTCTCCCTTTTGATTTTTATTTTTCCTTGGGTTCCTGCCCGTGTCATCTAGTTGCTGCTTTGCTTGATATTATACAGACATCACTATGACAGGTCAGCATCCTGGATCTGACTCACCGTCTGGGTCATCAAGATCACACAATAAACTAATAGTTCCAGACAACACGATACTGCCTTTCTTTTATTTCTGGCCTGAGTGAAAGGCGTGAGAGTGGGGCTACTATCACACAGCACGCACTGTCGTGAGTGAGGAGGCGTGAGAGTGTGGCTACTGTCACACAGCACGCACTGTCGTGAGTGAGGAGGCGTGAGAGTGGGGCTACTGTCACACAGCACGCACTGTCGTGAGTGAGGAGGCGTGAGAGTGGGGCTACTGTCACACAGCACGCACTGTCGTGAGTGAGGAGGTGTGAAAGTATGACTCCTATCACACAGCACGCACTGTCGTGAGTGAGGAGGTGTGAAAGTATGACTCCTATCACACAGCACGCACTGTCGTGAGTGAGGAAGTGTGAAAGTGGGACTCTTATCACACAGCACGCACTGTCGTGAGTTGAGCGGCGTGAGAGTGGGGCCCCTGCCACACAGCAAGCACTGCTGTAATAAAGTGTAGTGAGAGTGGAGCCCCTGCCACACAGCAAGCACTGCTGTAATAAAGTGTAGTGAGAGTGGGGCCCCTGCCACACAGCAAGCACTGCTGTAATAAAGTGTAGTGAGAGTGGGGCGCCTGTTACAAAACACAACTGCTGCAGGTCGCCTGATCAAGATACACCACACGACCAATAATACATCGTAGTCGCATACAAACTTAGTTCCTCTCACATCAGCCACGCTACCCCATCCACCTCATCTCACTGTCATTATTTATTTATTTATTTATTGTCTTTCTTTCTCTGCTTTTAATCTCCCTTTTTTTTCTCTTCCTGGTCATCATCAGTCATTTGCACGTCCCTTGCGGAACTTTGCCTCTCCAACAGCTCTCCTGAGACCTCTCTGTTGTAAGCTAGATGCTGTGCTACTGATGCATCTATTGTTCTGGTACTTTTGTGTCTTGAACCCCTAATTATCTTTTTTTTAAATCTTCATGTCTGCTATCATGGTCCGTGTTAAATCGGCACCTGGTAGAGTTTTTGCTGACGTTATACTTGATCTCCACCTTCTTTGCACTAAAATGTGATCTGTTTGATATTTGGTTTTCCTGTTATGCGATGTCCATGTGTAAAGTTTTCTAGGATATTGTCTAAAAATTAGACTGCTATCTCTAAAAAATCCCTTGTGTCAGCCATCTATCTACGAGTACAAAAGCCAGTGAGAGTGAAAAACACGGAGAATGCAATGCGTCTTAGAGAAACACATATTTTATTACAGGTAAAATGTAAAATTCCCCTTTCCGCGCCGTTACGGCATAGTGGGGAATACTATGATAGCGAGTATTTTCCATGACCTTCGGCACATGAAAGTCTGATGTGGTCAGTATCACGCCCTGGCCGCTTTACCTTCCCAGATTTCTCTGGTACCAATTTTTAGAGGCTGGGTCAACCCCGGGGCCTTTGTTGGTGTGTACCAGAAAAGGTCCCCACTGCTGGGACTGAACCCGGTACCACCGGATCACTGAGCCGAGCGTCTAACCACTCAGCTAACCAGGACGCCATATTTTATTATAAGTGATCAAATTTAAATATAGCAATTTTGTCTACAGTAGTATCACATACATCGAAATTAAGCGTCATACATGCTACACTACTTCCTACATAAAAGATATCTATTTATCACCGAACATTCCTTTTTATTCTGACATATTTCCTCACCGACCAAGCCTTGGATTTCTTGAAGAGTCGCCTCTTTTGCCACCCCCCCCCCCCCAACATTTACTTCTCCCTGTCTTTTTTATGAAAGTGCGCCATACGCCTCTTATTATCCTTACGTTACTTATCCTTCACTGATTTGTAGAGTAGGAAAGGGTTAATGCAACACGAGACAGGAGTGAAGTGAACACAGAACAGAAATACATGTTACTACTGTCTGAAAGAGGAATATTTGCAGTTTCATACTAACCTTAAGTACGTTCAATACCCCCCCCCCCACCCACGTGTGGCACGGCAGATGTGCAGGCGGGGCTCCCATTCCCGCCAAACCCTCTCAAGTATGTCTTGTGTGATGTTCTAGATGTCCTGTGTGATGTTCTAGATGTCCTATGTGATGTTCTAGATGTCTTGTGTGATGTTCTAGATGTCATATGTGATGTTCTAGATGTCCTATGTGATGTTCTAGATGTCCTGTGTGATGTTCTAGATGTCCTATGTGATGTTCTAGATGTCCTGTGTGATGTTCTAGATGGCGTTGTTGATGCTCCTTCACAACTTCGGCAGTGTCTCTGCAAGTTCAGGGACGTGAACGTTGTCCTTGACGAAGCCCTAGAGAAAGAAATTACACAATAAGATCCGGTGACCGGGGTGGTCATTTGCAGATGTTGTCCGACCAGTCCATCGACCTGGCAGGTATCAGTTTAGGTACTCCGGACCTGCCAAAAGCCAAGGTGAAAAGGCCCCGTCTTGCTAGTAAATGAACTCCTGTTCCTCCTCATTCATGGGCTGTGGCATTAACACATTCTCCAGCATGTCCAAGTACACCGTTCCTGTGACACTGTCACGATCCATCTCAAGCCCAGCATGAGGATTCTGGGATTGCCATATCCGAATATTGTGCCTGTTGACCTTTCCAGAAAAAGGTCGCATCATCCCGGTAAGCCTTCATCCGCCATCGTGAACGTCTCACATGCTCGAGAAGGCTCCGCGAGAATGGGAGCCCCGCCTGCACGTCTGCCGTGTCTGGGGGAGCACACTTGGGGGAGCACACAGAGTGCAGGCCAGCATGAAACTTTCCTCTGTCAAACAGTGGTAGTATCATGTATTTCTGTTTAATGTTGGTGAAAATATGATCCTACAAAATCGACCAATAAATTGCTCGCACCCTCTACTTTGCTAAACACTTTCGTATCTAATACAAGATTTCAATATGAAACATAAATAAGCATGAAGTAAACTTTGAAAATCTATATAATAAATACACTACACAAATCAGTTTAATAACACTATATAGGAATTTGTATGTGCTACTTATACAAAGATTTTTATGCAAAGCACAGGGTATGAAAGATACAAAATTCTTAAATCAGAAGATCAAAACTACTCATAAAATATCTGTAATATTCTTATCAGATAAAAGAAATGACAGCTGCAGTAAAACTGGTTCTAGTAACTAAGGTATACAGAAATGTATGGTTCAGTTTTACAAAAAAGATAAGAGTGAGGAAAATGGGCAGAAACACAAATGGCAGAAAGTAAGATGAGCACGCATAAATGAAGGTCATACACCATCCAATATTTCGGCGCCATTATCTCTCAGTCAGTCGCTTACTCCCACTTTGTATTCACGTCTGTCTGGACGCATTTAGTGCCGTCTTTCGTTCTAGGAGGATGCCAAAGAAGCTACGTTTTTCATCTATTTTCCGTATTTTTTATGTGTTGTGTTGTTCCTATATGTAATCCTTGAAAAAAGGCTGACGCCGAAATACTGGATGTTGTATGGCCTTCATTTATACATGCTCGTCTTACTTTCTGCCATTTGTGTTTCTGCTCACGTTTCTCACTCGTTACCTACTTTTGTAAAGCTGAACCCTACACCTCTGTCTACCTTTACTATTCTTACCATAATTATTATTGCTTGTTGGATTTGTGAAAGAGACTAAACTACTTTTTCCTTCAAATTCCTGCCATAATTAGATCTGCATCTACACTGTTCCCCTCCTATAACAAAATGAATAAACTAGGGGAAAAAAGTAGGAACAGCTTTATTACTTAACGAACACACAAGTTGTGACGTTTCAGCGTGAGCCTTAATCATACAAAAACATACAGGACGAAAAAATAGAGAAAGGAGATAAAATATAAATTCACATGAATTGTCAATTCATGCAGTGGCTCTGTGTATAGTTATATACTCATACACTAATTATTGTGTGCCCTCCTATAGCAGTTCATCCTGGTTCCTAGTTCACACTAGGTGGTTGGATTCCTAGAGTGGTTGGACTCCTGGAATAGTTGGTTAGAGAAAATGTTATTGAAAATTACCAGTTTATATCTGTCTCAAAGATGTCAGTTCGGGAGGCTCATTTATTTGCTTTAACGTGACTGTACTTTGTGTTGGTTACTTTGGTTGATGTATCTTTATACACCTGCTCTCGTGTCAGGATCAGCTTTTATACAATAAATTAAACTGGCATGTTATTGTTGTTATGATGTGTTCGGATTACTCTTGATGGTTTCTCTGGCAGCGCCGACCTTCAGAAGCAGCGGGAGTGAACAATCTGAGGTCCAGATTCGTCATAGTCTTTCTTACTGATCCAGTTCCCCTCAAACGAGGTCAGAGACGCCAAGACAGACCCACCAATCCAGGCAGAGAGGAGGCGATCTTTTGGCGCAGAAATCCTGGCCTGGAAATAATATCCGTGATCTTTGTTACAACCTGGCACAGAAAACTTTCAGCAAAGATCATGTCTGTAATATGTAGTGCAGATAGAACTAAATGTTTTCTTAATTACTTAAAGTAAAAAAAAAAGCCTACATAGAACTAAATGTACTAAATAAGTAAATAAAAATGATATTAAAATCTGCACTAACTATTGAAGTAAACTGTTTCAAGAGTCATGCTGTTGTGTTGTGTTTATATGCTGTGTTGTTACTGAGTTATGTGCTATTATGATTCTCTTTCATGTTTTTCTTTTCAAACACTGTTCATATATTTTATAATGAAATAGACATGGAAATATATAATTTTGCTTAAGTTTCATGTTCAGTGTGTAGTTTTGTTTTTTTTTAATACCGCGTATTAGCTACAAAACATCCGTCATTGAAAGAAATAATATCCCCCGTCCCAGCCACGTGTTCACGCCATATCTCGTGTGACTTTTTGAGCCGAAATATGTGTCCAGATTTATGCCACTCTCTTGTGTTTTCTGTCTGAGGAGACAGTGTTGCTTTAAAGTAAAAAGTAGTTTTTGTTTCGTGGTTTTTTTTTTCAGATCTGTAAAACATGAAACAGTTTCTTCTTCCCAGTTTTTTTTTTTTTTTGCTTACTGTTTCTTCGGTTTGCGTTATTTTACCGACTTACCTGTAGTCATCAGAAAAATACCAGTGGATTTTTTTTTTAATGTAGGCGTACAGCTAAAATGTATTACATTCTTTAGTATCATTTTGTTTACTTGTACAGTTTTTTTTTGTTTGCTTTTTGTGGTAATTTGTAATCCGTAACTTTCATGTGCACTTTATCAAATGGGCTGGAGAACTGTGATATATAACAGGTAAGCTTAGTGAGCAATTCAGCATAAATTATCACCAGCCTGTACAAATAAACAAAAGGAAAAAAAAAACAAATGACACACATAAAAGATAATTTTGTACAAGGACTGCCTGTTGATGATGACAACGACGAGGGCAACTGTTGATTATTAACCCAACTTGGTGAGCATCATCTTGTCCAGCAAATATATTCTTATCAACTGTTGATTATTAACCCAACTTGGTGAGCATCATCTTGTCCAGCAAATATATTCTTATCAACTGTTGATTATTAACCCAACTTAGTGAGCATCATCTTGTCCAGCAAATATATTCTTATCAACTGTTGGGATGTCATGATCAGCTGCAGGAATAACTATTAGAAAGTCCTGTCTCTCTGCTCTTCTGCCTGTTGTCTTCCACTGTAGTCTACTGAACATTTCACTCCCTGAAAAATAGCACTCATAAAGGGGCACAATCTTTTCTTTTCCCAGTGTTATTATATAACTCAACAATCTATGTAGCCCTAGCACTTGCATGCCATACGTTTGTGAAGTGTTTGTAGCTTTACACTTCTAGCCCACTGCCGTTATTTAGGTAGGGTTACTAGTACACGACAAAGCATATTACGATGCTGTAACAATTGGAGGTTATGAAATACCAGAGACTAGATATGCTGATGACACAGTGTTACTGTCCACCACACAAAAAGGAATGGAAAAACTAATTATGTCAGCCCGTAAGAACAGCGAAGAGCAAAACCTCTATCTTAATGCGAAGAAAACTAAATTGATGACAACCGACAAAACAAACAAGGCAGCTGAAATATGTGTCAATGAAGAAATATTGGAAGAAGTGGAGAGTTTCGAATACCCTGCATCACTACTAACTAATAATGGAGATACAATAAGGGAAATTAAAAGGAGGACATCTATCACTCTTCAGAAAGTAAAACAACTAAAGAATCTGTGGAGAGGAACAGACAGAACTTCAAAAATAAGATTTTTAATGGCATGCATCTTTCCCATCGCAACATATGCCTGTGAGACCTGGACACTTAACAAAACAACTGAGAAACACATAAATGCCTTTGAATGTAAATGCTACAGAAGAGTTCTTCAAATATCATGGACACAAAAAAGATCAAATATATCCATACTACAAGAACTTAATATTGAAGAAGGCTGGCTAGTAAAGAGGATTAAAGAGAGAAAATTTAAATATTTTGGACACATTAAACGTCACGAGAATCTAGAGCAGACCGTCTTGGAAGGATACATAATGGGAAAAGGAAAGAGAGGAAGACCAAGGCCAAGATGACTGCAAGACATCGTTGATGATCTGCAAATGGATGCATCAGCAGCAGGCCATCTTGCTTACAACCGAGAGGCTTACAAGAGAGCTCTTAGGAAGGCAAAGTTCCGCAAGGGACATACAAATGAATAAATGAATCAGTACTTGTCCTCGCTGCCTTTGTCTTCATAGGGAAACCCTAGGTGACCCATTTTTCTAGGCTGGGTGACCCCTGGTGCTGGTCGGTGTGAACAAAAACTTCCGCCCTAGTGAGGTGAGACCTTCTGACCAGCAGCTGTTATATGTTGTTCGTGAAACAAAAAGTTGTTAAATGTGTAAATTCTTCAAAATTACGATGGGCGATGAAATTCGACTGACCTCGCTACCCAAAGGTCCGAATGATTTAAGTTCATGTTTCAGTCTGTCAGCCATTCCTTCGAACAGAGAACTCCCTCCGCTTAGAATCACGTTAGTGTATAGGCTCTTCCGAGTATCCAGCTCGCAAGCGGAAATTGCATTGTTAACCATCTGATGAATCCCAGGATTCTCACTTCTGCCGGAAATACTTGGCTGGAATAGTACTTCCGTGCACTGGAAGCTGGTAAAGAAAAATTTATTCTCAATGTTAGACTATGGACGCTCTGCCTTATTTAGATAGCATAACACATGTGAACATTTTCCGTTCTTTTCTGAAAAGATATGGTAACCATTTATATGTTTTAAAATCTGCAGATAAATATACGGTATTGTCTCCTACCTTGTATACCTTTCAGCTTTGAGGGGACAAACGTCTTAACAAGGCCCGGCAATTTGCTTCATATGGTGGGATATTTTAGGTTTCTCTAATTTCCTTCCTCCAACTCTTGCACGGCGGCCCTTCGCTGCTTCCAATAACTCTTAGCAAAAATGTTTTCTATAGTGTACTACCTGACGGTAATCATGTGACATGGCCAGACTATTCTGCTTGTTTCTGGATGTGTACATATCCAGGTACAAAATGTGGAAAATAGCGTAAAAGCTCATTATGGTAGCAATAAGTAATTAATTGTTTGTTTCTGTCATCTTTTGCGTTTATATTGCTCTCTGTTCAGAAGTCCTGTTGTGTTTCTTTTCTAAACTCATTACCTTTCAGAATACTAGCAACTTATAAATGTATAATCCCCGAGCTTTTATGAAAACAGCAACAAATATCTCTGCAAAGCAAGTTAGGTGTGTGCATGAGAAGATAGCATTACACAGAATGTAAAACAAATGTTAAGAGCATATCACATTGTACAGTGACAATGCATGTAAGAAAATTAGTGCTAAAATGTTGCACGAATCTTTTTTTTTTTTATGTGAAAAATTAGTTGTTAGTGATTATAAAGTTGCCGGAAGGCTGTATCCAGTTGTAACATCTCAGAACTTTGAGAATCATTTACATTGTTAAAACTAGAAATGTCTCACTAATGCCAGGCACAAAATGTTAAAAATATCTTAGAACGTTAAGATGATCATCGGAGCGCTCTGGAAAAGTTCGGAGTTTCCCCCGTCTCCGGTACAGGAAGGAAGATTTTCTTACACGCCAGGTAAAATGTGGGCAAAATCTTCGTTTTGCTTCTAGAACGCATGAGTCCAGGACCAGCAAAACCTGAAAGACGCTGAAGTTTAGCACGTGAAAGTTACACTGTACGTATTTTAGAGAAAATGGTTCTATGCTTAAAAAAAGTACTGAAAGAAAAATCATATCTTAACAAATATGGGTTTGAGTAAAATTCATAACGACCCAGACTTGAGGACTTAAACATTCAAACTTTAGGAGACGAAAACGCTTTCCGTTTTGGCAATCAGCAACCAATAGCCGACATGCTAGCGTCAGGGCTGGCGAACAATAGTTGATCAAGACCCTGTCCCGCCTCTCCATTGGTACCCGCAGTAACAGGCCTAGCCTGGCTAAAAGGACAAGGATGTCATAGTCCCCATGGTGGTGGAGTTTGCTAAAGAGTTATTGTACACTCCCTGCTTTTTGGGACCAAAAACATACCTGCCTTATCCCGCTCCCACACCGATACAGTGCTGTGCCTCAACACTTTCACAGCATCGGCTGCACACCAGCTCGCAGTTCCAGGGAGACAGAAGACAAGACTAGACACAACTGTACTTCAGCATTTTAAACAGAACATAAACAGAACAATTTCCTGCCTCTCTGTTTCCAGAGATAACTCCTTGCCATCAGGAAGTTGGTAAGATGCCCTGCGTGCCGACGACGAAGACCACTCCGAAAGATCTTTCTGGAAATCTTGTGAAACTCGGCACAGCTTCTCCTTGATGTTTCTCACCTGTAGCTTGTCCGAGGCGTTAGGAAACTGATAGCCACGTGCTGGGTTGAGAAGAAAATCTAAATAGTCGAATTTCTGCATCGACCAGTGTTAATTATTTGTAACAGATCATTTAACGAATCTTTGTCTCAGATACAGTCATTTCAGATCTAAGGGACAATTACCTGTACTGAGTGATTCGACTCTTGAAAGTTATAATTAGATTTGTGTGACAAAGAAAGTAGAGGAAAAAGAAGAAGTTGAAGAAGAAGACTGACTAATTGACAACTGATTGATCTTTATTTCCAAGCGCTTAAGAACTGGGCACCCAGGCCCATCTGACATTGTGCCCTTTATCACGAACTTTCTCTCTGTTCCAGACATTCTGCAAATATGCCACGTATATAACAGCATAATCAACATTGACAAAGCTGAATCAAATAAAATAAAATAGAACTATTCACTCTTATCCGTGCTCTCAACACAGAAAGAAACCACATGTATGTACATAAATGTAACGAAGAAGAAGAAGAAGAATGAGAAGAAGAAGAAGAAGAAGTAGAAGAAGAAGAAGATGATGATGATGATGATAGGTGTAGCGTCAATGCTTTTTTCCCCTCTCTCTCCCTCCTCTGTTCTCTCCCATTCTCTCTCTTCCCTTTCTCTCTCCCCTCTATTCCTCACTTCTTCGCCATTTCTCTTTCATTCCCTCCTCTCCTTTCCCTCTTCTTCCCCTTTCTCCTTTCTCACTTCCTTCTTCTCCTTTCTTTCCCTCCCTTTCTCCCCTCTTCCCTTTCTCTTCTCTGTTCCCCCTCTTTTCTCTTGTTCCTCTCTTCCTTATCTCCTTCCCTCTTTACCTACACTCATCTTCTCTCTCTCTCTCTCTCTCTCTCTCTCTCTCTCTAAAAAGATGATGGAAAATCTAAGTCTAATTTAAGTTTAATTGAACTAGCTCGTTTTGTAATTCGGTCTCCATATATTATGACCATAAAAATACAGGTATTTTCCTTGAATCTGCACCTGACAAGAGTCCAGCGAGGTATTCTGTGATGTCAGAGCCAGCAAAGTTCACCCTCATCACAGCATCGGACAGGCTGTAGCCCTCGTAGACCGGAACAGCAGTTGTCACTCCTGAACCAATGTCCAGAACGAGGCCTGTACTTCTTCCGGCGCTGTACAAGCATAACACCGCCTGAGGATCCAACAACACGTGTCACGTGAAGGTTTATAATTATAAACTCACGGCACATTTCGCGCAGCCTGACATCGTAAAACACATGGCGGATATTGCCCATATAGCGTAAAGTGCCGTAGAAGTTTTCTATCCAGTGCCATGCAGAGAGACCATGACGGTCATGCTTTCCATTATTCCAGGTGTTAATTATGAGAGGAACTGGTGTTCTTTCTCCACGCCACTTCGTCAGTCCATCTATCATCTTCTCTCTTTGTCCGCCTCGGTCTCTTTTGCCTTCTATCATCCCTGTTGCTATCAAGTATTCCGATCCACCTGCTCTCATGACGTGGTCCTATGAGTTTGGATCGTCTCTTCCTGGATTTTGTTACTCTTGTCTTTCTTCTTTTGCCTCTTTCGTGATTTCTTCGTTTGATCTCTTTGATGTTCATGGTATCTTTAGCATTCTTTACATTTTTCTAGTTGTATTAGAAATCATACGACCTATACGTCCCTGTCCATGGACTGGTTCAGTATAAAACATGATTGGTTCCGTATAAAACATGATTGGTTCAGTATAAAACAGGACTGGTTCAGTATAAAACATGACTGGTTCAGTATGAAACAAGATTGGTTCAGTATAAAACATGATTAGTTCAGTATAAAGGAGGACTGGTTCAGTATAAAACATAATTGATTCAGTATAAAACATGATTGGTTTAGTATAAAACAGGACTTGTTCAGTATAAAACAGGATTGGTTCAGTATAAAACAGGATTGGTTCAGTATAAAACATGATTAGTTCAGTATAAAGCAGGACTGGTTCAGTATAAAACATAATTGGTTCAGTATAAAACATGATTGGTTTAGTATAAAACAGGACTTGTTCAGTATAAAACAGGATTGGTTCAGTATAAAACAGGACTGGTTCAGTATAAAACAGGATTGGTTCAGTATAAAACAGGACTTGTTCAGTATAAAACAGGATTGGTTCAGTATAAAACATGATTGGTTCAGTATAAAACAGGACTTGTTCAGTATAAAACATGATTGGTTCAGTATAAAACAGGATTGGTTCAGTATAAAGCATGACTGGTTCAGCATAAAACAGGATTGGTTCAGTATAATACTGGAGCGATCTTTGCTTCACTTTCAGTGTTAGTGATTGATTACATCAAATATTTTTCATCCGTTGGAACATTGTTTTATCCAGTTTTATTCTGCTCTTTATCTCCATTTCACTTCTTTCATCAGAAGTTATTAATGTCCCTAGGTATCTAAACTTGTCTTGCTGCTTCAGTGTTGTGCTGTTGACTGTTATTTTACAACTCAGAATAATTTTCTTCTTAGAGATGACCATGACTTCCATTTTCTTCTCTCTCAAGCCGAGTCAACCTTGCAGACCTTTAGCAGAAGATAAAACTTCGGAAGAGTCAAGTTCTGAATGAGCTAACAGATAAGGTATTTGGTTATATATATATATATATATATATATATATATATATATATATATATATTTGGAAGCAGCAGAAATGTGGTTTATTAGAAGAATGTTGCGAATCCCCTGGACAGCAAAAATAACTAATGAAGAATGTATAAGAAGAGCTGGAGAGACAAAAAAAACTTGTCAAAAAGATAAGAGAGAGACAATGTACTTTCATAGGACATGTAATGAGAAGAGGGGGCATTGAAAATATTATAACAACAGGAAAAATAGAAGGAAGAAGATCAAGAGGAAGACCAAGAGAAATGATACTGGACAGTCTGACGGGATGGTGTGAGAGGAGATCACCAACTGAGCTGATGGCCTGCATGAAGGATCGGGTACTCTGGAGAAGCATAATAGCCAACGCCAGTCGGCACGGCACATGATGATATATATATATATATATATATATATATATATATATATATATATAATCAACTATTATTTCTGGCTTATTAATTTTTTTTTACACAGAGAGGCTCTTGAAAAGAAGCGGGGAAATAACACTACGGACACTGACTGTGATCTTTAACCTCTCACTCTCGTGACTTTTAACCTCTCACCCTCATGACGTTTAACAGCTGTCATTCTCGTGACATACCGGGTACGAGGAAAAGAAGGCAGGAACTCGAAACTTCTCAAACATAACTTCCGCCATTTTTTCTCTGTTGTCTTTGGGATTTTTGGGTGCTTCTGTCATCAGTACTGGATGATCTGTTGTCTGTACTGACAGTTTGTCCTGAACATGATACAAAATATGGTACATTACATTAGATACAGTTATCTATCAATACATTAATTATTAGTGCACTGCAGTAATACCAAACAGCATTTAAGATACCGTACCTAATATTACTTCAGAAAACAATACCAGATACTGATATCATATAGCAATATTAACCACTGTAATAAAAAATCAAGTAATATTGAAGAAATATTGAACATATATGGATATGTTCAATATTACTTCAAACACTACACACAGTATTACGTCAGATATTAATACAAGGTATCGTGTATATGATACAATACCGTCATATAATGGTCAGTGGTGATTAATATCATTATAAATCCTGAATGAGTACCTGGAGTTCTCGTGAAGATTAACATAATTTGGTGCCGTGGCGGTAGGTGCTGGCAGCACTGCTTGTCTAGAGATCTCGATCTCTGATATTTTCAGTCAGCTCTACTAGACACATTACTGAGTCTTAGACTGTCCATGATTTTTTTCTCTCTCTTAGCCTTCTCCTGCTTTTTTTTACAGTTATCTTTCCTGTTGTTAAGATGTCTTCACCCTCTCCTATTTTCTCATTCTATGTCCTACGAATGATGACCGTCGTTTTATTATGTCTTTAATTAGGTTCCTTTCTTCATTTGCTTTTGTTAGACATTCTAACAAGACATATCGTGAAGATATTTAGTGGACTTTAATACGAGAAATTAATGTTTATTTGAAATCCACACCATGTTTTATTCTTTGAACTTGGTAACGTCATTTCAAAGTTTCGAATAATACATGGGGGGGGGATTGCTTGTTAATTTCACCATCGTGGTGGTTTTGACCACATTGACACTGAAACCAGTGTCCATTTTTTGTTTGTTGTTGCTACAGACAGTAAGTGACGGCTAAGCTGTAGATTCTGCCGCGTGTGTTGGTTGAGTGTGAGTAAAGAGTTAACTGTGTCTTTATCGTGCCATAGACGTTTAGTTTGTGTTATGTTTTGAAGTAAGTTGAGAGCGAGCGGGCGAAGGTCAAGAGAGACTGCTAGATAACACGGGGATAGGAATCTGGTTAACAAATTAATTTTTTTATACATTAGAAATTCACTTTCCCTATGTATAACTGATCTACAGTTACAACCAATGTTCCCTCTAAGCTGCAGAAAAGCTACATATTCTTTCAAGTTATAGCTTAGTGCTCTATTCATTTTATTTTTTTTTAACATAGGATTCATGTGAATCTGTACTTTATCTCCTCTCTCTAATTCTTCGTCCTGTGTGTGTTTGTATGATTAAGGCTCACGCCGAAACGTCACAACTTTGTAGTCGTTAAGTAATAAAACTGTTCCTGTTTTTTTCCCTTGTTTATACATTCTGGTATCACAGCTTTACTGCACTGCTTCCTGTATAGTTGTATACTTAAACACTAATTATTGTATGTTAGGAAATTGTATATACCGCGCAAAACAAAAATTGTTAATTTTATTTTTCAGTTTCCAGATATTACTCTGTGCAATAGTTGCCATGAAGAAAAGTACGATGGCGGTACACATTATTTCTTTACCGTTTCTTTCTTGCTGAGAAACGACTTTCGGACCGGATATTCCAGTTATTTCTTTATGGCCTAGTTTCGACCAGTGCTGTAGCAGAATCGTGACGTGACATGTGGGCACACAGAGGACAGACGGTAATTAAAAAGAAACATGGGTATGTGAATTCTTTAGGTTAAAAACTGCGTCCTGTGAAAAGGGAATTCCAATGGCATCTAACATCAGACAAGTGCATATTAGGATCTAGTCCGATTCTCGGTATTTGGTTCTAACAACCCTATAGTCGTTCTGGCTGGCATGGAACAAATTCATTCAATACAAAATCCACTGCTACAGCGTTTTCATCGTCCTATTCCAGTGGTTCTTAACCTTTTATGGTCGTGGACCTCCAATCTGAAATCATCTGTGGACCCCTTATTATGATCATGGACCTTCGACCTGAGATAAATCTGTGGACCCCTTGTTATGGTCGTGGACCTCCGGGCGAAGAACACATGCGACCCCTTATTAAAAATAAAGCAATAAATATAACCAATTTTTTAATCGAATCCACGCATTTAAAATGTTAAAGCACAATCATGAAGACATGCTTACAAGTTTGTTTGTTTTTTTAAAGGAGTACTGGGGCAGAGAATTTACAAAGTTAATGTTAAAAAGTCTTTGAAACATTTCATAAATTAAATCAGGAAACTTATTAAAGCTAAGCATTTTGAAACATCAAAAAATGTAGAAGCCTTCATAAAATAAAATAAACCAGCAATACGAGCGTGCTGAAAATAAAGAAAAAAGAGAAAAAGAAATGGTGTTGCCGTTTATGCCAGTCAGCGTGACCGTTGCTTTACAGCAGTTTACTCGGGATTCTCTGTGCGACTCATTCTTCTGCTCTTCTATGTGTAGAATGTAAACTTGTTGCTCATCTCTGTAAATTTCCACTATTGTCCACTGGAATAATGTTCTTTCTGTTTACAACGACAAGTGTTGACTTTATCAATTACTGTTAATATTTTATCTCATTTAATCTACGACTATTCTACGTTGTTCTGCGTCTGTTTTGTTATTCATTTCACAGACTTACTTCCTCCCAGGTTCATTCTCTCTCAGTGGAAATAGTAATACAGAAGCAGCAACTTTACAGTTGAAATGACTTTAATGATGTACGGGGTGACGATGAGTCGATGAGCGATATGACGAGAACGACAAAAGGCATCAAGAAAATCCATGGACACAAGACTGGACATCTCCACGATATATGTTCCCGGCAGACTACTGTCGCCATCAGAACAACCTAATGCACTCTTTTCTACATCTATTTTATTAAACAACATTTCTAACAGAGTAATCTGCGTCTATCTCAGACGATACAAAAAACACACCTCAGTCATATGATACCTGTCATACCTTAACCGTGACCCCCGTGACCCCCGTGCACCGAAGACAAAGCAGATGGACTCTACTCACAAACAGCCGATTACTTTAGAAGATAACTCATTTTATATTAATTTTTTTACAATTCTCAGATGAGTTATCTATCTTAATTCTCAGATGAGTATATCTATCTTAATTCTCAGATAAGTTATCTATCTTACATCCTAACGTTCAATGTACTGCTATAGCTGCTGCTTCTGGCCAACTAATTTTTTAGCCCCTGAGTTCACCTTTGACAGTGCAAGTTACATCTGGTTGCGCGCATCAGCCATCATAGTTTTTATTTTCTTTTTTATTTATTTCAGAACTGTTAATGCAGGGAAGCCTTGTTCATAGAGGTATGGTGGGAAGAGAAGAATTTGATATTATACTGCTTTTGCAAGGCAAGTGAAATAGACTGAGCCAGAAGTCAGAGGTAGAGTTAGAGGTAGAGGTTCAAAAACTGGCTCCTGATTTTGCTTGAAGTTCAAAAAGCTCTCCAGCCAATAAATCTTCCTCATTTGCTTTTGAAATGGTTGTACTATTTAGAGAAGGGAGAGTGCTTTGACTCTCTCTCTCTCAAATAATGGGGGGGGGGGGGGGCAGCTGGTTTCTAATTCAGAGAACTGATCAGAGGTATTCTCTGTCAAGTGATCTGAGAGATCAGTTCCACCGAAACTCTCATCACACAAAGGAAGGTTTGCCTTGAAGCTATTAACAGCACGTGGTTTCCATAATGGCATCGAAACCTCTTCAAAATAAACACTTCCATTGGTGCTTGTTTGCTGACGCGATGAGTTCCACTCACTGGCAAAAATCTTGGCAGGATAGAAAAGTACCAGAAAGGATTTTTCATCTTCAGAATCTTCTACTTTCTTGTTACCTTCTCGCAAAAATCAATTTCTTGTGACACTTTCATAGCTCAGTTCAATACAGGTCACCTGAAACGACACCTGGTCTCTGTATGTAACAGCAGTATACTGTGCTCTGCTCTTACTTCCTCGCAATATTCTTTAACATCCTGTGTTGTGGTGTTTTTCTACGTCTGAAGTTGCCTGCTTGCACAGCCAGCCGCCTCCCCCCACCCCACACCCACCCACACACACACACACACACATACACACACAGGTGTTCAGGTAGGGTTTTAGAAACAAGAACATGATAAAGAACACAGTGTGTGTTCACAACATCTAGGACCCCAACCCAGACCGATCTCATAACGTTTATATATATGAATGTACAGCGGAACAACAAGTGTAATTAATGGATACCCCCCCCCCCCCGGGATGAGACAGAGGGCAAATCCCAGCTGTTACCACCGGGTTAAAATAAAGGTCGTCTACGGGGTGACATAGCAGCCTGTTGTCAGTGCCCTCCGCTTGGTGGAAACGAGGCTGCAGCCTTCTACAGCATGAACCATCGCTAGTCCCAGAAACTCGGGCTTTCGGGTGACGCAACTTCGCCTTTGTTTCCGTGCAAATGATTGGGTACAAAGCACTGACTCTTTAGTCCAGCGGTTCAGAAGATCAAAGTCTCAAATAGGGTGGATATCATTGTGATTATTCTGCAAGAGAAAAGAGTGCAAGATGAGGTTCTTTTCGTTCTCAATACCCAATTCATCTGGTGGTCACAGTACCCCTAAAAATCCTTATTTGGATAACGTGGAAGTCCATGGACCCCAGGTGAAGAATTACTATTTGAATCTAACATTTAAATACAAACCTTAAATATGCAGTCCAAAATGACCTCCATATTCTCCCAGTCGGTGACCACGCCTCTTTCAACTGGATATTTCAGTGTTAGCTCCTCTGCTAAGTCAATGGCCGCTTGTCCAATGTGTTTTGGTTTGGTTTTGTCCGCACATCCCTGCAATAATCATTTTCATTGATTAAAACAGAATAACAATCTCTGATCATCACACCCTCTGTTGTCATCATACCTGTCCCTAATACAAAATAACCATCATTATCATCATCTTCTTTATAATCTTCATTTTGCTATCGTGGTCATTGTTGTTACGTTTATTGTCATTGTATCGACAACCACATCGTGATAAATGTCACCTTCAATTTCAAAGCCCATATAACTACCTAGCAATAACAGTACCGCCGTTTATATATTAATTGTTACCACTTCTGTATTTAATAACATTATCTGGAGTCGTTGTCACAGATTTCCTAAGCATTTTATTAATATCATCATTATCTCTACACTACAACCACTACACTCTCATCTTTCGCAATTTCCATCTTAAATATCATCATCTCAGCGAATGACTTCATTGGCTGAGAAATAGGGGTAAAAATATTTGTCAACCCATCTTTTCAAATAATAAACAGCTGAAATAAAAACTGATAAGAGTTGGTCTTGTCTGTCAAAACGTTGTTGGCAAGATTCTTCGGCTGCCTTGCGTGGGCCGAAACTCCTCCCGGCTAATGAAGTAAAATGCGATTAGGGTTGCTGTGCGGTGCCGCCGTTGAAAAGGTGATAGAAAGGCTTAAGTGAAGTTAAATCGGTATGGCCAGTAGTCTCGCGGTGAGGGTTACCCATATCATGGCACCTCTGCTCTAGAAGCCAGCCACGTCTTGTGTGCGCCAGAACTGGGATAATGTGCCTAAACCGGCTTAACCCAGGAGTGAGACTCACTAGTGGCGAGGATTCGTCCTCGGCAGGGGCTCCGTCTGGTTACCGCCAGGAAGGATGGCGGTCACGACCACAGAACGCTGAAGTCGGAGACACTGGACCATTGCAGTCTAGATATACAACCTCCTCTCACCCGGCGGGGATATATTCATATCCTAACCACGTCGAGGTTTTCCGGTGGGAAAGTCCAACTCGAGGCTGAAATGGTGCAAACGAAAACTTCAGTGTCACCTCTGGTCTAGAGACTGGCCACGTCCTATATACACCAAAACTGGGATAATATGCCTAAACCGGCTGAACTCAGGGGTGAAACTCACTAATGGCGAGGATCCGTCTTCCTCGACAAAAGCTCCGGCCTGGTCACCACCAGGAAGGGTAGCGGCCACGACCACAAAACGCCGAAGTCGGAGACAGTGGACCAGTGCAGCCTAGACAGACAACCTCCTCACACTCGGCGGGGATATATTCATATCCAGACCACGTCGAGGTTTTCCGGTGAGTAAAGTCAAACTCGAGGCTGAACTGGTGCAACGACAACCACAGTGCCACGCAATTCCACTTCTGTGACCCATCGAGAATATGGGCCCAAGCCCCACGATGCTCTGAGCCTCCATCCTAAATGAGACCTTCTCGAGGACCACAGGATCACGGGGCGATCTTGGTGGTAGAAGGGTACGAAGAAGAAGAAGAAGCAGAAGTCTGTCACAAAAGCATAGCTCTGTAACATTTCCAGTTTCACATTGTTTTCGCAACAAATACATTTTTAAAAAAAGGGGGGGGGGGGGTGAGAGAAAAGAAAAAGAGAAAACGTAATTACTGTAGAGTCTATCACATCACATCACATTTCATCACATAGCATCTCATCACGTCACATATCATCACATCACATCTCTCCCTCTCCCTCTCTCTCTCTCTCTCTCTCTCTCGCTCTCCCTCTCTCTCTTTCTCTGTATCTTTGATAATATTATCTCTAAAATCAGCCTTATAAAACAGTCATCCGTCAGTGTGAACTCATCAATGTTTTCCTTACATCTGTTGCTTGCTTGTACTGGCCAGTGACCGAAGGTAGAACAATCTTCGGAGTCTCTTCTCCAGCGAAGCCAGCCTTACAGGAATCTGAACCAACGTCCACCACAATAGGAGTGTTGTTGCTACCAGACATTTTTTTCTTTTACAGTTGAGAAGAGTCAATTCATATACCTCTGGAAAAAAATGTACGAGAAAACTTGTCACATGAATGTACTTTAAATAAGTCATAATTTTCTCAGTAGCGACGTTTCTCTGTAGCTTAAATTGCCAGTTTTATTTTCAAGCTAAGCTTTTCATCTATTTCCGTGTTATTATGTGTTGTGTTGTTCTTGTATGTAATCCTTGAAAAAGGCTGAGCCGAAATATTGGATGTTGTGTGTTCTTCATTTATACATCTTACTTTCTGCCATTTGTGTTTCTGCTTACTTTCCTCATTCCCTCTATCGTTTTGTAAAACTGAACCTCTATCTACTTTTATTAGTTTTAAATGCTGAAGTGCATTAGATACAGGAACTTGTATTTCACTGAAACAGCTGGGTACGTACTTGGAAAGCTCCGTGTCCGATATACTGTACTGGGTTTGCTGAACTCACGTAAAGTTGCTCAACATATGGCATCATCTTTCTTCAGTTCTTTCCAGTTTTCGCGACTGAAACAAATCTCTAATCTCCCAACAGACATCCTGTATATCAGGTATGTGGGCTCCTTCATTATCCCGTACTTTTGTGATAGTCTGAGAGGTCGTATTGTTATTTCAGTCTCTATGATAGTTTCCTGTCTCTCTCGTCGCTATCAATAGCGTTTTAATATTTTTGATGATTATTATTTTTTGATGGCCAGCCAAGGTGAAAATTGTGTACATGTATATCTTTAAGAAAAATCTAACACTTTCAGCTACATACTTCTGGTTAGTCATATTAAAGAACTAATTAAATGCTGGGGCAAAATTTAGTGTTGCTAGTTTTGTGAACTGGAGGTTACGAAATACCAGAGATTAGATGTGCTGATGACACAGTATTACTGTCCACAACACAAAGAGGAATGGAAAAACTAATTATATCAGTCCATAAGAATAGTGAAGAACAAAACCTCTATCTTAATACGAAGAAAACTAAATTGATGACAACTGACAAAACAAACAAGGCAGCTGAAATGTGTATCAATGAAGAAAAATTGGAAGAAGTGAAGAGTTTTGAATATCTTGGATCACTACTAACTAATAATGGAGATACAATAAAGGAAATTAAAAGGAGGACATCTATCGCTCTTCAGAAAGTAATACAACTAAAGAATCTGTGGAGAGGAACAGAAAAAAACAAAAAAAAATACGATTTGTAAGGCCATGCATCTTTCCCATCGCAACATATGCCTGTAAGACCTGGACACTTAACAAAACAACTGAGAAACACATAAATGCCTTTGAATGTAAATGCTACAGAAGAGTTCTTCAAATATCATGGACACAAAAAAGAACAAATATATCCATACTACAAGAATTTAATATTAAAGAAGGCTGGCTAGTAAAGAGGATTAAATAAAGAAAACTTAAATATTTTGGACACATTAAATGTCATGATAATTTAGAGAAGACCGTCTTGGAAGGGTACATAGTGGGAAAAAGAAAGAGAGGAAGACCAAGGCGAAGATGGCTGCAAGACACAGTTGATGATTTGCAGATGGATGCATCAGCAGCAGGCCATCTTGCTCACAACCGAGAGGCCTGCAGGAGAGCTGTCAGGGAGGCAAAGTTCCGCAAGGGACATGCAAATGACTGACTGAATGAGTTTTGTGACTCTAAGCTGTAGTATAAGAATGTAAGAATCCTCTTGGAAATACATAGAAAAGATATACAAAGTATTTTTGTTTACCTCAGTAAATACCATTTTGAGATTTTTGTGCGAAGTACAAATTTATTATTAATAACAAGTTATTTTATACCTGAATGAGGCTTTATCTCAATAATGTAGTCTTTTCTTAATTATATAGCACACTACCACAATTTTACGTTAACTATTTGACAGAGATTTACAATAACTGAAAAGGTAAAACATTATAAAAAATAATTGAAATGAACTGGGCGCGGTGAGTTCTGGTAGAATAATTTGAAAAAAAAACGTCAGTGAAAAACAAGAGCATCTGCGCAGGATCGATGAGTGAGAAGTCCACTCGATGCACCGCTCGGATCTTGGAGGGCTTCCACTTCTTTAAGGCAGCGCCGTAGAGGCCGCGTACAAAATGGTCAGTCAATAGGGCAAGCAGAACTGGAAAGGGGAATATTTTTCGTCTTGGATTATTAAATTCCTCTTCTAGTACCTGGATCTGAATGGCATCCTATAAAAACATAACTTAATTACTCAATACAACTGAAGAAGTTTTATAAAGTGAATATCAATCTCCGTGGGCAGAGACAGCCTTGTTGAATATAACTAAAATATATCTAGTTAGTTAGTTAATTAGTAAGTTAGCTGGTCGACCGGTCGGCTGGTTGGTTCATTGGTTAGTTGGCTGGTTGATTGGTTGGTTGGTTGGTTGGCTGGTTAGTTAGTTTGCTGGTTGGTTGGCTGGTTGGTAGGCTGGTTGCTTGGTTGGCTGGTTGGATGGTTGGTTGGTTGGTTTGGTGGCTAGTTGGTTGGTTGGCTGGTTGGTTGGTTGGTTGGCTGGTTGGTTTGGTGGCTAATTGGCTGGTTGGTTGGTTGGTTGGTTGGTTGGTTGGTTGGTTGGTTGGTCGGTTGGTTGAGAAGGAAGGATCATCATCTGTGCACTCCAGACAATCACAAATGCTCCGATATCTTCACTGTACAAATGACCGAATACACCTGGCCTGTATTGACTGACCATCCTTCTGGAACTTTTGAATAGTAGTTCACGTTTAGTGACGCCCAACTTCGCCTCAAGTTCCATCACTCTTCATTAAAATAATCATAAAAAGTAAAGCTTTATTGCCTGTGCCAGAATGAAAAATGAAATGCCAGACGAGATGGTGGCCATATCACCTTCTAGAGTATGAGGCTCTTTAGCTGGGGTGAAAACATTGTCCCACGTACCAGTCAGCGTCTCACAGCTGACACGCTGGCGTCAAGGTTGGCGAACCATAGCTAACAGAGACCCTGTCTCACCTTTCAGTTGATACCTCCAGTAACAGCCTTAGCCTGGCTAAAAGGGCAGGGATCGCCGTAGACCCCATGGCGGTGGAGCTGTTAAAGAAGTATTACACATCTCCTGCTTTTTAGTTCCATTCAGGGACTGAAAATATACAGCTGTTATAACCTTCTCCCAATCCGATACGATGTTGTGCCTCAACATCTTCCCCGATTCGGCTGCGAGGGACACCAGGTCACAGTTCCAGACAGACAAAAGAAGAAGCTCATGAACTAAATAAAAATACAAATAAAAACGAACTGGTCAAGATCATAATAAACTCCGTAAATAACAACACAGCTCAGTGGTAGACACTGAAATGTTGAAACACAGGCGTAGAAGACTATTTTAAGGTGAATGTCGACTGAAATAACATACGAAATGTAAAAGCTTATGTAACGAAGTCTATGGTAACATTTTCAATGATGAATTCACCGCTGTAGAATATCAGTTGAAAACAGGAGATAAACCGGCTGAAAACGTGAGCTACAGACTGGAAACAGTTAATATTAATGCCAACAGTTTAATTACCTGTTACACGGCCTGGATATTTGAGAATACCTGTATTAATTCGAAAGTCAGACATGCATTTTAACTGGGTCGATTCATTTAGTCCGCACACCCGCACACAGTGCTACCAGACAGCACCGCACATATACACTATTTCAACCGACGTGCATACGTCGCGCTTGATGTAGCACTATTAACACTGTCGGTAACAGCACGCAACGCAGATCTACAGCACGCTAGACGGGGCCACGCCCTAAGTTTTGTCAAGCCTGGTCAATAAAGACCAGTTTTAGTAAATAGAACAGACGGATCTTTTCAGATCTCCTTTATAAATTTAGCGTACACAAGTATGGCTCTAGCAATCACGTGATTAACAATCGCAGGATGAACAGATTAGGTCTTCGATAGACAGCTGGAAACAGAACAACAAATATATGTCATTCGGATAGATAGATAGATAGATAGATAGATAGATAGATATAGATAGATAGATAGATAGATAGATAGATAGATAGATAGATAGATAGATAGATAGATAGATATGAGCTCTCAGGCAAGTCTGATTGTTTGCACTTTATCCTTCAACTTTCACGCCCGCAAACATACATCAGTTTTGTATTAGTCTACTAGCAAACATACATCAGTTTCGTATTAGTCTACTAGCAAACATACACATGTATCATATTAGTCTACTAGCAAACATACATTAGTTTCATATTAGTCTACTAGCAAACATACACATGTATCATATTAGTCTACTAGCAAACATACATCAGTTTCGTATTAGTCTACTAGCAAACATACACATGTATCATATTAGTCTACTAGCAAACATACACATGTATCATATTAGTCTACTAGCAAACATACACATGTATCATATTAGTCTACTAGCAAACATACATTAGTTTCATATTAGTCTACTAGCAAACATACACATGTATCATATTAGTCTACTAGCAAACATACATCAGTTTCGTATTAGTCTACTAGCAAACATACACAAGTATCATATTAGTCTACTAGCAAACATACACAAGTATCGTAATAGTCTACTAACAAACATACATCAGTTTCACATTAGTGTACTAACAAACATACACAAGTATCGTATTAGTGTACTAACAAACATACACAAGTATCGTATTAGTCTACTAACAAACATACATCAGTTTGGTATTAGTGTACTAACAAACATACATCAGTTTTGTATTAGTGTACTAACAAACATACATCAGTTTCACATTAGTGTACTAACAAACATACATCAGTTTCACATTAGTGTACTAACAAACATGCATCAGTTTCGTATTAGTGTACTAACAAACATACATCAGTTTCACATTAGTGTACTAACAAACATACATCAGTTTCACATTAGTGTACTAACAAACATGCATCAGTTTCGTATTAGTGTACTAACAAACGTAAATCTAAAAATAGATAAATAAAACTCACGTAAGTAGGCAGTTTACTCCGCTTGCACGTTACTGTGCATATACAAGGGGGGGGGGGAGTTATACTTACAGACATATTCAAACATTGAAATCACTCTTCTCGCACATTTTTTTGTCCTTCGCTGCAAGCCGTACTCGGTTTATAAAGTGATTTTTACCGCTTTATAGTTGATCTGGAAAGAACAAAGGCTCGAACAGTGGAAAAGCAAAGTGTGTGGTACACAAGTAGCCCATTCGTATACAAAAGCGGACAGCGGTCGAGTTTGGGACCTCATCATGTAGGCCCTAAAAGAAAGGAATGGATCAGAAAGAAATAATAAAACATAGAAAACTGACGCTACACGTGATGAATGAAACGGACCGAAAGGATGTAGGCGCCCTAAAATCACATAATAAAAAAAGCGCAGTCGGAGAATACGTGGACGAAAACAAAGAAGTAATGTCTAAAAATGATTTTATACGTGCTTTCTTTCTTTATTGAACTGTTTTGAAGTGTAGGAATGAATGAGAAATAGGATAGAGCGAAGAACAAATCACAGGTCAGACTTAATATGGTTTAATCCCCATATAAGAACACCCAAACACTCAGTCTCCTGTACCCTAAAATATAAAATAAAAAATTGGTTTATATACACGAAATATTTCGACCGGGGGGGGGGGGGGAGAGAAAACAAAAACTCAGATAATAATACAGGAAGGCGAAATAGCAACAACAAAAAAATTGGTAGAATATATAAGAGATCTAACTGAAGATAATATAAGTAAAAAGACAACTCTAAGAAACATCGATGGCGCACAAGTAACGAAAGCAGAGGTTGAAGAATGCCTTATAAACATGACGAAAGGAGGTAAAGCAGCGAAGACCAGGCAGCGTTATCACAGAAGTGATAAAGACACTGAAGCAATTCAGGGTTGACAAGATAACAGAAATATGCAGGAACTGGGATAACATACCTCAAGACATAAAATGCCCAGAGCTTGTGGCACTACCCAGGAAAGCAAATGTCACAAACTGCTCAGAACTTCAAACTACAGTATAAGTCTGAGGAGTCATGAGGTTAAAATTCTCCCAAGTCCTGAGGGAATGAAAAAAAAAAAATTGCTGGAAAGTCTGCGAAGAACAATTTGGTTTCAAGATGAACATAGGAACAAGAGAGGCGATTGTTAGCATAAGAAAGTTAATTGAGAAGTACATGGAAGTCCAAAAAGAATACGCCTGTTTCACAGATTATGCTAAAGCATTTGGCAGAGTGAAAAATGACAAATTAATAAGGTGTCTGGAGAAAATCAATCTCAGTGAGAAAGACATTCAAATTATAACAAATCTGTACTGGGAACAGGAAGCATCGGTAAGATACGGCACCTTGACATTAACGAAAGTCCCCACAAGGAAGGAGGGGGGAGACAGGAATGTGTTCTGTCTCCGTTTCTATTCAACCTGTACACAGAGAACATCTTCAGACACTCAGAAGAACTACCAGGACTAACACAGTGGGAAGAAGTGTCAGCAATTTAAGGTGTGCAGATGATACATTCCTTCTAGCAGAGAATCTACAGAACCTACAAAAATTAATAGATAGGATAAACAGCACAAGCCTAGAATGAAGACTGAAGATCGACATTGAAAAAAAGACCAACGTAATGGTGTTCAGAAGGAGAGACCAAAAGTCATAGATGGATGTAATCATAAATAACGAAAAAAAGATACAAGCCACAGCTGCTAGCTATGACATATATTAACCGAGGACAGGAGATGTGAGACGAAGAAAGAAATAGGAATGGCAAGACTTATGTTCAGCACTACGACGACAATGTTGGTATCTAGAAATCTGTCCATAAAGGCAAAAATGAGATTTATAAACTTTAATTCTGTATAACTGTTAAACATCGGAGAGCAGAAATGTGGGTCTACAGGAAACTAGGTTAGATATCATAGAAAATAAAAGGAACAAATGTACAATTATTAAATCAACTACAAGTGCAACGTTAACCTCCCAAAGAAATAAGGATCAAGAAAACAAAATAGGCCACATCAAAAGACATAATAATATATTGAGAACAATACTACAAGGAGTGGTGAAAGAAAAATGAGCAAGGGACAGACAGAGATGTAAATGGAAAGATAACATGCTAGACTGGACAGGACACAGCCTGGCTGAGTGCATCACCAAGGCTAGAGAACGAGTAAATTGGAGATTCATTACCGCATACCTTTGTACCGAAGACGGCACACGATGGTGATAGTTTATCGCGTGACTGAACCGTTCCTTTGTTTTGCTACTTCAAGAACAAAAAATCCAAGCAATTCAACATTTAACAGGGCAGCTACTGTTAGTTTGAGAAACAGTTCAAATCTGACTTTTTTCCCTTCTCCTGATGTATTTTTTATGTGAAAGTTGACATTTAGCAAGGCCTGTATGTTACTGACTTCGACATATAACAGGATCTTAATAAAGTTCATAACTGTTGTGAAATTGTATAACATAATCCTTTCCTATCCTTTATCAAACATTTCGTAGGCAACTCAATGTGACATTGTAGTCATTGTCGAAACTTGCTTAGACAAGTGGCTTGGTAGCACGAGTAGGTTAGTCTGTTGTGCCCTATATTTCCACTTGGAAGACTGTGGGTGAAACACCCTCTTCAAGCGCCCTTAATTTGATCATCATGTAGAAATGGGACACCTGCGACTACGTTTACCAGTTTTAAAAAAAAATCCCCTGATGACGGAGAATATCCGCTGGCAGAACTAGGCACACGGACTTCTATTGCGCACACACGGATGGCAGTAAATGAAGAAACTGGATAATACACAAAACTGCAGCTTTAATTTTAAGCAAGAAAGATCTTTACTTTAGGAAGATTAGGACTGGCAAAAAGCACCTTTGTTAGAGTGAGGAAGATCCTTACATCAAAACAAATATCACAGCAACTGAGATTACGTATCGTAAAATGCTATATATACTCAATATTCCTTCATGGTGCAGAAGCCTTGACATTGAATAAGACAACAGAAAAGAGAACTGAGGTCTTGAAATGTGGATATATAGAAGAATAGGGCGTATCCCATGGACAGAAAAGAAAATAACGAATATCTAAACCAACTAGAAGTGAAAAGAGAAATACTGAAAATCATAATAACAAGGCATGAGGAAAAACTGGAAGAAGTGGAGAGTTTTGAATATCTTGGATCGCTACTAACTAATAATGGAGATACAAAGAGGGAAATTAAAAGGATGACATCTATTGCTCTCCAGAAAGTAAAACAACTAAAGAATCTGTGGAGAGGAGCGGACAGAACCACAAAAATAAGATTTGTAAGGGCATGCATCTTTCCCATCGCAACATATGCCTGCGAGACCTTGACAAAGCAGCTGAGAAACGCATAAATGCCTTTGAATGTAAATGCTACAGAAGAGTTCTTCAAATACCATAGACACACAAAAAAAAAGAACAAATATATCTGTACTACAAGAACTTAATATTGAAGAAGGCTGGCTAGTAAAGAGGATTAAATAAAGAAAACTTAAAATATTTTTGACACATTAAACGTCATGATAATCTAGAGAAGACCGTCTTGGAAGGGTACATAATGGGAAAAAGAAAGACGAAGACCAAGGCGAAGATGGTTGCAAGACATCGTTGAGGATCTGCAAATGGATGCATCAGCAGCAGGCTATCTTGCTCACAACCGAGAGGCCTACAGGAGTGCTGTCAGGGAGGCAAAGTTCCGCAAAGGACATGCAAATGAATGAATGAATGAAAAATAAGGCAGCTAAGATACTTTTGGCATATCAAGAGGCGTTATACTATATTGAAGACTCTTCTTGAGGGCAAGATCGAAGGAAAAATAATAAGAGGACGACAGCTACACAGATGGGCGAACAACATCAAGAGCTGGACAGGGACAAAATTGGCCGAGTGCTCTACGAAGACAAGAAACAGAGCAGAGTGGAGATTCATTACAACCAACTTTCCATGGGGAGACGGCATGAAATGAAAATGTAAATCAAGTTATAGGTTCATCTTTTTTTTTTTTTAAATTTCACAAAGCAATCATATACATGAATGCTTAAAACCAAAAGTGGCAAACGAAAAGTATAGGCGTAATTGTACTTCGACTCCACAGTAGGTGGTCAATTCCACTGACCTCGGGGAGGAAAGGGTTAACTAACAGTTTAATACAGATAGTTCTCAGCAGTCTAAAACGTTACTGGTTCACGTTTGGAAATGTCGGCGGGAAGACACTAATGGCCGACCTTACATCTTTGTGTAGGTCATGAGTCTTTCTACAGAGTTTCAGAGATGAAAACGGTACAAGACAACAATATACCGAAAAATGCTGATAACATCTGTGTTAAATTCCTGTTACACAATCTCCTAGTCATCTTCATAATTCTATCTATAATTATAGGAGTCAGTTTGGGTCTTATCTTGCGACAAAAATGGAGCCCCGAAGATTACATGAACATTTTCTACCTAGAGGTATATTAAACACAGATAAGGTGTATATTTAGCTAGAAGTCAAAGGATTAAGATAGACTGGCAGATATGTTGTCAAGAGTAAATGCAGTGGGAAACACGTTCAAAGGACAATGGCCCGAAATGGGCTGGAGCAAAGAATTGGGGGGAACAGTTGTCATTTTATGATTTGTTTTCATATTTGTCTTTTATAGGGAAAATGTTTCTAGTTAGAGTGACTTTAGAAAAAAATTACTTTGACTTGTGTCTCTGTTGTCGTTCCGAAATGTTAATGGTGTTTTTTCTAGCATGTATTTCTGCAGAGAAATTGTCCAGTACAGGATCCTTAGCACTTTTCACAAATTTCTTATAACAAATATCTGTCAGGTTCAAAGCCGTCTTATAAGATTTTTTTTTCAAAAAGCTGTTATTTTTTTTTTTCTTCAACATCCTTGAAGAAAAAACCTCGATGTTGAAGAAATAAATTGATGTTGAAGTATAAATTGAGCTTCCACAAATCAGCCTGTCACATGCTATATTAGCTCCCATACATTCCCCTTTTTTTCGTAAACTGATAATTCCATTTCGTGTTTTCTTTCATTTCGCTTTCTTCGTCAGAAATCAGTAAATATTATCATCTCTGAGTATGCTTCCATGCTCTGTTCTTCTTATGAATTTTTTTTTTTAAATGAAGGTAGTTCATAAATTCGTCTACAGAGCACTATATATCTTTGCACATTTTTTCTTATAATCATGTAGTTTTATTCATTTTTAAAATCGTTCATCTCCTTGCCTTCTTTCACAACATTTTTCCAGGAATTACCCCTGTTGTATTTGTCTAATTTCATTTTCCTAACTTTCTTACTTCACTCTTAACTCTCCTGTGTAAGTCTTTTAAAAAAAAGATATTCAATATCCGTCTTATGTGGACAGATCCAGGTATACTTTAAAAAAAAATGATTGCCAGCCTCAGGTTGCTTTGCATGCTCATATTTATTGTCATGAACAGGCATTGGTGAAAAGGCCACACTGTATTTTTTATGTTCCTTTGGTATCCTTCAATATGTTCTATATTGACACTGTCTGAGGCATGTTTTAGATGTATTTGGATTCTTGACTATATTCATCTCATCAAGGTAGCTTTATCGGTCATAAGCATAGTAGATAGTGAAAAAACGTTTTTTGTTTCCATCTGCTCACAAGCTTGTTGCCAGCCTTTGATTTACTTGTAATTTTTACAAGTTGTGTGTCAATTTCAAGCCATGCATCTACTCTAAGACATCAAACTGTTGCGTGTATGTATACTCAACACCAAGTAACGATATTTGACAAGAAAACATTACTCTGTTATACACATAGTAACATCGTTCAGCCCAAGAGAAATACTTCACTATTCATACTACAACAAGAGTGACAACTGAACTCAACTGATCAATCACATGATTACATCAATTAAACCAAATCTACAGCAACACTGACAGTAAATGTTGATCTAATCAGCAGGCCAGGTCACTGGTTACAATTCCAAACAAGTATAATGTGAAAAGAACAGTGATGATGAAATCAGCAGGCCAGGTCACTGGTTACAATTCCAAACAAGTATAATGTGAAAAGAACAGTGATGATGAAATCAGCAGGCCAGGTCACTGGTTACAATTCCAAACAAGTATAATGTGAAAAGAACAGTGATGATGAAATCAGCTGATGAATGGCAAAAGATGAGTCATCAGTACAGCTCATGAAAAAATCAGCAAAACAGCAGTTGACTGAAAAACATTCAGCGAATATAACTTCACCACAGGAATGAACACATTCACCAAAGTAACATGGTAACCTCATTCAAGAACTCATCCAGCTAGAAAAATTCACACAACGACATGTCTAACAATATCTCCATCCATGTCCTAAAAATATTTGGGGTTTTTTTTTTTTTTTGCTTTTTCTTATTAATAGAAACTGTCATGTTATCACATTTGCAAAAGTATTTAGACCTCTGTTTTTCAGATCATAATTTCAATTCCTGCCCTTCAGTTGTATTCAAACCTTTTAATTATCAAGGAATATGCTCTTTCAATAGTCCTTTCACTGCTTTATTGTGCATTCATAAGTCTGTTGTGTTTTTTTTTTCTACTCTCTTCATTTAGCAGTATCAAGCTACTGCATTTTGACTGATCATTAACATTCATCATCAGTCAGTCATTTGCATGTCCCTTGTGGAACTTTGCCTCCCTAACAGCTCTCCTGTAGGCCTCTCAGTTGTAAGCAAGATGCTCTGCTGCTGATGCATCCATTTTCAGATTATCAACGATGTCCTGCAGCCATTTTCACCTTAATCTTCCTCTCTTTCTTTTTCCCATTATGTACCCTTTCAAGACGGTCTTCTCTAAATTATCATGACATTTAATGCGCCCAAAATATTTAAGTTTTCTCTGTTTAATCTTTTTTACTAGCCAGCCTTCATCAGTATTAAGTTCTTGTAGTGTAGATATATTTGGTCTTTTTTGTGTCCATGATATTTGAAGAACTCTTCTGTAGCATTTACATTCAAAGGCATTTATGTGTTTCTCAGCTGTTTTGTTAAGTGTCCAGGTCTTACAGGCATATGTTGCGATGGGAAAGATGCATGCCCTTAAAAATCTTATTTTTGTAGTTCTGTCTGTTCCTCTCCACAGATTCTTTAGTTGTTTTACTTTCTGAAGAGCAAAAGATGTCCTCCTTTTAATTTCCCTCATTGTATCCCCATTATTAGTTAGTAGTGATCCAAGATATTCAAAACTCTCCACTTCTTCTAATTTTTGTCATTGATAAATATTTCAGCCGCCTTATTTGTTTTGTCAGTTGTCATCAATTTAGTTTTCTTCGCATTAAGATAGAGGTTTTGCTCTTCACTATTCTTACGGACTGACATAATTAGTTTTTCCATTCCTTTTTGTTTACTTTCATCATCATACATACTAAATGTTACTAAAGTAACAAAAAGAGACCAAAGCAGAAATGACACTGTTAGAACAAGGGTTGAAGTAACACTGGAACTACACTATATCCAGGAACAAAAGGTCAAATGATTTGGGCATGTTACACAACTACCACCAGACTATGTATCACAGAGAACATTCACACTAAGAACTGGGGAAAAAGAGGGAGAGACTGCCCATAAGAGGTGCAGGGAATAAATTATAGAAACCTTAAATATCCCATGATATGAAACAAATCACTGAGCTCTGTCAAGTTGTCTGTTTGTCCCTTCAGCATTGGAAAGTATATGAGGAAGGAGACAGACAAGACAGTTTAATACAAGACCATACATACAGCTTGGAAGTACTTTGTTATCCACATGTCAGGTATTATGTAGCATGCATATTGAATGACTCACTGAGCTAGCCAAGAAAATTCCAAACTGGTTGTGGCTGTATAACTGCTAATATCACTGTTTGTGACACACATCTGTCAGCTGGCTTTAATTTTTTGTACCCTGACACATATGAAATAACTAATCACATGGCTGATTCAACAGTTGTAGAAGGAGGGCAGATAATGTATCATGCAGATATTTTCAGTGCTATGAAGGAAGCTGGTCAAACAAAAGATTTCACTTAGATTGTGAATGACCATGTTTGTCATGAATAAAGGAGCTAGAGGAATCTGATAAACACAGATAGCTCGGTAAAGGCACCAGAAGGATCATCAGTCAGCATAAAACAAGTGTTTTCAGTCAGTGTGTACTGATGGAGACACTGAGGAAACTAAAGCACCCATGTGCTGGCTTCATTATCTAATTCAGGGGGCCTTGTTTGTGACCCACAAGGTTATTATAACAATATAATGTACTTGATTAAATTTAACATTTCTTCAAGACATTAAAAACATTTTTTAAAAGACCTGAAAGCTAGTTAAATACAGTCAGTTCACCTTCACTTCATAACTGTCACTTTTTTTCTCATTTTTGTGTAATTTGACAAAAAACTATTTGGTTTAGATGCAGCCCACCACTTGATTTCAACATACAGCTGTAGCCCCTGAGGCCACTGAAGTTGGCCACCCCAGATCTGGTTATAAAATAGGTCATAAAAAAATTGTCATAAATGTCTTCTTGTCTTCAGTTTCCAGGAAGAATTTTCATGAACATGCTGAAGATGCTGACGCTGCCACTAATTGTGTCTAGTGTTGTCTCCGCCATGGCCACATTTGAAACCAGGTTTTCCTGTAAGTGTTGCTTAAAACCTACTGAAAATATTTCACACATATTCCACTATCCGCTTTAAAGGTGTTCAAAACATGTTCAGGTAGAACATAATGGTGATATATTTTTGTGCTCATCTCATTAAACATAATTATGAGAAGAGACTTGGTTAACATGTCATATGTGTTTACATAAATACTTTAAAACCTGTGGATTTTATTCTCAGTGCAGTTCAACAAATGGATCATTTGACACAGGGATAGGAAAACAAATGAAAAATTAAAATAGTGAAGTAAAAATACTTGAGAACAAACCCTGATTTTGACCAGGCCTAGAAAGAATTAGCTGAAACATGCATTTCTAAAGGAAAATAAAAGTGATTTCCATGCTAGAAAAAAAAGAGGTGAAGATGCTGTTCAGTTTGGCAGTCAGCAATAGTTGACATGGTTGGCAAACTGTAGAAACCTAGTCTCACTTCTCTGTTGGTACCCCCAGTAACAGGCCTAGCCTGGCCAATGAACCAGGGATTGCACTACAATAATTAGTGTGTAAGTATACAACTATACACAAAGCAGTGCAGTAAACCTGTGATGCCAAAATGTATAAACTAGGAAAAAAGTAGGAACAGCTTTATTACTTAACGACTATAAAGTTGTGATGTTTTGGCGTGAGCCTCACTCATACAAAAACACACAGGATGAAGAAATAGAGAGAGGAGATAAAGTATAGATTCACATGAATGCTATGTTTAAAACAAAGCAAAAAAAAATAAAATGAATAGAGCACATAGCTGTAACTTGTAAGATGTGACTTGTCTGACACTTGTTCAGAAATGGGCATGGTAGAGTGTAGAGAATGTTTAAATTGAGACATGTGATAGGTGGGTCGTAACTGAGAGTGGTGAGTGGGGAAACCATGGAGGGGAGAGAGTGATACAATGTGTAGCTGAATAACGAGTTCAAACCATGTGGTTCCAGCATCCCATAATCCTGAATGTAGCGGTTCTCAAGCTCTAGGCGGCTTGTGTCATCTGCGTGACATTATTTGACAGCTGTTACCAGAAAATCAGATTCGCCTCAGTGGTTGGGGCCATTGAAATGATTCAGGACTGGTTTCGAAGCATGCTGGGTGATATTGTACAGGGATTGCATTAGTCCTCATGGTAGTGGAGCCTGCAAAAGAAGTTTGCACTCCCCCCCCTGCTACTTCAGTCCACTCAGGGACTGAAAAAATACCCACCGTAACTTGCTTCTAAGTCAAGAAACGAGATGCTGTGCCTCAACATCCTCACTACATCGGCAGCAAAGAACACTCGGAAGACTGAAGAAAAAGAAGGAACATTTAGAAAGAATAAAAGTAACAGACCATCATAGTCTTCAAACAGAAAAAGTTTATTTTGTTAATTAAATGTACACCCTTTGGGGGAGGGGGGAGAAATTGGGGAAAATTAGTCTTGCAGTGACTTGGAGTGATGCTTCAGAGATTTTTTTATTGTTATTTTGCTATAGGATGCCAGTCTGAGAAGTAAAGTAATTAGTGCATGTAGCAGAAGTCAGGGTTTGTTTCCAGTCAGAGGTGCTCTTAACATCTTTTTTTAAAATGTAAAAAAAAAAATGCATTAACACTTGACCTGAATGAGTTAATGTTTTCTGTTTAGGTTAAGCAAGGGTTAAAAAACTAGGAACAGAAAGTAGAAGACTTCAGTAAAGACTAGGCTTATAATGTATCAATCAAGTGCCTCTTGGCATGGCGATCATTTCTCTTCACAATTTCCTGTCTTTAGACTTGATTATGAGATCCACTAGTGACTTTCTTCCTAACCATACTGTCAGCCCATCCAGTAACTTCTCTCTTTGTCTTCCTCTGTCTCTTCTTCCTTCAATTTTTCCAGTTGCCACAGTGTGTTCCAATTTTCCTCTTCTCAGAAATTGTCTTACAAATCTCGCTTGTCTGCCTCTGATCTTTGCTGTAATTTGCCTTTTAACTCCAGTCTCTCTTAAGACTTCTTCGTTGGTTTTTGTTGGATTGTAATGTATACACAATGTTAATCTGCTACTAGAGACAGTTTTTGTTTTACACATTTTGTTACAGCTAAATTGGGAGTTGCAGCCTTTGTCTACTGTATGGTAACCACTATGATGGCTGTGGCAATTGGGATTGCTCTTGTACTTGTGTTCCATCCAGGCACCCCTGAAGACAGGAATGTGCTTGAGGAATCAGAACCGTTAATGCATGTGGAGCCATTAGTTTTATTGCTTGATCTCCTTAGGTGAGTCACAGATATACATAGTATACCCAATCACTTTTATGTATGTTGGTACACACATTATTTCATCAAGATGACATAAAGTGGCACGCAAGTACAAAACTTAGTATTAGGTCAGAGTTTTAGTGAACAACAGCAATGAAGTCAACAGTATTAGACTCCACATCCTGTTTATTTTCCTTTATTATTCTGTATTGCATGTATGTTAAGTTATATTAAATACTTTCAAATTCACTTTACAGATAAGTAAAATAAACATATATAATGGTATGGTAATATCGATTTCAATATGTAGCTTGGCAGCTACATAGACCAGGATGGTGACACCAGAAAGGAAGTTAGTTAGAATTAGAATTGCAAAAGCAGCATCGATCTTAAGAGTCTTGAGAACATATGGAATTCAAAAATTATAAGCACAAAAACCAAGTTAAGATTATTAAATTCAAATGTAATATCCACCCTCATTTATGCATGTGAAAGCTGGAAAACAGCTAAAGAAATTAGACTCTTTTGAAAACAAATGCCTAAGGAAAATACTCGCCATCAAGTGGAACGAATTCAAGAACAATGCAGAGATAAGACAGATGACTGAACAACAACCGATCTCATGGGTGATCAGGAAAAGGAGATGGACGTATGTTGGTCACATGATGAGAAGAAATGATCAGAGAATCCCAAAACAACCTATCAAGTGGTGCACAACAGGCCAAAGAAAAAGAGGCAGACCGCGTGAAACTCTAAAAAAGGACATTGTTAAGAGAGGCCAAATTAACAGGCATAAAATCCTTTTGATGAGGTTGAAAGACTTGCCAAAGAATTGGCGAACTATCTTGCGAGCCCTGTGTGACATTTAATGGCATGGGAAGGATATAAGATATCAATATACAGATATTGGGTCGAGCATGATCCCTAACCCTCACTCTTCATTAAACGCTCTATTTGATAGCCATAAGGAGTGTTTAGTGAGAAATAGGCTACCTGTACGAAATTATAACTTGTCAGCTGCGCCGAGCTACACCGTGCGGGCTGCTGTTGTGCAGGCCGACCGTTCTTTTAGTGAAAAAACGCTCTCGAGTTCCGTGTGTGGGGAGAAAGGTTTTTGCTCCCTTCCCAGATGGTGAGAGTTAAGGTGTTTTGATGCAGAAGTGAGTGGTTTGTCCATCGAGCAAAGCCTATAAATGGCTAGCCAGCCAGGTTCGTGCTAATGCATCTGTGGTGTACTACGGTTTTGTCGACTGATGATCTTGAAATTGGCCCATCTCTCGCAAAGAGTATCAGGTCTGCTACTGATAATGAGCATTCGTTGTCGGTGCTGGGCTTTCTTCTCATTCATTAGAGCAGAGAGAGCCAGCCGCCACCACCGATGGTTAAAGGAAATGAAACGCCGCCGGGGTCGAAAGGGATCCACTCTGAGCAGAGTGATGTCTCCCTTGCCCCACGTTGGTCTGTCGGCAGATATCCGACTAAGGTTTGGTGAAGAAAGCTGTCTAGTTGATTTTTCCAGTAGTCATATGCTTGTCTCAAAGATTAAGCCATGCGTGTTTAAGTTCACACTGTTTCACGGTGAAACCACGAATGGCTCTTTAAATCAGTCAAGATTCCTTAGATGACACGATCCTGCTTGGATAACTGTGGTAATTCTCAAGCTAATACATGGTTACCAAGCTCTGACCCCCATGGAAAGAGCGCTTTTATTAGTTCAAAACCATTTGTCATTGCCCTTTGCGGGGCACGCCGTCCCAACTGGTGTTTTCTGTTTTCAAGTTCTCATGGGAACATTCAAATGAACCTTTTACTTTCATTGTTATACCCTGATCCCACCAGTCTTGCTCAGATCCTGTGGTACAGTATGAGACTTTGATTGTATGTCTGGGGCAGGGATACATGTGGTTTTACTGGTAGAAGTAACAGTTATCCTCATTTTGAGACTATTTAAAACAAAAAAAAAGAACAACTTTACCAGTTAACAACCACACAGTTACAACATTTTGGCTGTGTATATTTATACATTTAGTTTTATATATACTTATGCCCAAAACTGATATTGTGTCACTAACTCATGTCTCATGGTCTTACTATAGCTTTGTGTTTAGTGTTTGTTTACATGTCATATAAATTTAAATTACTGGCAAAAGTTCTGGAGTTTGCCCTCACATAAATTATATTTTTACTGTATTATTATCTATGAGGGGTGTTCAGAAAGTAATGCACCACGTCGCTTTCTTTCAGCTAATAATGAAGATAGAAGCATGAAATTTTGCACACTTTAAATATGGCATGTGCTGATTGTGTTAACCAAATTGCACTGCAACCGGTCAAAGAATATGGCTGCCTTAACCATTGAAATGGAGCATGTTACCAACTTGCGGTATAAACAGCAAATTGTGATAGAATTTCTCATTGAAGGAAACTGTTGTAAACATTCATAAGCATCTATGTGATGTGTATGAAAGTTTTGCAGTCGACAGGAGTACAGTCAGTCACTGAGTTCAGAGAATCAAAGACTCAGTAAGTGGAGATAAGGAGTTGTGTGATCAGCCGCACTGTGGACGTCCTGCCACAGCCACCAAGGCAGAAATGTTGAAATGCAATGAGGGTATTATTCTTACTGATAGGCATATCACTACTCAACGATTGGCCTTAAAGCTATCAGTCAGCAATGGTAGTGCAAATGCAGTTATAAAAGCTCTTGGATTTTCTAAGGTTTGAGCAAGATGGGTTCCTCTAAGTCTCACAAATGACCATCAGTTGCAAAGGAAAGCAATTTCTTCTGACTTGTTGGAGCATTTCATTTCTGAGAGAGAGAACTTCTTGGCTAAGATCGTAACAGGTGAGGAAACCTGGGCACATCATTTTGAACCTGAGACAAAAAAACAGTCAATGGAGTGACATCATCCGCAGTAACCACGAAGAAAGAAATTCAAGACAACTCCTTCAGCTGGAAAAGTCATGATAACTGTCTTTTGGGACATTGAAGGTGTGATTCTTGTGGATGTTATATCAAGAGGAGAGACAATTAGTTTGCAAGTTTACATTAAGATATTTAAAAAACTCAATCAACGTTTTCGCAGAGTTCGACTGTACAAGAATCCAGCAGACCTGCTTCTCCTTCATGACAGTGCGCGCCTTCACACAAGTCTGGCAACATGGGAAGCAGACACCAAATTGGGTTGGATTTACTACCCCATCCACCCTATAGTTCAGATTTGGCATCCTTCAATTTCCATCTGTTTGGTCCACTTAAAGATGCACTCTGAGGGGTAAGATTTGAAGATGATGAAGGAGTGATTCATGCAGCAAAGAAATGGCTACATAATCAAGAGAAAATCTGGTATGGGCTGGCTGTACAAGTTGATGGGGATTATGTTGAATAACACCGATGTTTACATGACATATCCATGTATATTGTGTATAAATTTCATGCTTTTTTAATAAACAGCTCCTGAGAAAAACGATTTGGTGCATTACTTTCTGAACGCCCCTCATATAACATGACAAGCAGTAGTTTCATTAGGTTGACTGACAAAAATTCTTGAAGGTAACTTGAAGTAGTGTCTTCAGAAAAACTAGTAAAATTTATGTGATAGAAAGGCAGTTAGTCAGCAGGTCAGTATCAATGCACTCTGGACAAATGCGTTACTGTTACAATCTCCCCATATAGTCTTCAGTGTATGATAACAGATAAAACTAAACAGTTACTCCACAGTAGAGATCCATTTTGACAGTTATACAGTAATCTATGATAATACTTTCAGTGTAACTAGTGACATTATCTTTAAGAAGGAAAATTTTTCTGCTTCATTACTTCATCATTGCCTGTCACTCTCCTGGTAGTGTAGGCTATAGGTATGGTTTCTCCAGTCATCCCTGTTCTTAGATTTGTTCTCTACTTTTCTTCGTATGTATCCCTTGTCTCTGAGACTTCCATAATTTCCCTTCTCCAAGTAGTGTTAGGCCTTCCCTGATTTCTGTTTCCATAGGGGTTCTATGTTAGTGTATGTCTTGTTATTTTGGTGTCTGGTTTATGTCCTTAGTATGTGGCCAGTCCATTTCCATTTTCTAGACATGAAACATTTTTCAGATTGCTAATAAGTTATATCATTGAGGTTATGGTAATAACACAATGAAGATGATTAGTAAGTGTTGTTACCATGATTTAGAGCCTCATCTCGAAGTAATTGGTAAATTGTTATTATAACGTTTTTTATTATAATATTGTTGCTGCACTGTAAAAGTGATTAGTGAAGATAATATGTTTCTAACTGAATGTTAGTAATATATTTGTTTTTGTTTCAGACAGTTGGTTCCTGAAAATGTGGTCACAGCCTGTTTTGAGAGAGTAAGTGTTTGTCTCAGTTTGTAGTTTCTGGCTGGATATGTCACATTCCAGATTCATCTTCAAAATGTCATATATGTGATAAAAGCACATAGAACTTTTGTCTGCCAGCATTGTCAGGGTATTTGTTTTTCAGCAGCCAATGCCATGTTGCTACCTGACGTTATATGTGTACATGTCTGGTGTTCTGTATGTGGACATAAAGCTGTTCCTACTTTTGTTTTAAATAGTTTTAACATTTTGTTATCACAGCTTTACTGCAGTGGCTTTGTGTATATTTATATGTTTAGTCTTAATATACCCAACTGTTTGTGTATATGTGGATTTAGTGTTTTATATGTTTTACATAAAATTGATGACAACTGCAATAAAACTGGTTCTAGTAATAAAAATAAATGGGTGTATGGTTCACTTTACAAAAAGAGAGAAAGATGAGGAAAGTCAGTAGAAATAAGAATGGCAGAAAGCAAGATGAGTACATTCAAATGAAGAAAATACAACAGACCAATATTTCAGAAAAAAAGCCTTTTTCAAGGATCACATACAAAAACAACACCACAGATAAAAACACGAAAAATGGATGAAAAATAGCTTAGCTTTTTGACCTCTTCCTATTAAGTAAGTCGGGCAAAAAATTTTTTATGTCATGGACTTCTGTGAAGACTGATATGGAGCCTTAAGATACAGTAGTGGGTTATCAGTTTTGTCCATCACCCTGAAGGAGAAGACATTTTGTTATTGTTCTTAACCGCATGAATGGAAGAAATGTTAGCTATAATTTTTTAATCCCTGCATGTTATCAAAATTCTGGTCACCAGATTGGAAACATATTTATTAAGTAAAAACATACTCAGAGTGTAGCAGGTTAATTTCATACAAGTTCAAATGAAACATGCATTTATTTCAAGGCTAAATCATTCACTTTCTGTTAAAAATGAATCTCAGCCTTGTAACATATTTTCAGATTTGCTAGATGTGTTACAGAATTTCATGTTTTTGTGTCAGTTAATTTTGAATTAATTGCCAGAAATTCTTTTTCTTCAGGCTGTCACAGTAGTGGAGAAGAAATCTTATAAAAAATTGATTGTAGTCTTTAACATGACATACAGTAAGTTCACAGCTGGTCTTGTTATAACATGTAGACTGTAAGTTGCTATATTGCCATTATCTAGGCCTATGGCTGAAGTTATATATATATATATATATATATATATATGTCTGTGTACAGCTTCTCATCAGGGATGTCTAGTAACATGCAAAGAAACTGTGAATCCTGTTAGAGAAGCTTGCCAGCAGAGTCCCTGCCTTCATCCTGGAATTTCACATGCCACTTCTTGATACTGTTGAAAACAGGTGGTGGCTTCTGGAATTCCACTTGAAATCATCGCTGTGCAGTCACAACTGACGAGGTTCTGGGTTATTCCAAAACACAAAATGACTGCTTATGTTTATCGAATGCCATATTTGCTACTGCTGCTTCCTAACATCAGACCATGGGAGCTCTGCGTGTGGCTTTATTTAAAAAAAAAAAAAAACTTGAAGAATTTCTCCCTCTCTTGGTGTAAGAATAATTATGATCCGTTATGCAGTTTATTTGTTGCGAATTTTTGAAATGTTTTATGGACTGAATAACCCTCCCCATGCGTGCGTGCGTGCGTGCATTAGTGCGTGCGTTAGTGTGTGCGTGCGTGCTTGCTTGCTTGCTTGCTCTTTTTTTCATAGTTTCTGGTGCAGTGTGTTTCTCAAATGGGCATCCACAGATCACCAGATTAGCTTTAGACAAAACTAAACATCATTTAAGAATGGATCCTATACAGAAGATCATTGACAACATGTAATTGGTATTTGGTTGGTGACATCGTATACCGGTCACATTAAAATAACAGCATGGTATGTACAATTAGGCTAGAAAAGTCATACACAGAGCTATCACTTTACTGTGTATAAGCCTCATTTCCATTTTGTTGAAGTTGACCGCACCAGAGTTCCTTAGCGGTTGTAGACATAAAAAAATGTTATTACATCAGATGTGAAAATTATTTCCTGGGTTGCTGCAGCATCAGGCAACTGGGAACGGTTGATCTGGCAAGCATGACTGTTATGCTTTCGTGCAAGTGTGCAGTTATTATTTAGTACAGTTCCATGGTTGGAAATGTTGAGATTTAGCTGAATTGTTTAGTTATTCATCATGGCTGAGAAGTTATAAAGCAGATTATCATGGGAAGTGGAATTTTTTTGGACTAACCAACACTGGGCTCAACCTAGCCAAAAAAAAAATGGGTGCCTGGAGGCCAGGTGGTGGTATCCCTACCTCAAATGATGTAGTGGCCTAGAAATGTGAAGGCACTAACACTTCATACCCTTGTAGCAAGCAAATGCTATGGGACTTGGATTAGATCATGGGAATATGTCAGCCCCTGTGTCATGGGCCAGGTTGTAATACAAGCCGTGTCCAGTAAGTAATGAGACTGATTCCATAAAATTCAATTTGTTCAAGATACATATACTTAAAATTTCTCGAAATAACATCTTTGAGCATCAATACACCCTGCCATTGATTGTGCCATGCATCGTAGCTGTCTGGAAGTCTTGAACAGGGATCTCCTTCAAAACACTCATCATGGCAGCATCATTCCCTTCAATCTTGATTTGAGCCGGGGACACAAAAAGAAGTCAGCCTGGGCCAAGTCCAGGTTGTAAGTAGGTTGGCACAGTATTGGCACTGTTTGTTTCGCCAGAAACTCTCTCATTAGCAGCGACGCATGGCTCGGTGCATTGTCATGGTGAAGAACCCAGGTGTTGGCAGTCTCTTGGCGCACGTGCACGACTCTGTTCTTCAACCGTTTAATCACTTCCATGTAAAATGCTGCATTGACCATTTGTCCAGGTGGTATGAACTCCTTATGGACAACACCTTTAGAGTAAAAAAGACAATGAGCATCGATTTCACCTTGATTTGCACATTTAATGGGCATTGTTCATCCTCGACACTCTTTCTCCCTTTGTTGAGCATCTTGTGCCACCAAAACACTTGTGTTTTTGATAAAGCATCCTTCTCATAGGCTATCATAGCAAGTGTCTCGGTTGAGGATTTTGCAGGTTTAATACAAAACTTTATCGCTGCTCAACACTTCTCTGCACTTTGACCATTACGCGACACTTAAACAACTGTCCACTTCGCAAGCGATCTGCACTCAGTAAAAGCTCAGAGCCAAATGACGAGATATCAGCCCTTTACCTAAAAGTCCCCCAGTAACCTTCAGGCCTGGAGAATTCTCCCTCGCCCTTCTGTTTGGCTGAATAAAATAATTATCATTACTTACTGTACACACCTTGTATAAGCTACATACCATCAGGATCATTGTATGCAGATAGATTAGGGTTTTGATCACCTCCTCGTTTTGATGTCAGCTTCACATCTGTCATACACATTTCTATTCTTACTAATGACTGCAGCTGTGTTTATGTAGAATCAGCTCTGTAAACTGAGATAAATAACCTAATTAAATGGAGCAACAACAGTGGCAGCTGATAAACAAATAAAACTTGCACCAATCACTCACTTACATCTTACATCCTTCCTGTGCCATTAAATGTTACATGGAGCTTGCATGATACTTTTCCAAGATTTCCTGTTTTCGGCAAGCTTTTCAACCTCATCAAGGGATATTATTTCTATTAAACTGGCTTCTCTTAACAATGTCCTCTTTAGAGTTTCACATGGTCAACCTCTTTTTCTTCAGTCTTTTGTGTTCCACTTGATAGCTTGTTTTGGGATTCTCTGGTTGTCTCTTCTCAGCACATGACCAACATAAATCCATCTTCTTTTTTCTGACCACCCATGAGAAAAGTTGTTGATTGCTCATCTCTCTTATCTCTGATTTGTTCTTGAATTCGTTTCATTTTATACTGAGTATTTACCTTAGGCATTTGTTTTCAAAAGAGTCTAATTTCTTGTCTGTTTCTTTAGTTGTTTTCCAGCTTTCACATGCATAAATGGGGGTGGATATTACATTTGAATCAAATAATCTTAACTTGGTTTTTGTGCTTATAACTTTTGAATGCCATATGTTCTCAAGACTCTTGAAGGTCAGTGTTGCTTTTTCTATTTGAATTCTAACTTCCTTTCTGGTGTCACCATTTTGGTCTATGTAACTGCCGAGATATGCAAATTGGTCTACTTCTTCAACAGCTGTTCCTTCTATGTATATTTGTCCTTCATGGTAGTGAGAAGTTTCATTATTTTTGTTTTCTTCTTATTAATTTCAAGTCTTATTTTACTAGTCATTGAAGACAGGGTATCTTGTTTTTTCTTGCATTGATTTCACATTGCTCATCACTCATCATCATCATCATCAGGTGCCATGCCGACTGGCTTTGGCTATTATGCTTCTCCAGTGTACACAATCCTTAATGCAGCCCATCACCTCAGATGGTGATCTCCTCTCACACCATCCCGTCAGACTGTCCAGTATCATTTCTCTTGGTCTTCCTCTTGATCTTCTTCCTTCTATTTTTCCTGTTATAATATTTTCAATGCCCCCTCTTCTCATTGCATGTCCTTTAAAAGTACATTGTCTCTCTCTTATCTTTTTGACAAGAATTTTTGTCTCTCCGGGTCTTCTCATACATTCTTCATTAGTTATTTTTGCTGTCCAGGGAATTCGCAACATTCTTCTAATAAACCACATTTTTGCTGCTTCCAATGATTTTTGTGCAGACTTGCCTATTGTCCATGATTCACTTTCATATAACAAGATAGGTTCAATATAGCATTTTAGGACTCGTTTTCTAACATTCATTGATAAGGATGTGTTGGATAATATGTTTCTCATTCTTTGAAATGCAGTCTTTGCTTGGCCTATTCTGTTCCTAATTTCTGTTCTGCATTTCCCATCCGCAGTTATTACTGCTCCAAGGTATTTGAATTTCTGCACCTGCTTTAGAATAGTTCCGTTTAATGTTATACTGCATGCTGGTGGATTCTGTTTCTTAGATATAACCATAGTCTCTGTCTTTTTGATGTTCAGAGTAAGGTCTTTCTGTTCACTTTCTTTGGCAAATTTGTCCAAGAGATTTTGCAGGTGTTGTTGGTTCTCAGCTATCAGTACTGTGTCGTCAGCATACCAAAGGTTGTTAATATTGTATCCTCCAATTTTTATGCTGGTTCTGTGATGATTGTACTTAGAATATTCTTGCTGTACAGAGGAAAAAGGTCTGGAGATAGTACACATCCTTGTTGCACCCCTTGTTTTATAGGTTAATATTTTCCAGTTCTATTTTCAACTCGAATTGCTGCTTCTTGTTGCTAGTATAGATGTTTTACAATCCTCATATCTTTGCCGTCTATGTTGATGTCTTCAAGCATTTTAATAATTTCATTATGTTTCACCTTGTCGAATGCCTTGGTGTAATCAATGAAGCATAAGTAGAGATCTTTCTGTACTTCTAAAGCTCTTTCTGTTAGTGTTCGTAAAGCATAAATTGCATTGTGTGTTCCCTTTCCTTCAACAAATCCAAACTGTTCATCTGCTATTTCCATTTTTATCTTTTTCCTCATCATTACTAGACAGAAATTACAGAACTCACTAAAAACAACACTACAGCTTTTTGCTGGCACTTTAAAGATAGAAAATATTAGTGAACACAAAACTCTAGGTATTACTACTGACCAGCACCTAAATTGGAATTTATGTACAAAATCTAACAAAACTTATAGCACAGTAAGTTTACAATTTAGCCAAAAAATTCTACATTTTATTAACCAAAACACTAGGAAAACATCACAAATACAAACTTAGACAACTGTTCCACAGTTTGGGATGGTTGCTCAGTTTCTAACATAAAAAGATTTCACTCACTTCAAAAACAAACAGCACATCTTATTAGTGAACGGATGAATGAATGAATGAATGAATGAATGAATGAATGAATCTTTATTTTTAAAGATTCATGTCATTAGTGACATACATCCTGCACAGACTACAGATCAGCACAAAATTCTACCTCCCAAAAATAGACTCACTTTTAACAAAGGCAATGTCTATATATATATATATAAATGGATGCATATATGTATGTTCCAGGATAACTCTGGAATGCCTAGAGCAATTTCAACCAAACTTGGTACACTTACAATGTAGAAAAAAATATTGTTTGGGGGGGTGGGGGGGTATGGCACTCCTAGGGATGGGGTGACATACTATCCACTAAATTCAAGGAGGAAAAAACTGGTATCAGGAAGATAGTTGTGAAATAGACCGGTACTGGTCTAAAAGCAGCATTTGTAGCCTCCCATGGCAAGTCCAAACATATGACTTACAATCTGGAAAAAAATACTGTGGGGTAAAGTAAGACAGCCCTAGCACCCTCTAGGGTTGGGAAGGGTTTGACAAGTAAAAATAATCGACAACGACCAATATTAGTGTCAGATCCATAGTTTTCAGGATTGCTGAGATGAATTGTGACACTCCCGATGCCTTACAGTCTGGAAAAAAAAATACTGTGGGGGTAAGACACCCCTAGCACCCCTTGGGGTGGGAAGGGGGTGACATGTAAAAATAATAAAAAACAACCAATATTAGTCTCATCCATAGTTTTTGGGGTCGCTGAGATGATTAGTGGCACTCCGTGATGCTCTTTAAGTCCAAGTTTAGCCCCCATTGGCATGGGGGGGGCGGGGTGAGAAAAAGTGAAAAATAAAATGTCCAAAATGACCGAGATAAGTGTTGAATCCATAGTTTTGTGGGTTTCTAAGCTGATTGGTGACAGTCCTGATGACATTTAAATCCAAGTTTAGTCGAGTAGAACAAATAAAACTCTGTAAAACCTTCTAGAAGGTTGTGGAAATGAATAGAACTCTGTAGAACCTTCTAGAAGTTTGGGATAAATAAATGCCCGGGAAACACTGGGTAATCAGCTAGTAGTTCATAAAATTCAGGATATAAAACTCCACCCTATTTGTGATCACTATTTAATCAAGAATATAACCAATGTTTAAACAATTTTCTTCTGCCAAAACCTAGACTTGACCTTTACAAGAAGAGGTTTGCCATTCATTTTTGGGATACCCGTCCATCACATCTAGAATATACAATAATATTCACACTTTCAACATTAAGCTTTGTCAGTATCTGCTTGAATTTGATTTTATGCCTCTTTGGGAATAATTGTTCATTTTTCACAGCTTTAGCTTGTCTAATAATTCTTATCTTATATCTTATATCCTTCCCGTGCCGTTAAATGTCACATAGGGCTCCCAAAGTAGTTCGCCAATTTTTCCTGTCCTCATCGAGTCTTTCAACCTCATCAAAGGATTTTATGCCTGTTAATTTGGCCTCTCATGTCCTCTTCAGAGTTTCACGCAGTCTACCTCTTTTTCTTTGGCCTGTTGTGTTCCACTTGATAGCTTGTTTTGGGATTCTCTGATCATTTCTTCTCATCACGTGACCAACATATGTCCATCTACTTTTCCTGATCACCCATGAGACTGGTTGTTGTTCAGTCATCTGTCTTATCTCTGCATTGTTCTTGAATTCGTTCCATTTGATGCAGAGTATTTTCCTTAGGCATTTGTTTATACAGTGAACAGTCTAATAATTAGAGTATGTTTATGCAGCACCTGCAATAATTTTATTAATGCATATTATTGTAACTTGTATAGGAATATAGGAATGTGGTATGTGTAATATAATCATAATTACATCACTTTCATTTAGTAATTTTTTTATATGCTGCTGAATGTTGGAATTAGATATTTATATATTTTTTTCAGTCATTTTAAATTATGCTGTTCATTATTTATTACTATATGTACTAAATTAACACCTCCTTACCTCCGTTAGTCTACGGGACACCCTTGGGCAAGGTGGAGTACCCGTATAGCCCCCGATCAGGGTGACGTGAAGCCATGGGAGCAGGTGGTGGATGGAATGGAAGAGCAGCCAACAGATAATGTTGGTTATGGTCACCATTCTATGATGGTAGGCAGATGATCTCAATGTAGGGACAATGGCTACGATCACTGACTAGTGCAGTCACTGCCCGGAAGGAAAGCAGTGGTAGACTACCTTCTGTAAACATGCCAAGAAACCCTAAAGCAATATGGAAGGTCAGATAGAAAACAGATCTGGTGGTGAGTCCCCCAGGCCAGATAGATCTAATTTTAACACTGGGGAAGAGTGTGAGACAGAGGTCAGTACTAGTAATTGTGATGACGGAAAAAATCATGACCGTGTTACCAAGGAAAACCCCTGCATCAAACTAAAAAAAAAAAAAAGAGTAGGAACATGTAATGTGAGAAGTATGTATGAGGGAAAGTATAATATAATAGGTGATGAGATGGAAAGAACAGTGGTACACATTTTGGGAATCTGCGAACATCGATGGAAAGGGTCAGGACACTTTAAGGACAAGAATGATGGTATATTTATATATTCAGGTGGAGAAGTAGGAAGAAAGAATGGAGTGGCTTTTTTACTGGGACAAATCAGCATCAAAAGCATTACTGGTTACAATCCAGTAAGTGATAGAATCCTCACTATAAGACTTAAGGGTACCCCTAGAAATATATTAATTATACAAATATGTGCACTACATCAGCAGCAGAGGAAGAGGAAGTAGAAGACTTCTATAACACACTGCAAGTGACAATAGACCAGAAATTAATAATGAGTGATTTAATGCAAAGATGAAGGATATGTTTTGGGGAAATTTAGTATAGGACACAGAAATGAGGCAGGTGACAGTCTAGTGGTGTTTTGCGTGGAAAATGAGCTAATGGTCTCTAACACACTTTTTAGACAACATCCAAGAAGACTTTACACATGGACATCACCTGATGTAAAAACCACGAATCAGATAGATTATATTTTAGTGCAAAGGTAGAGATCAAGTATAACATCAGCAAAAACTCTACCAGGTGCCGATTTTGACACAGACCATGAGTTATTTATAGCAGACATGAAGATAAAGATAAAAAAGATAGAGGATTGAGAGCAGTCCGCTTTGATCTTACAAATATACCAGAACAATACGGTATAGAACTGAAGAACCTTTCGAGATACTGATGGCTGTACAGGAAGAGATGACACCAGATGAATTGGCTACGCAGGCCAGTGATATCTTAATAACAACAGCTAAAGATATGGTTCCAGTAAAGAAAACACACAAGAATGAATGGATTACACCAGGCACACTAGAATTAATAAAACAATGCAGGGAAATGAAAGTGAAATGGAAAGTGACAAATAACAGCAGGGATGAATATAAATCTTTAACAAAAGAAGTAAGAAGAAACATAAGAAAAGACAACAAACAATACATGCAAGATTGCTGTGAAAGAATAGAAGGACATCAGAAGTGTGGAAGAGATAGTGAAATGTTTAAAGAAATGAAGACATTGACGAGAAATGTCACACCAAAGCTAAATGTGATTTATGACAAGAAGGGGAAGACCTTGACAGAGACGGGAAATTCTAGAAAGATGGAAGGAATATTGCAGAGGTATGATAAAACTGACTGTGAAAAGCAGAAATCAACAGTGTGAATTATTATTGGAGGAGAAAGAACCCGAACCGGCAATAGAAGAAGTTTTATGGGCAATAAAAAATCTGAAAAACGGTAAATCGCCAGGATATGATGAGATAACAGCTGAACTTATTAAAGCAGGAGGAAAGGAATGTGCAACAATCTATCATGCACTATGTAAAAAGATATTCAGGTATTTGGCCAAAAGAATTGAAAAAAACTGTATTCATACCATTGCTGAAAAAGGGTAACCTGAAATTATGCACAAACTACAGAACCGTTGCCCTGATTAGTCGTGCCAGTAAAATTCTATTAAAAATCATAATAGGTAGACCTCGTAAGAAAATAGAAGAGGTCAATATGGTCCAAGCTGGATTTAAACAAGGAAGAGGAACAAGAGATAATATATTCAATATAAGATTAATAATAGAGAAATGCAGAGAGTTTAATATGAATCTATATTTATCCTTTATAGACTACTCAAAGGCATTTGATTGTGTACAACACCAGAAACTTTGGGAAATAATGGAAAAAATGATATTTCCAACACATGTGATACAATTAACATCACTGCTGTATCCAGACCAACAGGCAGCAGTAAGAATAAGTGGTGAAACAACAGCTTGGTTTGACATAAAACAAAGGGTTCATCAGGGGTGCATATTGTTACCTTACTTATTTGTTTACAGAAAATATAATGAGGAATGTTAGAGAAGATGTAGACAAAGAATATTACGATGCCATAACAATTGGAGGTTATGAAATACCAGAGATTAGATATGCTGGTGACACAGTATTATTGTCCACAATAAAAAAAAGGAATGAAAAAACTAATTATGTCAGTCTATAAGAATAGTGAAGAGCAAACCTCTATCTTAATGTGAAGAAAACTAAATTGATAACAACTGACGAAACAAATAAGGCAGCTGAAATATGTATCAATGAGGAAAAATTGGAAGAGGTGGAGAGTTTTGAATATCTTGGATCACTACTAACTAATAATGGAGATACAATGAAGGAAATTACAGAGCTACAAAAATAAGATTTTTAAGGGCATGCATCTTTCCCATCACAACATATGGCTGTGAGACCTGAACACTTAATAAAACAGCTGAGAAACACATAAATGCCTTTGAATGTAAATGCTACAGAAGAGTTCTTCAAATATCATTGACACAGAAAAGAACAAATATATCCATTCTACAAGAACTTAATATTGAAGAAGGTTGGCTAGTAAAGAAGATTAAACAGAGAAAACTGCAATATTTTGGACATATTAAACATCATGATAATTTAGAGAAGACCGTCTTGGAAGGGTACATAATGGGAAAAAGAAAGAGAGGAAGACCAAGGCAATGATGGCTGCAACACATCATTGATGATCTGCAAATGGATGCATCAGTAGCAGGGCATCTTGTTACAACCGAGAGCCATACAGGAGAGCTGTTAGGGAGACAAAGTTCTGCAAAGGACATGCAAACATCTGACTGACTGACTAAACTAAATGTTGTGAGACAGGTCTAATTGCCCATTTCATCACCTTTTTTAAATAAAGTTTATTTTTGTTCATTCTCATTCTGTCACAATTGTAACACAAAATATTTAAAAAAACAGGCACTCATACATCCAAAATGTTCACATCTCATCTGTGAGTAATTCACTAACTTTCACAACATTCTCACATATGCACAGCTGTAGAATATGATGTACCACAACTGGTAGAACAAGAAGGCGTTAATGTACTGGGACTTGTCATATTGTCCATTGCCTTGGGCTGTGTCATCAACATTATTGGAGAAAATGGCTCTGCACTGAAAGAATTTTTTGATTCATTGAATGCTGCTGTGATGGCTATTGTCACTGTTGTAACCTGGTAAATGTGTCCAACTCTGTACAAACCTTATGCGGTATATACAGGGCATTTGGAAAGTCTGTGTGCACTAGCCCAGTATCAATTCCGGTCAGTCAGTCATTTGCATGTCCCTTGCGGAACTTTGCCTCCCTAACAGCTCTCCTGTAGGCCTCTCATTTGTGAGCAAGATGGCCTGCTGCTGATGCATCCATTTGCAGATTATCAACAATGTCTTGCAGCCATTTTCACCTTGGTCTTCCTCTCTTTCTTATTCCTTTTATGTACCCTTCCAAGACGGTTTTCTCTAAATTGTCATGACATTTAATGTGTCCAAAATATTTAAGTTTTCTTTATTTAATCCTCTTTACTAGCCAGCCTTCTTCAGTATTAAGTTCTTGTAGTATGGATATATTTGTTCTTTTTTGTGTCAATGATATTTGAAGAACTCTTCTGTAGCATTTACATTCAAAGGCATTTATGTGTTTCTCAGCTGTTTAAGTGTCCAGGTCTCACAGGCATATGTTGCAATGGGAAAGATGCATGTCCTTAAAAATCTTATTTCTGTAGTTCTGTCTGTTCCTCTCTGCAGCTTCTTTAGTTGTTTTACTTTTTGAGGAGCAATAGATGTCCTTTTCATTGTATCTATATTATTAGTTTGTAATGATCCAAGATATTAAAAACTCTCCACCTCTTCTAGTTTTTCCTCATTGATACATATTTCAGCTGCCTTATTTGTTTTGTCAGTCGTCATCAATTTAGTTTTCTTCGCATTAAGATAGTGTTCTTCACTATTCTTATGGACTGACATAATTAGTTTTTCCATTTCTTTTGTGTTGTGGACAGTAATACATTAGAACAGGCAAATGAGTGGCATAGCACAACATATGCATTATTCATAGATTTTGAGAAAGCCTTTGACAGTGTCAACAGAGATGCACTGTGGAAAATCCTAAGATGGCATGGCCTCCCCCATAAAATAGTTAATGTAATCAAAGCCCTATACGAGGGTTTTCAGTGCAAAGTTATCTGTGGAGAACATACCTCCAGCAGCTTTAGGGTACAAACAGGAGTGAAACAGGGATGTGTACTATCACCAACATTATTTATCTTGGCAGTAGACTGGTTAATGAAGGAGGCAACATCAGACAAACGCAGAGGATTACAATGGACCCTTGACACAGTGCTGGAGGACCTTGACTTTGCGGACGACATTTGTCTATTATCAAGCAGTCACAAAGATATGCAAGATAAAATAAACAAGTTAACCCAGAATGCAAACAACATAGGACTAAAGATCAATGTAGGAAAGACAAAGTTAATGAAGCAAAATGTGAACAACAGAAATGTACTCAGAGTAGATAACAAGTTAGTGGAGGAGGTCAACGAATTTGTATACCTTGGCAGCAGAGTAGTAGAAAATGGAGACAGCACAGAGGACATCAACAGCAGACTTACTAGAGCAAACCAGGCTTTTGCAATGCTACAGAATATATGGAAATCAAATAAACTAAGCATAAATATGAAAATCAGGATATTTAAGAGTAATGTTCTAAGTGTACTACTCTATGGAAGTGAATGCTGGAAAATCACCAAAACCATAGAAAACAAGTTGAATTCTTTCCAGACTAAATGTTTACGTAGAATTAAAAAAATATTTTGGCCAAACACCATAAGAAATAACATTTTATTGGCAGAAATGCAGATGAAACCACTGACAACAATTATTGAGGAAAGACGCTGGCGATGGTTGGGACATGTGCTCCGAATGACGGACAACTCACTACCAAAAATAGCACTAAGATGGACACCACAGGGGAGCAGAAGTAAGGGTAGACCAAAAGAGACATGGAGAAGAACAACAGAAAGGATGTTGAGCAATAGAGGGCTCACCTGGGCAAGAGCAGAAAAAAAGGCGAAAGACAGGCATTTGTGGAAAACCCTTGCGGAAGCCCCATGTGCCCTGGGCACTTAAGGTTCAGAGAGAGAGAGAGAGTGTTGTCTTAGTGGCTGCAGTATCTAGCCACATCCACCTGTGTACATTAGTGTTCTGAAGTCTGCTGTTGTGTAACATTCACTGTATACAGTCTGTCTTTGTGTATTCAGTTGTTAAGCAGCATTTGAAGCATATGACGAGTGAATGTTTAAATCATTTTTTTCACTTTGTTTCTTTCACTGGAGGAGCAATTTGTTGAAAAATTCCCAGGAACACCTGAACATTACATTGCAATGCAGTTTATAAACTTATTGAGAAATTTTGTGAAACAGGCTCAGTGTCAGACACATGCTGTAGTGAGAGACCATCTGAACTTAACGAGGAGAAATTATTGAACATTTCTGACTCTATGCTTTAGAGTCGATCAAAGGCTTTGCATTATCTGGCACAGCAGGAAGGTATTTGACTTGCAACAGTGCATAAAGTGGTCAGGGAAAATTTGAAACTCTTCCATATAAAGTAACAACGGTCCAGCAGTTGCTCCCGGCAGATAAAAAAAAAAAACGACCCCATTACTGTGATGGTTCATAAATTTCATTCAAACTAAAACTGCTGATGTTCTTGATGTCACCTTTTTTTACAGATGAGGCCTGGTTTCACCTCTGGGGTTATGTTAGCACACAAAATACACAATTGTGGTCGTCGGAGAATCCTCATGCTGTACTTGAAACACCCTTGCATGACCAGAAAGTTGGAGTGGGGGTTGCGGTATCTAGATGGCACATTGTTGGCCCTATATTCTTTGAAAAGACAATCAACAGTGAACATTATTGTTAAGTACTCCGCGATCTCATCGGCCTGCTTGAGGAAGATGAAATTGCATACTCATGATTTCAACAAGAAATGCACAGATAGCTGAAAGGTTTATAATTTTCGGAGATCGTATCATCTCCAAAATCTTATGGCCTCCTTGCTCATTGGATCTAAATCCACAAGTCTTTTACGGGGGGTGATTGATAAGTTCTCGGCATAAGGTACAAATACTTGAAGCACACAGTTGATATTAGGTGCATTTGTAGGTCAGGTTAAGATTAAACACCAAGTTTCAAGAAATTAACTGCAACCAATTTTTTTTTGCAGGCTACTGAAGTGGTAAAGGGTGGCAGAAATTGAGAAAATGGATAAAATTTCTCATCGAGCAGTCATTCGCTACCTCTGCATCAAGGGCTTATCATCGAGGGAGATCCATGAGGATATGGTAGAGACTCTAGGGGAGAGTGTCCCTTCTTACAGCGCAGTGAAGAAATGGGCAGCTCAGTTCAAACATGGAAGGGAGAGTCTGGAAGATGATCTCGTCCAGGAAGACAAAGAACGGTAAACACGGATGAAACCACCAGCAGAATCCATGACATTATAATGGAGGATCGACAACTAACTGAGCAGTACACTGCTACTGAGTTGGGCATCTCCTAGGAACGTGTTCATGCCAAAACTTCTTGGAACTGATCACAAGTGACAGCGTCTCAACATGTCAAGAGACTATCTTGGCCATTTTTCTGTGGATCCTGAAAAGTTTCTTCAGCAATTTGTGACTATGGGTGAGACTTGGGTTCATCATTTTCAACCAGAAACCAAAGAACAGTCAAAGCAGTGGAAACATCATGGGTCCCCACCTCCAAAGAAAGCAAGGGTGGTTCTGTCTGTAGGCAAAGTGATGGCTTCCATCTTTTGGTATTAAGAAGGTAGACTATCTTCAAAAGGGCAGAACGGTCAGCGGGGCCTATTACGCTAATCTCGTGAAGCAACTATGAGTCAAATTGAAGGAAAAGCATCAAGGGAATCAAGATGATGCTCCAGTTCAGAAGTTGGTGGTGGCAATGGCTGCCATTCATGATTGCGGCTTCCAGCTTCTTGAACATCCTCCTTATTCCCCAGATTTGGCCCCTTTAGGCTACTATTACCTGTTTATCAAACTCAAAAGGAGCTCAGTGGTCGCAAATTTGCTTCAGATGATGACATCATTCATGCTGTAGACCACTTTCTACTGGCACAAGATGCTGACTTTTACAAAGAAGGGATCCATATGCTCCAGGATCGCTGGATTAAGTGCATAAACTTGCAAGGGGACTATGTTGAGAGATAACCCAAAAAAGTTGTCCACAAATAATCCTTGTACCTTATGCTGAGAACTTATCAATCACCCCCTGTATCTGTGGGGAGCAGCCAAGTTTGAAGTTTATTGAAATCGCCCATACATGCAGAATGAATTAAAAACTGCAATAACTGCCTACATAATAAACATTTCAAGGCAGAACTAAGAAAAGTGTTTGCGAATAAAATTAAACGTGTTCGAGCTTGCGCAGATGAACAAGGACAACAACATTTTTTAATAAGGTATGTGTCTGATTATCTAATATTACATAATATTTTTTATCAGCATTTTTTATCAGGCAGGTAGATGTGGCTAGATATCACAGCTAAGATACCACTACAATACTGGAATTAATACTGGGCTGGTGCCACGACTTTCTGAATGTCCTGAATTAAATAGATGTACATTTTATCCCTATGTGCCTCTAAGGCATCACAGGATTACCTTTACTTTGCATTTCACATCACAAGTATGTACTGGTCTCACTAGTTGTATGTTGCATTTAATGTAACATACGTAGTTGTATGGGATGATTCAAAATTATTATTAGTGTCTCTGTCACCTACATGTTCAAGACCAGAAAGAACAAAATAAAACTGCTTATGGAATATGAAATTGTAATTCAAAAGGTTCTAATACCTGTAGAATCAGAATTGCAGGATGCCAAGCAACTTCAACATGTGTGCCTTTCATGGCATGTAAGACATTCAAATGATAATAAGTTTCTCTCCAAGCATTCTTCACCACTTTAAGATCGCAGCAACAATTCTGAACTCCAGTTCATTACATGGGTCTTGTAAACAGTGTCCTTAATGTATCCCCCACAGGAAGAAATCAAGCAGCAAAATATTTGGTGAGTATATATATATATATTGAAGAAGGCTGGCTAGTGAAGAGGATTAAAGAGAGAAAACTTAAATATTTTGGACACATTAAACGTCATGATAATTTAGAGAAGACTGTATTGGAAGGATACATAATGGGAAAAAGAAAAAGAGGAAGACCAAGACGAAGATGGCTGCAAGACATCGTTGACGATCTGGAAATGGATGCAACAGCAGCAGGCCATCTTGCTCACAACCGAGAGGCCTACAGGAGTGCTGTTTGGGAGGCAAAGTTCCGCAAGGGACATGCAAATGAATGAATGATAGAGGTCACAGAACTAGTCCTTCATGCTCAAGCCAGCACCCAGGAAAGTGCATGTCAAGAAATTCTCTGACATTATGAGCCCAATGTGGAAGTGCACCATCTTGGTGAAACCCCACATTTAGTTGGTGATCTTCCAGCATGGATAACTAATACAACTGCAGCGTGCCCAGGTAGGTCGTCACTGTTTGTTCCACAAAGAAAAAAGGGCCTCAGAACTTTTTAATATGACAAGGCACAACAGACATTCATGTGCTGAATGTCATTGAAAATACGGGCCTAACACTGTATCCCCATTATGCCTTAGTGATGATGAAATGGACATTTTACTTTTTTTTTTTTTACTACAGACATCCATCGCTGTGCTGTTTCCGTCAGTTGTTTCTGAAATAGTTTGAGGTTTTCTGATCTGTGTTCTGCAGTTATGACAGTTTACACTCCCTAGTACATGAAACGTTTCTTCATCAGTAAACATTTATCTCCAAAGTTAATTTTCATCAACTTAAGCTTTTAACAAAATGTCTTTGGCAAATTGGAAATGGCAGAGTTTGTTGTCAGGCTTTAAAGTCTTAGTGATCTGCAGTTTGTAGCCACGGAGGTGAAGGCAGTTATGAACAACCCTCCAAACAGTCATTTGTGATAAACCTAACTGCAAAGAAGCTCATTTACTTGATTTGTATGAGCTTCATTAAAACGCTTTCCTGGATTCGATCAACATTTTCTTGTGAAGTGCTTGGTGCTCCCACACCTTTTCCGCGCGCAGTATCACCAGCATCTTGAAATTTCTTTGACCAGCATTCCAAAGGCTAGTGGAGAGTCCATAAACAAACTGACAGAAAGCAATGAGAAACCACTGATTCCCAAGAATAAACTATAACTATACACAGGAAATGAGAACAGTTTAATGGGGACCCCAGTGGGGCACTCTTATCTGGTAGGGAACCTCGCCACAGGTGAGACCAGGCCATCAGCAAGTGACTGCAGGCAAAATAAATAATAGCTGAATAGCAACATGGAATGTGAGATCCTTATACCAAGCAGGCAAACTAGAGAATATAAAAAAGAAATGAATGGCAAGAATAAACATCAACATACTGGGAATGAGCAGAGTGACATGGACAGGAGCAGGAAAAATAAGGTCTGGTTATTACACAATTATATAATCAGGTGGAGAGAAACATGAAAGAGGAGTTGGTATGATTCTTGATAGTGAAAGGTTTCTGGAATATATCGGACAGGATACTAATAGTTCAGCTGAAAGGGAAACCAATAAACGTCATACAAGTATATATACACTCCCACCACTGACGGATCTGAAGAAGACATAAGAATTTCATAATCACTTGGAACAAGCTGTAAAACTATGCAAAATACATGATGCAAATATAGTTATGAGAGACTTTAACACTAAAGTTGGTAAAGGAAAAGTACAATATATAGTAGGTGAATATGGATTAGGAGAAAGAAATGAAAGAGGAGAAACACTAATAAAATGAGCTAGAACATGTAACATGATCATAGGAAGTAACTGGTTTCAGCAACATCCTTGGAGACTTGCAACAAGGCACAGCCTGACCAAAAGACCTCCATTTGGATAGACTACATCCTTATAAACATTTGACAGGAACTATTAGCAAACACACTCTTGGGCAGATGCTGCGACATGTGGCAGAGCATATATGGGATTGTCCCGAATGCAGTGAAATGGAAATCTGAACTTTGAACTTATAAACAAGAGATACAGGAATGCGTTGTTGACAACCAAAACACAGCCAGGAGCAGACTGTAGCAGAGATCATAATCCCTTGTCTGGGAGTGCCGGAATAAAGCTGAGGAAAATTGGTAGAAAAATGGAAAACATCAAATTAAATGTAGACCTTATTACAGAGAATGAGGAAATGAGAGATAAATATAAAGTTGTAAAAAAATCAATACAGCATAATTGCTGAGATACAGAGTATTGATGAACAAAGGGAAATGCTACCTAAGGAAAAAAGAATTGGTAAGAAAAAAATGGATAATGGAAGAAATATTACACATGATGGACAAAAGAAGACAAAGTAAAACTAATGGAGATGAATACCAAAATGTAAACAGAGAAATAAAACATGTAAAGAAGTTAAAGAAAAATGGATAGAAGAACAGTGTAGACAGGAGAGCATCAGAAAAATGTCACCAAAACTAGGCACAGACGTATAAATTAATTAATAGAGAAGAAAGGAAGACACACTACAATCAATCACAGAGGAAATACTATATAGAAGGACAGAATACATAGATGGCTTATATGGTGGAGAAAGACCCAAAAGACCATCAGACACAAACTTAGAAGGAGCACCAGTTCTTGAAGAAGAAATCATAGACACTGTGGAACACATGAAAAAGAAGGGAAGCAACTGGATCAGACAGTATTGTAATTGAAGAAATAAAAAAAAAATGAAAAAGAAGGGAAGCAACTGGATCAGACAGTATTGTAATTGAAGAAATAAAAGCTCTTTGGGTATTTGGCACAGAAATTATTACAGAACTTTTTAATGGACGTATACCGCAGGTTATGCTGACATCCACCTTTATAGCCCTGCCAAGAAAAGCAGGTGCACAAGAATGTGAAGAATATCAAACTCAGTTTTTGTTTTTCTTTGTCTTGTCTCCTTCCTCATATACATTTCAGTGTTGAAGGGACATATTGATGTCTTGATAGTGTTCAGAGATGTGCTTCATATAATGGGATATTTAATGCTTCTGTAATTCTCTCTCTCCATCTTCTGCGTGGGCGGCCTGTTACCTACAAATCTTAGTGTGAATGTTTTCTGTGATATACTGTCTGGTGGTAACCGTGTAACATGGCCAAACCATTTGACTTGCTGTTTCTGGATATAGTGTAGTTATGATGTTACTTCAGCCTTTGCCCTGATGGTGTCATTTCTTATTTGGTCTCTCTTCTTGTCACATTTAATATTCTCCGTAAATATCTCATTTCTGTCGTGATTTTTCTTTTGTTCTTGGCTGTTAGTGTCCATGTTTGACATTGACAGCATAGAGTTGGGAGGAAAATTGTGTTGTACAGTGCCCTTTTTGTTTCAGTTGTGATGATCTGCTTTACTGCATCTGTTCTCAATCTCAGCATCAGTCATCCCTGAGCATGATATTATGCTACCTAGGTATTTGAAATGTTTCACTTGTTTCAAGGGCTGGTTGTTTGGATTTCTTCTCTCGCTATGGTCGTGACTTCTTTTTTTTTCAGCATTGATCTTCATGTTGTGGCTTTTACGTGCCCTTGCTAAATTATCCATGTTCTGCCTTAGGTCTTCTTCTGATGTGGCTATAAGTGCTTGATCATCAGCAAGAGTTCATTTTGGTCCTCCTATTGGGTATGTCTTCTGGAAGGTGTTGTGGGTTTGTTAGTATTCTTTCTGGGGTTGGGCTGTTGGGCAGCTTTGTGATGGAGTTTTTACTATGTTTATGTTAGCTTCTTTGCAGATGTTGTCAATGTATGTTATGAGTAGTAAGGGAGATAGTACACAGCCTTGCCTCACTCCAGATTTTATGTTGAATAGTTCAGTGTTGTGCATTTGTTCTAACTGTATACTGACTTTTTTTGCATAGGTTTTTGCATAGGTTGACCAGATGTATACTAACTCCATATTACTGTAAGATTTCCCAGTTTATATCTATTCTATCAAATACTTTTTCTTGATCTACGTAAGCTATGTGCAGTATCTGGTTGTGTTCAACTGAATTTTCTGTTAGTTGTTGTAGGGAAAAGATGGCATCTGTACAGCTTCTATTTTTTTCTAAATCCCATCTGAGTTTCATTTAACTGGTTCATTTACTTGTCACAGTCAGTTCTCTAGGATCTTGCAGTATGGCTTAGAAGTGAGATGCCTCTGTTTTGGTTGCAGTCCCTTTTACTGCCTTTTTTCTTCCATATTAGAGTAATTACATCATTTCTCCAGTCCTGTGGTGTTTCTTGTTTTTCCCATACCAAGTTATAGAGTCTGTGAAGTCAAGCTATTCCAGCCTGTTTCACACATTTGATTAACTCATTGGGTATTTCATCACATCCTGGAGCCTTGTTCATTGAGGTCTTTCTCATGACTTCTCTGCTTTCAGCTTGTAGTATGTATGGCTCCAGTTCCATGTGTCCAGCTGTGTTATCATGGGTTTGGCTTGCCTTGGATAGTATACTGAGTACCTTGGTCTCCATCACTCTACTACCAACTCTGGTTCCATATTGAATTACCATTAACATCGTTCACAATCTCGGTTAGGTTGAAGTGTTCTGCTTGGTTTCTCACTGCACTGATCTTTTTATTAAAGATTTTCGTAGCTTTTTTGTGATTGTTGTTTAATACTTCACTTTATTCCTGCCATGATTTTACCTCTGCTTCTTTTATTACCCACTTAAAGTGTCTTCTTACATTTCAGTATTCAGTGTGGTCTAGATCCTCTTTACTTCTCATCCATTCTTTATATTTTTCTTTTCTTTTACAACCTCTTTCACCTCATCATTCCATCATGTTGTTATTTTCATTTCTCTACTTCCTTTTTTTCATCGTATGACATGTTTCCTCTGCTGCTCACAAAAAAGCAGGTTGAACAAGCCCCATTCTTCTTCTGTTGATTTTCTTTCTGTTGGTAAGTTTATGAACAATTCTCCTATTTACTTATCATATTCTTCTTTCACATTCTCTTCCTTGAGCTTGCTTAGTTTTATTGTTTCATTTTTCTTCTTAGGAGTTCTGTTATGGCTTTTCCTGCATGTTCTGATGACTGCTACTACTGCTTTGTGGTCCGTACTTGAACTTAGGTTGGCTACTGCTCTTGCATCTATGGCTGACCTTTTCTTGTTGTTCCTTGCTAGAATGAAATCAGTTTGGCTTCTGCACGTCAAATCATTCCATTTGTACCAGGTATATATTTGGGTCTATCTGTGTTTAAAGAATGTGTTTGTGATAAAAAAGATCATGCCGGCTGCACAGTTTTAGGAATCTGCTACCATTTTCATTTCTAACGCACTGCTGGTCACTGAAGGCATGCAGGTGGACTGCTATATCAGCTCTACCAGTTCCCAGTCTTGCATTGAAGTCCCCCATGATTATAACATTTTCCTGTTTACTTATGTTGTTTAGTGTGCGGTTAACGGGGTAGGGGTATCCCCTATCAAAGGAGAAATAAGACGCCTCCTTACCTCCGTCAGTCTACGGGACACCCTTGGGCAAGGTGGAGTACCCGTACAGCCCCCCGATCAGGGTGACGTGAAGCCATGGGAGCAGGTGGTGGATAGAATGGGAGAGCAGCTGACAGATAATGTTGGTTATGGTCACCATTCTATGATGGTAGGCAGATGATCTCAATATAGGGACAATGGCTACGATCACTGGCTAGTACAGTCACTGCCCAGAAGGAAAGCAATGGTAAACTATCTTCTGGAAATATACCAAGAAACCCAAACAGCAATCATGGAAAGTCAAATAGGAAAAAGATCTGGTGGTGAGGCCCCCAGGCCAGATAGATCTAATTTTAACACTGGGGAAGAGTGTGAGACAGAGGTCAGTACTAGTAATTGTGATGACAGACAAAATCCTGACAGTGTTACCAAGGAAAACCCCTGCATCAAACTAAAAAGAAAAATAAGAATAGGAACATGGAGTGTAAGAAGTATGTATGAGGGAAAATATCAAGTAATAAGTGACAAGATGAAAAGAACGGGGATACACATTTTGGGAATCTGTGAACATCGATGGAAAGGATCAGGACACTTTAAGAGCGAGAATGATAATATCTTTATATACTCTGGTGGAGAAGTAGGAGGAAAGAATGGAGTGACTTTTTATTTGGACAAATCAACATCAAAAGCGTTACTAGGCTACAATCCAGTAAGTGATAGAATCCTAACAATCAGACTTAAGGGCATTCCTAGAAATGTAACAATCATCCAGATATATGCACCTACATCAGCAGCAGAAGAAGAGGAAGTAGACAACTTTTATAACACACTGCAAACGACAATAGACCAGGTACGGAAAAATAATATTGTATTAATAATGGGTGATTTTAATGCAAAAATTGGTACAGAAAGAGCAGAAGATGAAGGACGTGTTGTAGGGAAATTTAGCATAGGACATAGAAATGAGGCAGGTGACAATCTAATGGCGTTTTGCATGGAAAATGAGCTAATGATCGCTAACACACTTTTTAAACAACATCCAAGAAGACTTTACACATGGACATCACCTGATGGTAAAACCAATACTCAGATAGATTACATTTTAGTGCAAAAAAGGTGAAGGTCAAGTATAACGTCAGCAAAAACTTTACCAGGTGCTGATTGTGACACGGACCATGAGTTATTAATAGCAGACATGAAGATAAAGATAAAAAAGACAGTTGCGGGATCAAGACCACTCCGCTTTGATCTTACAAATATACCAGAACAATACGGTATAGAAGTGAAGAACCGTTTTGAAATCCTGATGGCTGTACAGGAGGAGATGACACCAGATGAATTGGCTATGCAGGCCAAAGATATCTTAATAACCACAGCTAAAGACATGGTTCCAGTAAAGAAAACACAAAAGAATGGATGGATTACAGCAGGTACACTAGAACTGATAAAACAACGTAGAGAAATGAAGACGCAATGGAAAGTGACAAACAACAACAAAGAGAAATATAAAACTTTAACAAGAGAAGTATGAAGAAACATAAGAAAAGACAAAAAACAATACATACAAGATTGTTGTGAAAGAATAGAAGAACATCAGAAGTGTGGAAGAGATAGTGAAATGTTTAAAGAAATGAAGACATTGATGAGAAATGTCACACCTAAGCTAAATGTAATTTGTGATGAGATGGGGAATACCTTGACAGAGACAGAGGAAATTCTAGAAAGATGGAAGGAATATTGCAAAGGAATGTATGAAACAACCAACTGTGGAAACAGAAATCAACAGTGTGAATTATTATTGGAGGAGAAAGAACCCGAATCGACAATAGAAAAAGTTTTATGGGCAGTAAAGAATCTGAAAAATGGTAAATCACCAGGATGTGATGAGATAACAGCTGAATTTATTAAAGCAGGAGGAAAGGAGTGTGCAACAATCTATCATGCACTGTGCGAAAAGATATGGCATTCAGGCATTTGGGCAAAAGAATGGAAAAGAACTGTATTCATACCACTGCCAAAAAAGGGTAACCTGAAATTATGCACAAACTACAGAACTGTTGTCCTGATTAGTCATGCCAGTAAAATTCTGTTAAAAATCATAATGGGTAGACTTCGTAAGAAAATAGAATATGGTCCAAGCTGGTTTCAGCCAAGGAAGAGGATCAAGAGATCATATATTCAATCTAAGATTAATAATAGAGAAATGCAGAGAGTTTAATGTGAATCTATATTTATCCTTTATAGACTACTCAAAGGCATTTGATTGTGTACAACACCAGAAACTTTGGGAAATAATGGAAAAAATGGGATTTCCAACACATTTGACACAACTAACATCACTGCTGTATCTAGACCAACAAGCAGCAGTAAGAATAAATGGTGAAACAACAGCTTGGTTTGACATAAAACAAAGGGTTCATCAGGGGTGCATATTGTTACCTTACTTATTTGTATACAGAAAATATAATGAGGAATGTTAGAGAAGATGTAAACAAAGAATATTACGATGCCATAACAATTGGAGGTTATGAAATACCAGAGATTAGATATGCTGATGACACAGTGTTACTGTCCACAACACAAAGAGGAATGAAAAAACTAATTATGTCAGTCCGTAAGAACAACGAAGAGCAGAACCTCTATCTTAATGCAAAGAAAACTAAATTGATGACAACTGACAAAACAAACAAGGCAGCTTAAATATATATCAATGAGGAAAAATTGGAAGAAGTGGAGAGTTTTGAATATCTTGGATAACTACTAACTAATAATGGAGATACAGTGAGGGAAATTAAAAGGAGGACATCTATCGCTCTTCAGAAAGTAAAACAAATAAAGAATCTGTGGAGAGGAGCAGACAGAACCACAAAAATAAGATTTTTAAGGGCATGCATCTTTCTCATCGCAACATATGCCTGTGAGACCTGGACACTTAACAAAACAGCTGAGAAACACATAAATGCCTTTGAATGTAAATGCTACAGAAGAGTTCTCCAAATATCATTGACACACAAAAGAACAAATATATCTATACTACAAGAGCTTAATATTGAAGAAGGCTGGCTAGTAAAGAGGATTAAAGAGAGAAAACTTAAATATTTTGGACACATTAAACGTCATGATAGTTTAGAGAAGACCGTATTGGAAGGATACATAATGGGAAAAAGAAAAAGAGGAAGACCAAAACAAAGATGGCAGCAAGACATCGTTGACGATCTGCAAATGGATGCCGCAGCAGCAGGCTATCTTGCTCACAACCGAGAGGCCTAAGGAGTGTTGTTTGGGAGGCAAAGTTCCGCAAGGGACATGCAAATAAATGAATGAATGTTTAGTGTATCATGGAGGTTGTCAAAGAACTCACATTCTTCCTCCAATCTATCAATCAATCCATGTCAGGTGTATTACAAGGAGCATACATTTGGACATTGGTTGTGGTCTTTTCATTTTCTTTTATTTGGACAGTTATAATTCTTTCTGATATATATATATATATATTGTTTCCAGGATTTTGCCAGCGGTGTTTGGTTATATGATCATTCCGACACTGCTTTGCTCTTTCTTGCTCACTCACTCTGGAGTATAGGAATACATAATTCTGATGTATTTGTTTACAGCCTTTACCTCTGAGTTCAGTGTCTTCAACTCCCATGATCTTTATTTTTCTCCTTTTCATTCCTTCCACTAATTCCTCCTTTTTTTCATTTATGCCACATGATGATAGTACATACTTTAAGAATCACCTTTCTGTCTCTCTGCAGTTTAACATTTCAAAGTTGTTTACTGTTTATAATCCACCACCGGCTTGGTGGGCCAGTCGCATTTTGAGGGCAGAGTACTGTCAGTTTATCATGCCATATTAGCAAATTGCTGTTAAGAATAATAAGGATGAGATGAAGTTGAGATAGCAGATGAACAATGTGGCTTTGTTGAAGGAAAAGGAACACAAAATGCTATATGTGCACTGAGAACACTAATAGAAAGAGCATTAGAGTACAAAAGGATATATACTTATGTTTTATTGATAAACCAAAGCATATGACAAGGTAAAACATGAGGAAGTGATAAAGATGCTGGAAGACATACACATTGATGGCAAAGACATATACTGGAAACAAAATCAGCCATCAAGATAAACAGTAAACTAGGCAAACTTCAGAGCATAAAGAAAGGAGTAAGACAAGGATCAAATTTCAGAGCATAAAGAAAGGAGTAAGACAAGGCTCTGTTTTCTCACTACAGTGAAAATATTATGAGAGCCATTACCTACATGCCTGGGATAAGAGATATTAGATAGCTTGACCAAATGGCATGGGACAGGCACATCAGAACTGATGAATAACATGAAAGATTGGAAACTGGAGAGGCATGGTCGCCATTGCACATGATGATGAGCATTTGATAGCTATACTGCAGGTGGATCTTTTCCTGTAACAGCATTGTGTCTTAATGGCAGACTTTGCCTTGAAAAATCGAAGTGTGCACATTGCCGTCCCTTGAACAGTTGCCATGTTGAGAAATAACATTTTCTCCTAGACATCACATACAGTGAGTACAGTGTTGTCAAATAAAACTTTTTCAGTTACACTTTCATATTTCATAAGAAGCTGTATTTTGTTGTCTCCAATTTGAAAATTAAAGTCCACAGAATAACTCCAACAATGATTTTGAATCACCCTGTATATAACATTTGACATAACTAGCATGTGCAGGTCACACTAACTGTTTATAACATTTGATATAACTAGCATGTGCTAGTCTCACTAACCGTGTATATCATTTGATATAACTAGCATGTGCTAGTCTCATTAACTGTATATAACATTTGACATAACTAGCATATGCTAGTCTGACTAATTCTGTATAACATTTGACATGACTAGCATGTGCAGGTCACACTAACTGTTTATAACATTTGATATAACTAGCATGTGCTAGTCTGACTAATTCTGTATAACATTTGACATAACTAGCATGTGCAGGTCACACTAACTGTTTATAACATTTGATATAACTAGCATGTGCTAGTCTGACTAATTCTGTATAACATTTGACATAACTAGCATGTGCAGGTCACACTAACTGTTTATAACATTTGATATAACTAGCATGTGCTAGTCTCACTAACCGTGTATAACATTTGATATAACTAGCATGTGCTAGTCTCATTAACTGTATATAACATTTGACATAACTAGCATATGCTAGTCTGACTAATTCTATATAACATTTGACATGACTAGCATATAGTGATCTCACTAATAAATAAATAAATTCATTTGGGGTGCATTTTTTTTTAACAAGCCTTGAAAATGATGTAACTTTGTCTTGTTTTGCTATATGTCTTAAAACCTAATAATCTTAATTTGTTTTTTTCATGCTATAACCTTCATTTCTGCTAACAGGCCGATATTTTTGCCTCTCTTCAGGTATTCTCCAGTTGGTATCACATTTCTTCTGGCGGCGAAATTTGCCTCTGCAGGGGATATTGAAAATGGCGTTACTGACCTTACTAAATATGCATTTGTTATCTTAGGAGGACTTGTCATCCATGGCATTATTGTTCTTCCTGGGATTTTTTTTATTATCACCAGGAGGAACCCTGTTACATTTGCACTTAACCAATCTAAGGCTTTGTTGACAGCCTGGGGTACAGCCTCAAGGTGAGTCTTCTTTCTTACTGGAGAATATTTTTCTGCATCTTTACTTTCACCTTATTAGTCAAAAATTCATCATGTTTCTTGATACCCTAATTTCAGTCAATCTTATATGCAACACTGGTGTTTGTAACAATGGGCTGATGTCATATGTTGTGTCATTCTGAAAACATTCTTACCCATTTGTAGCCAATGAATCGTGAGATAAGTTATCAGCAGAAGGAAATATGGCAGATAGCAAGGTTGTCATTCGTGTCCTTCTGAGGCATTATTGGAAGAAAGGGCTGAATGCCTCCGCAGATGTCTGTGAAATTTGTAATGTGGAAGGGGAAGGAACAGTTGATGACAGCACTGCATGGAAGTGGTTCCAGAGGTTCAGGTCTGGGGACACTGACATCAAAGACATGCTCGGTTCGGGATGCCCCCCCCCCCCCCAAACCACCAATGATGAAGCCCTGTGCTAGTCTGTTGAAGACAATCTCAGTACCAGTACTTGGCAGTTGTCAGACCAGCTGTGCCAAACTCAAGCACCAAAGGTCAACATTTGCACGAGGTCCGCTTCAGCAGGTGACACCTTAATGTGTCCCCAGCGATCTCACTCCCCTACACGTGCAGAGGTGTGTTGATGTCTGTCACCAACTTTCGGCAAACTCACATGACAAAAGGTTTCTCTGCTGTATCATCACTGGGGATAAAAAGTGGATTTACCTGTGGTACCTCAACACAGTTACCTGATGGCTTCAGTCAGGCCAGGTGACAAGTGGTTGTCTGATGAGGCCAGTTTAAGAAGGTTATGTCTCGCATCTGGTGGAATTTCAAGGGCCCCCTGCACCAGGTATTGATTCTTTTGGTCACTTCATGGATGGGAATCTGTATGCTGAACAACTGAAGTGGCTACATAATGTTCTCTGCACCCAGTACCCAGCACTCATCCACAGGAGATGGTACTTCTCCAGTGTGGTCCATGGACAACTCAAGGTACTGGAGGGAATCGAGGTCTTAGCTCATCTGCTGTACAGTCCTGACCTTGCACACTCTACCATCTATTTGGCGTGGTAGCACATTTCTTTCAACATCGGGATTTCAGTTCATTGGAAGAAGTTGAAGCCGGTGTGAGAGATTTCTTGGCCTCGAAGCTTTCCAAGTGGTACTACAAAGAACTTCTCACATTGGCTGAGTGATGTGAGAAGACCATCAAAAGTTATGGACTGTATTTTGAAGAGTGAAGTTACATCATTATTAACACCAGGAACCACCAGGAACACTGCTAAGCATATATTATGTTGCTTGGTTTTATGCTGCAGTGAAACACTGCAAGAATGTGACAAACCTTTCACTCAGCCCAGTAATGTAGTGCTAGGGTTTGGACTCCAAGAAAAGGTTTTGATAAGTTAGAGAGGTCAGAGGGATGTGCTTGTTCTCCAGATGTGTCTGTTGTATACAAATTAAAATGTTACAGAAATGACAATGTACAATCAAATTTTATTGCTGTTTAGGTCACCATAGCATGAAGCTAGCATGATAGATTATGGTGAAACCTGAAAAAAAGACATTGGCACATAGATGGATGACCTGAAGGGTAGACAGAAGCAAGAAGATGGATGCCCTGATTTTGAAACTATAAACTAGGAGAGATTTTAGGATTTGTGGGAACTAAGAAAGATTTTAAGAGAGGTTTTAGGATTATGAGAACAATGTTTGGTATTTGTAGTGAAGTGAAGCAGACCAAAGACCTTACATCCTTCCTGTGCCAAGTTTTTCTGTTTTCTGTGAGTTTTTCAACCTTGTCAAGGGATTTTATGCCCACTTCTCCCAACAATGTTCTCTTTAGAGTTTCACGTGGTTGACCTCTTAAGACCAAAGATAATGAGATGAAAAACCGTAGAAGCCAGGATGAACAGTTTACAACACAGTTATGATTCCTTTCAAGGGCTGACTGCAGATGGAGAAGTGAAAAGAATTTGCAGCAGCCCAGCAAGTTGCTCAAGTGGTCAGCATCCAGAGATATTGACATCTTTGTAGTGTAGACTGTCCCTTTTCACTGTACAAACAGGACAGTTGTCAGATTTTAAGAAATGCAGTAAAAGAACTCCTCTTGTGTTCCTTGAAAAAGTCAGAAACTTAACTACCATTGTCTAGTTCTAGACCAAAGCAGTAATCTGGCTCCCAGGGGGATGCTTGGTGACCAGCTACACAAGTCAAGCCCCAGGGGGAAGACATCAGTGTGATAGGTGCCTTCTTAGCTCTGTTGTAAGACTTAAAAAAGAAAGCAACAGAAGTTTGCTCTCCTGTTGATGTAGTACAAAATCTTACCTACAGAATCAGCTGAGAGCTTCAGTTTCACAGTAAAGAGAGATAACCAGAACAAGAAAATGTTTTAGTTTTGCCATACTTTAGAATCTTGTTCTGCTTTAGTTTTTCTACACTCCTGCTGCAGCAGGGGTGTGTACTATCTCCAGATCTTTTTTTCTCTGTACATTGAGATTATTCTAAGAATGATCATTACAGAACCAGGGATAAAAGTAGGAGGATACAATATTAACCTTTGGTATGCTGATGACACAGTACTAATAGAAGAGAATCAACAAGACCTGCAAAAGAAAGTGAACAGAAAGGCCTTAGTTTGTACATAAAAAAAGACAGAGACTATGGTTATATCTAAGAAATAGAATCCACCAAAATGCATATAAAATTAAATGGAACCACTCTAAAGCAGGTGCAGACATTCAGATACCTTGGAGCAGTAATAACCAGAAATTAGGGACAGAGTAGGCCAAGCAAAGACTGCATTTCAGAGAATGAGAAACATTGTGCAACACATCCCTACAATGAATGTTAGAAAATGAGTCCTAAAATTGAACCTATCTTGTTATATGGAAGTGAATCATGGACAATAGGCAGGTTTGCACAAAAATCATTGGAAGCAGCAGAAATGTGGTTTATTAGAAGAATGTTGTGAATTCCCTGGACAGCAAAAATAGCTAATGGAGAATGTTTGAGAAGAGCTGGAGATAACAAATATATCTTGTGAAAAAAAAAATAAGAGGGAGACAATGTACTTTCATAGGACATGCAATGAGAAGAGGGAGCATAGAAAATATTATAACAACAGGAAAAATAGACAGAAGAAGAGCCAGGGGAAGACCAAGAGAAATGATACTGATCAGTCTGACAAGATGGTGTGAGAGGAGATCACCAACTGAGCTGATAGCCTGCATGAAAGATCATGTACTGAAGAAGCATAATAGCCAATGCCAGTCGGCACGGCACATGATGATGATGATGATGACAACACTTCTACTGCTGTCCTTAACTCATCTGTTTCCAGTACTTCAGAACTTTCTTTTTTCGTCTAGCTTAGCTACATTTAAAACTTCTAAATTATTATCTAATGTTCTTTTAGCTTAGCTACACTTCCTGTTACCATGGACTGCCTGATCAGAATGAACAAAGTCAACATTGACATAGTCAGAATTGTAGTGCCAGTTGGGACAACCTTAAACATGGATGGCACAGCTTTGTATGAAGCGGTGGCATGTGTATTTATAGCTCAGGTCAATGGAATTGAACTGAACTTTGTAGAAGTTATCATTGTGAGGTAAGAGTAGCAAGTGCTTTATATTTGTTTTGAACATCCTGTAATAATACAGAAAACTGAGACGCGTGTCTCCTCTGTCTGGCTAGTTATTGTTGTTGCATTTAACACACTCCTCATGATTCTACCGGTCAGCTTATGAAAGGATGATGTCATAGCATTTGGGAATTTTATTAATTCCTTAGTAGATGAGAGAACTTTCCTGTCCACTGCCTTAGTAGATGAGAGAACTTTGCTGTCCACTGCCTTAGTAGATGAGAGAACTTTGCTGTCCACTGCCTGTAGGTGAGAGAACTTTGCTGTCCACTGCCTTAGTAGGGTGAGAGAACTTTGCTGTCCACTGCCTTAGTAGGTGAGAGAACCTTGCTGTCCACTGCCTTAGTAGATGAGAGAACCTTGCTGTCCACTGCCTGTAGGTGAGAGAACCTAGATGTCCACTGCCTTAGTAGATGAGAGAACTTTGCTGTCCACTGCCTGTAGGTGAGAGAACTTTGCTGTCTACTGCCTTAGTAGATGAGAGAACCTTGCTGTCCACTGCCTTAGTAGGTGAGAGAACTTTGCTGTCCACTGCCTTAGTAGGTAAGAGAACCTTGCTGTCCACTGCCTTAGTAGATGAGAGAACTTTGCTGTCTACTGCCTTAGTAGATGAGAGAACTTTGCTGTCCACTGCCTTAGTAGATGAGAGAACTTTGCTGTCCACTGCCTTAGTAGATGAGAGAACCTTGCTGTCCACTGCCTTAGTAGATGAGAGAACCTTGCTGTCTACTGCCTTAGTAGATGAGAGAACTTTGCTGTCCACTGCTTTAGTAGGTGAGAGAACCTAGATGTCCACTGCCTTAGTAGATGAGAGAACTTTGCTGTCCACTGCTTTAGTAAGTGAGAGAACCTAGATGTCCACTGCCTTAGTAGATGAGAGAACTTTGCTGTCCACTGCTTTAGTAAGTGAGAGAACCTAGATGTCCACTGCCTTAGTAGATGAGAGAACTTTGCTGTCCACTGCTTTAGTAGGTGAGAGAACCTAGATGTCCACTGCCTTAGTAGGTGAGAGAACTTTGCTGTCCACTGCCTTAGTAGGTGAGAGAACTTTGCTGTCCACTGTTTTAGTAGGTGAGAGAACCTAGATGTCCACTGCCTTAGTAGATGAGAGAACTTTGCTGTCCACTGCTTTAGTAGGTGAGAGAACCTAGATGTCCACTGCCTTAGAGGTGAGAGAACTTTGCTGTCCACTGCTTTAGTAGGTGAGAGAACCTAGATGTCCACTGCCTTAGTAGATGAGAGAACTTTGCTGTCCACTGCCTTAGTAGATGAGAGAACCTAGATGTCCACTGCCTTAGTGCCACACTTCAGATGTTAAGGGTTTATACTCTTACATGTTTTGACTCTGGCAGTCACAAGGGTTTGTTGACCACAGGCAGCATCGCCTACTGTTACATTGTACCAAGTGAACACAGATAGCACTGCCTACTGTTACACTGTACCAAGTGAACACAGATAGCACTGCCTACTGTTATATGGTAGCAGGTGAACACGCAAATGCCTAGTGTTATATGGTAGCAAATGAATACAGATATCACTGCCTACTGTTATATGATAGGAAGTGAACACAGAAATGCCTAGTGTTATATGGTAGCAAATAAACACAGATAAACACTGCCTATTGTTACATGGTAGCAAATGAACACAGATATCACTGCCTATTGTTACATGGTAGCAAATGAACACAGATAGCACTGTAGGTAGCAAGTGAACTTGGCCTGAAGTTATGTCGCATAACATAAACATTAAATAAGTTATATGTCTGTGGTGAACATATTACTGTAAACATTTCGATGTGTCATTTTGTAGAAGAAAATCTACATTAGCAGAGTAAAACCTACAATAGAATATGGGATATCAGCATAGGATATGACACCCAAGATAAACACAGAATGTCTTTCTAAACTACAAAAAAAGAAGACTGATCACAGGAGAGAGTAAAACCACTCCAGACCAAAAAAAAAAAATGACACACCTGATTCACTTCCTCACTGAGAGATTGGATGAGAAAGTATTCAAACACAACAAGAAACTAGTGTGGCTGAAAGTTCATCTCATACTCTGGAAAATTTAGCAGTCATTAAAATGTGTGGCTGAAAGTTCATCTCATACTCTGGAAAGTTTAGCAGTCATTAAAATGTGTGGCTGAAAGTTCATCTCATACTCTGGAAAGTTTAGCAGTCATTAAAATGTGTGGCTGAAAGTTCATCTCATACTCAGGAAAGTTTAGTGGTCATTAAAATGTGTGGCTGAAAGTTCATCTCATACTCAGGAAAGTTTAGTGGTCATTAAAATGTGTGGCTGAAAGTTCATCTCATACTCAGGAAAGTTTAGTGGTCATTAAAATGTGTGGCTGAAAAGGAGCAGCTTCAGTCAGCTTTCTGGTGATCTGTGTTGTAACTAATGAACCCAGCCATCTAGAAGAAATGGAAACACTGCCAGGCTACAATATCATGGTCTTAATGTACACAGAAGTCCCAGGAAGATTGCCAGTCTCAGAATGAAGAGAGTCTAATCACAGCAGAAATGAGGAAGCTTTATTGTCTGTCAACAACATGCTCAGGGAAAATCTAGATTTTGCAGACCCACATAACACAGCCAGGTGGCTCATTCCACAAGGTCTGGATCTGAGACACTTCTGTGGGTCTGTTCATCACGTGAAAGCCAGGAGAAAACTGTGGACTTTATCATAGTCTGTGAGCTTTCAATTTAATGTGACCTAAAATAGAAGTGGTTTATTTAGAAAAATATTACTATATATTTGTAATCTATTTTCATATTGTACATGTAAAGAATAAGTGGATTATATTGTTTTATAAGATTTTCATATTGTACATATAAAAAATAAGTGGATTATATTGTTTTATAAGATTTTCATATTGTACATATAAAGAATGAGTGGATTATATTGTTTTATAAGATATAGATCATATCTAGTCATTTATTGTTCCACTTGGCACTGTGTGTGTGTGTGTGTGTGTGGGGTGGGTAGGTGAGGGAGGGAGTGAAGGAGTCAATTTTTGTGCACAATAGCATGATTAGGATCACAGCAGCACATCATATGGGGTAAAAGCATGATGGTGGGAGCAGCTGTTGCCGTTTACCCTAACCATGCTCCTACTATTTTAGTTTATTCATGTGAAACATACACAATGTGCCATCAGGTCTGTGATATCTGGGATTTTATGAAGAAACTATCAGAAGCATCAGCTGTAATTCACTGGTGTCCCCCCCCTCCCCCCCATAGATCTACCACAGTTATATCCACGTGTTCAGAAACATATCCTTTTTGATGTTAATGCTCATGTTATTACCAGTCTAACAGCGACGGCAGGTGCTGTAAGTGCTGCTGGCTTGCCTCAGGCAGGGCATATCACTTTGATCATTGTTCTGACATCTGTGGGGCTTCCTACAGAAGATATAAGCCTTATCCTGTCCATAGACTGGCTTATGTAAGTTGTTAGCTGGTCGGATATTTCGTTCTTAGATTACTCCAGAGCACTAAAAGTTTGTGTTTTATCATAGTTGCTTTGTAAATGTATTTATTTGTGTGCACTATTTAAGTGCATTTATGAAAAGCACACAAGATTTAATTTTGTATTTCAAAGAGCACACTAGGGCTTTGATGTCTTACAAGAATCTCATATTGTACATATAAAGAATGAGTGGATTATATTGTTTTATAAGATATAGATCATATCTAGTCATTTATTGTTCCACTTGGCACTGTGTGTGTGTGTGTGTGTGGGGTGGGTAGGTGAGGGAGGGAGTGAAGGAGTCAATTTTTGTGCACAATAGCATGATTAGGATCACAGCAGCACATCATATGGGGTAAAAGCATGATGGTGGGAGCAGCTGTTGCCGTTTACCCTAACCATGCTCCTACTATTTTAGTTTATTCATGTGAAACATACACAATGTGCCATCAGGTCTGTGATATCTGGGATTTTATGAAGAAACTATCAGAAGCATCAGCTGTAATTCACTGGTGTCCCCCCCCTCCCCCCCATAGATCTACCACAGTTATATCCACGTGTTCAGAAACATATCCTTTTTGATGTTAATGCTCATGTTATTACCAGTCTAACAGCGACGGCAGGTGCTGTAAGTGCTGCTGGCTTGCCTCAGGCAGGGCATATCACTTTGATCATTGTTCTGACATCTGTGGGGCTTCCTACAGAAGATATAAGCCTTATCCTGTCCATAGACTGGCTTATGTAAGTTGTTAGCTGGTCGGATATTTCGTTCTTAGATTACTCCAGAGCACTAAAAGTTTGTGTTTTATCATAGTTGCTTTGTAAATGTATTTATTTGTGTGCACTATTTAAGTGCATTTATGAAAAGCACACAAGATTTAATTTTGTATTTCAAAGAGCACACTAGGGCTTTGATGTCTTACAAGAATCTGAAACATTCTTTTACAGATTGAATATGAAAATGGTTTTGTTATAGAAATTTTACAGATTAATGTGGCACCATAATTTAGTTGTCTGTGTTTGGCTGAGCTGGAGTTTTAATGCACCCATAGTGCAACTGTGGGATACAACTAAAGAAATAGACAAGAAATTAGACTTTTTTTTAAAAACAAATGCGTCAGGAAAATACTCGGTATAAAGTGGAATGAATTCAAGGACAATGCAGAGATAAGACAGATGAGCAAACAACAACCTGTCTCATGGGTGATCAGAAAAAGAAGGTGGACATATGTCAGTCATGTGCTGAGAAGAAACAACCAGAGAATCCCAAACGGGGCACAAAAAGCCAAAGAAAAAGAGGTCGACCACATGAAACTCTAAAGGGGACATAGTTAAGAGAGGCCGGTTTAGTAGGAATAACATCTGTTGATGAGGTTGAAAAGCTCACTGAAAACAGGAAATCTTGACAAGCTATCATGGAGCCCTATGTGACGTTTAACGGCACAGGAAGGATGTAAGATGTAAGACATAGAGAGGAGAGCTGGTGCAGTAGGAAACATGATATAAAATCTTGTGGGAAAGATGTATTGTGTACATTTTTCAAAACTGATAGAGACAGAAACAATTGTGGAAAGACTCTACAGCATCTAAAAAACTAATTCTGAAACAGCAAGCCTCCATTTCTCCATTTGAAAAACTGGATGGCTAGCAGCATGAAAACTATTGACAATGTGTCTATGAAATACAACAGATGACACCATGGAAACTATTGACAGTATATCTAGGAAATACAACAGATGACACCATGGAAACTATTGACAGTATATCTAGGAAATACAACAGATGGCAGCATGGAAACTATTGACAGTATATCTAGGAAATACAACAGATGGCAGCATTAAAACTGTTGACAGTATATCTAGGAAATACAACAGATGGCAGCATTAAAACTGTTGACAGTATATCTAGGAAATACAACAGATGGCAGCATTAAAACTGTTGACAGTGTGTCTAGGAAATACAGCAGATGGCAGCATGGAAACTATTGACAGTGTGTCTAGGAAATACAACAGATGGCAGCATTAAAACTATTGACAGTGTGTCTAGGAAATACAACAGATGGCAGCATTAAAACTATTGACAGTGTGTCTAGGAAATACAACAGATGGCAGCATTAAAACTGTTGACAGTATATCTAGGAAATACAACAGATGGCAGCATTAAAACTGTTGACAGTGTGTCTAGGAAATACAACAGATGGCAGCATGGAAACTGTTGACAGTATATCTAGGAAATACAACAGATGGCAGCATTAAAACTGTTGACAGTGTGTCTAGGAAATACAACAGATGGCAGCATTAAAACTGTTGACAGTATATCTAGGAAATACAACAGATGGCAGCATTAAAACTGTTGACAGTATATCTAGGAAATACAACAGATGGCAGCATTAAAACTGTTGACAGTATATCTAGGAAATACAACAGATGGCAGCATTAAAACTGTTGACAGTGTGTCTAGGAAATACAACAGATGGCAGCATGAAAAGAGAAGATTGTGTCTGAAAAATGTGACATTTGACAGCATGAAAACAGCAGAAGAATGAGACTAGCAGAAAGGTAATATTTATTGTCAAATTGATTCATAGACTGTCTGGAAACAGAAGTCAGTGAAAACATGTAGTGCTCTATAAGGATTTGATCTGCACTAATATTTACTGTAATATTGGGCATGAGAATAAGTACAATAGTATATCACTGCCTTTTCAAGATAGAAACAAATGTAAAGGTAACCCTGTCATGCCTTAGAGGCACATATGGATATGGTCAGTATCACGCCTGGCCACCTTTTCTTCCCCAACTCCAGAAGAAGTCATGTACCCATTTCTACAGCTGGGTGACTGGGGCGCCTCCGGCTGGATTTGAACCCCCGACCTTCATCATGAGAGACTAGCACACTAACCACTTTGGCACTCAGACACCCTTCAAGATAAAAGGATTAGGTTAGTACTCATCATGCTTCATGTTGTCTGATCTGTGATGGCTGGTGAAAAGTTATTGGCCTGACCAAGAAGGAAATGACCTAGAACCATGAAACTTACATGTTATTCTACATATTCAGTCTGAAGTTCAATACACTTGGCACTTTGTTTCTCAAGTTTCTTTTACCTGTCCCCAAAAAAATCTGATATACTGAAATACTTCTTTGTTGCATCTATCACCTCTTATTAATTCTGTTGGAATGGAAGGTGGAGCACATATGGGAATGCCCGAATAACGAGGATGCCAGTCTGTAATTACAGTTACAGTTCTTCACAGTAGAATATGATGGGCACTAGTCACCCATTGTTTGCAGCATACACTCATGGATATCCTTTGGTGTTTTCCTCTGCTGGGAAAGAACTTCATGATGGCCCAGAGTTCCATGCTTGAAAAATTCCACACCTTTCCTGACATGTTTCTGTCATTTCTCAGAAAAAAAAAAGGTTAAAAAAAATAGCACTATGATCCTGCAAATTGGCACTTTATAAAAAAGCATTATTTATACCTATAGTGAGAAAATTATGCTCAGATGTTCAAGGTGATAAATTTTCAGCAGCTCCTCATATAGAAGGAACAGAGATATGAAGCTGAGAGGGCACGCTTCGCTTGAAAAACAAGTAGAGTCCTTGTATTATCTGTGGTCCAGGGCATTCATCTCAGGCAGGCTCAGTGAGAGCAGGGGTCCAACCTGTGCATTTCTCAGGGGCCCAGAAGACTTCCCTGTTTAAGTGAGGGCTCAAAGGACTCCAAGAGGGGAATATGTAGTGTATGAAAAAAAAAGTGTCTAATTGATAGTTTTTTGGTTTATTTTTTTTTGGGGGGGGGGAGGAGAAGGGGAAAAGTATGCACTACCTAACAAAATTCCTCTCAGAGGCTCTTATTTTCAAGAATAAGTGCAGTCCTAGATTATAGCTGTGGATCAGGGCACTTCACTTCAAGGTCAGGTGAGTTTCAGTTTGTAGCTGTGGACCTTCATCACAAGAACAAGTATAGTCCCAGTTTGTAGCTGTGGACCTTCATCACAAGAACAAGTATAGTCCCGGTTTGTAGCTGTGGACCTTCATCACAAGAACAAGTATAGTCCCAGTTTGTAGCTGTGGACCTTCATCACAAGAACAAGTATAGTCCCAGTTTGTACCTTGAACCAGGGCACCACTTCACCACAAGTATAGTCCTAGTTTGTAGCTATGGACCAGAACATAGTTCCATATGTGTGAGACTCAGTTTTACATTACATCCATTCAGCTACATATAGTTTAATTCAGTGTGCCTCACTATGCAAGCAGTTTTCTCGATGCACGTGCCTGGTCTCCAACCAATATCCCCCTCCAACCCCCACCCAAATATGACCCTAATATGTGAAGACATATCACTATAGACATGCTATACATGTCTGCAGTAGCTGAATATATGTATAATATGTAATTACATGCACATGTGGCCTTTGCTTGTGTACAGCTAGTGACCCAAAGTTAACCAAAACCGTACTCGCCCCGCAAAGGTTTTCCTGGAACAATCTGTCAAGTGAATGGGATTGAATGGGAAGGCTAAGCTGGTCCTAAAAATAAGCATGCTGAAGATGGACATGTTGGGCCAAAAGGCACAGATATCACAACCTAACTGTAAAAAAGTGACAAAGCTTTTTTTGAGGGTGAACACAGAACATGTTAAATCTTCCACTTTTTCTTTCTTTACTAGTTGCATCCTTTCTCACTTCTTTCTCTTTGTATTTTGTTGTTATTACTGTTGTCTGATGTAGATGTCAGCCAAAATGTCTCACTGTTATTTTTACTGAGTTTTAGCATTAGGAAGTTTCTGACATTTTTGCTCCACTGCAATAATGATACTCCCATCATTTTTTTCTAAAAAAAAAAAACAAAGAACACTTGAAATAATATATTTTTGTATATTCAATAAGAACTACACATTTTAAAAATATATTTTGACAAGAACAATTTTTAAAATATTCCAACTAGAACAATACATTTTATAAATATTTTGACTAAAACTATTATTGTTCACAGAGATCGTTTTAGAACTGTCATCAACGTGTGGGGAGACTGTATTGGTGCTGGCATACTGGATCACTTTTCAAAATGCTTTCACCCCTATGTAAGATACAGCATGTAATTGTCAGTACTATCCATCATTACATCTATGTAGATTTGTAGTCTCCATCCTCATTACCACCTCACATGAATTGTAGCTATGGACCAGGGCACCTCACCACAAGAACTGGTGCAGTCCTAGTTTGTAGCTATGGACCAGGGCACCTCACCACAAGAACAGGTGCAGTCCTAGTTTGTAGCTATGGACCAGGGCACCTCACCACAAGAACAGGTGCAGTCCTAGTTTGTAGCTATGGACCAGGGCACCTCACCACAAGAACAGGTTTAGTCCCAGTTTGTAGCTATGGACCAGGGCACCTCACCACAAGAACAGATGCAGTCCTAATTTGTAGCTATAGACCAGGGCACCTCACCACAAGAACAGATGCAGTCCTAGTTTGTAGCTATAGACCAGGGCACCTCACCACAAGAACAGATGCAGTCCTAGTTTGTAGCTATAGACCAGGGCACCTCACCACAAGAACAGATGCAGTCCTAGTTTGTAGCTATGGACCAGGGCACTTCACCACAAGAACAGATGCAGTCCTAGTTTGTAGCTATAGACCAGGGCACCTCACCACAAGAACAGGTTTAGTCCTAGTTTGTAGCTATAGACCAGGGCACCTCACCACAAGAACAGATGCAGTCCCAGTTTGTAGCTATAGACCAGGGCACCTCACCACAAGAACAGATGCAGTCCTAGTTTGTAGCTATAGACCAGGGCACCTCACCACAAGAACAGGTGCAGTCCTAGTTTGTAGCTATAGACCAGGGCACCTCACCACAAGAACAGGTTTAGTCCTAGTTTGTAGCTATAGACCAGGGCACCTCACCACAAGAACAGGTTTAGTCCCAGTTTGTAGCTATGGACCAGGGCACCTCACCACAAGAACAGGTTTAGTCCCAGTTTGTAGCTATGGACCAGGGCACCTCACCACAAGAACAGATGCAGTCCCAATTTGTAGCTATAGACCAGGGCACCTCACCACAAGAACAGGTTTAGTCCCAGTCTGTAGCTATGGACCAGGGCACCTCACCACAAGAACAGATGCAGTCCTAGTTTGTAGCTATAGACCAGGGCACCTCACCACAAGAACAGATGCAGTCCTAGTTTGTAGCTATGGACCAGGGCACTTCACCACAAGAACAGATGCAGTCCTAGTTTGTAGCTATAGACCAGGGCACCTCACCACAAGAACAGGTTTAGTCCTAGTTTGTAGCTATAGACCAGGGCACCTCACCACAAGAACAGATGCAGTCCCAGTTTGTAGCTATAGACCAGGGCACCTCACCACAAGAACAGATGCAGTCCTAGTTTGTAGCTATAGACCAGGGCACCTCACCACAAGAACAGGTGCAGTCCTAGTTTGTAGCTATAGACCAGGGCACCTCACCACAAGAACAGGTTTAGTCCTAGTTTGTAGCTATAGACCAGGGCACCTCACCACAAGAACAGGTTTAGTCCCAGTTTGTAGCTATGGACCAGGGCACCTCACCACAAGAACAGGTTTAGTCCCAGTTTGTAGCTATGGACCAGGGCACCTCACCACAAGAACAGATGCAGTCCCAATTTGTAGCTATAGACCAGGGCACCTCACCACAAGAACAGGTTTAGTCCCAGTCTGTAGCTATGGACAATTTCATCTGTCTGAATTGAATGTACATGCAGAGTTTTTTTATGAACAAGGTTCTTTCATATGGTTTGTTCATTACAGATTTTCTTTGTTAAATGTTAAAATAACAGACCTTCAGTATTCACTTACATGAAGCAAACCATGGTGCTTGGTCAAGGATTCTGTTTACTTCTTTGACAATGAAATGTAGCTAAAGAAAGAGACAAGACGAGGCATGTTAAAAGCATTTAGTTACCTTGAACAATAGAAACAGTTAGCAAATTTTAACGAAGCATAGTAACAGAGTTAATGTTAACAAATGTTTACACACTGTTTTGAGGGACGGTACAGTAATAAAGCAATCAGTATCACTGCTTTTTTTTGTTTGTTGATCTAGTAAAAACTGGACAGTTAGTGTTTATACTTGTCTTACTGTAATCATCTGCCTAGTTTGGTTAGTACATTGATATTGCAACATTTAAAAAAAATAATATCCAAGGTAATTGACACACAGATGATAACTATTTTGTAGCCCATATCCACTGGTTTTAAACCGTTGGATACTGAGGAACCAACAGACCTGGTAGTTGGCACTCAGCAGCTCAGTCCTGACGGAGATCACCAGCCCGATTCCGGAGAAAGCGTCGCACCATCAGAAGACACAAAATTTTCTGAACAGTCAGAGAGCATCATTCAGTCAATCATGAGCCTAGTGAGCAGCACTGAGCAACATTAGGTGTATAATTTCATCTTGGGTTTTCCAAGTAATTCTGTATCAATGAATCCAATAAATTAAAGCATTTAAAAAAAAAAAAAAAGTTTCCTAGTGTCTCTTGAAGGAATGTGCCACATGGAGAGCTGTTCCCACTAGGAATGAAAATGGGTCCCAGGTAGGCTTGCTTATTTATGGGCTTTCTGGAAGTCAAATTATGAGAAACCTACACTGGCAGATTCCCAAAATTCTATAAAAGATGCATTGATGATGGCATTAGAGTCACCAGTATGCCAAAGGGCGAACTAGAAAATTTTATTGAATTCGTCAACTTGCTTAATGAGAACATCAAATTCACTTAATGAAATTTCTGACAAGTCTGTCAACTTTTTAGACATCAAAACATCTATTGGCACAGACAGCCTTGTCAGTTCCGTATTTTACAAGCCCACTGACAGCCACATATTTTTACATCTCTCATCCTGAAGCTTGTAAGAACTCCATCTCATACTCCCAGCTCCTCCATCTTCACTGCTTATGTCAGGATAACTTGAACATTATGAATCAATCCAACAAATTATCAGAACTTTTCTGTCGCCACTATCCAGAAAATATCCTACAGAAAGCATTTAACCAAATCCAAAAAGTGAGCTGCAAAGAGGCATTCAGAAAAAAAGCCTTCTAACCTCATCCAGCAGAGTTAAATTAGTACTTCCTTTTCACCCTCATGATCAGATGGTTAAGAAAATTCATTTCCTTCTGCCGCTAATCCAACTCGACCCCGATACAACATTTTCTCTGATCCACCCCTATTAGCATACAAATGGGAACCAAATCTAAAAGACATCCTTGTCCATTGCCACCTGATGCAGAACCTTGCATATATTGGCACCAGAAAATGTAACTTCTCTCACTGTTACCTGCCTGTAGTCTGGAAAATAAAAATGATCACCTTTTTCAAAATTATCCTCACTCTCCATGAGGAATTCACATATGAGTCCCATAATATGATATATGATATTGTATGCAAAATATGCAGGATAACATATATTGGTGAAAATGGTCTCAGATAGGTGACCGCATGCAGAAACATCTGTATGATATCACCCAGCATGCTTCGAAACCAGTCCTTAATCATCTCAGTGGCCCCAACCACAGAGGCAAATCTGATTTTCTGATAACACCCATCAAACAATGTCATACTGATGACAGAAGCCACTTGGCCTTGATAACCATTACATACAGGAATATGGGATGCTGGAACCACATGGTTTGAACTCACAATTCAGCTGCAATTAACATTCCCCTCTTCCAGTTATATTCACTCCTTTCTCACTTGCAACACATAGTTCAGCACCTCAGATTACAATCCCTCTACCCCAGTTATAATCATCTATTCCACCTTCTCCCTGCTAGATTACCATTGTATCACTCTCCTCATTCATGACCCACCTATCATACATCACGAGTCTCCATTTAAACATTCTCTACACTCCAACATGTGCGCTTCTGAGCACAGCCTCTTAAAATCACAGCTAAGTGCTCCAGTCATTCTATTTTTTTTTAACATAGCATTCATGTGGATTTATATTTTATCTTCTGTTTCTTCATCCTGTGTTTTTGTATGATTAAGGATCACATGGAAGTGTCACACCTTAGTTTGTTAATTAATAAAACTTCCTACTAGTTTATACATTCTGTTATCACAGGTTTACTGTGGTGGCTTCGTGTATAGTTATGTACTTAATTTGATATAGTTATACCCTAATTATTGGTGTGTTAGCTCTTACTACTGGGGTGCCATGTGTGAGTCAACACTGCCAACCTTCAAGATATAAGATACAACCACTACAACCATCTGAGGCAGATAAAGCACAACTTCTGTTTGCATAACTGGTAAGCATACTTTGGTGATTTTCAAAAATAGGACACGATGTGAAATTTCAAATCATATTCTTACTAGTACATCAGTGTTCTCATCTGCATTGTATCTTACAGCCTTCCCATGCTGTTAAACATCACGTTGTAGTTTGCCTTGTTTTTCTGTTTTTGACAAGTTTTTCAACCTTGTCAAGGGATCTTATATCCACTAATTCTCAGCAGTGCTCTCTTTATAGTTTCATGTAACTGACCTCTTTTTCTTTACTGTAGGATATAGCATTTGATTAAAATGAAATAGTATAACAGGAAATATGTAGAGAAAGTGATATATTAATATTTGTTCACCTACTTAAAATACATCATGTAATGTCTTTGTGGTGAAGTATGTTATGACATCAGAATTGATCAGAAACTTGCATATGTTTGTGCTTTTTGTGATATTCATGAGGACAAAATAAAAGAAAGAAAGAGTTTCTTATACAAAATGAACTTTCATTTCAGTAATAAAGCTAATCACAGCCACTACTTCATTTTGTTCAAGAACTGATTTATGTGAAATGTGGAGCCTTGTTTCAAGGATACTATTTGCAGATTTCTCAAAAGCTTCAGCCTCAGCTCAGTATTACTTGGTCATAATAAGGCAGTGTATGCCTGTTTGTTAGACTTTCCTTAGTACAAGTTCTGGACTCTGCACACACAAAGACTGAAGATAGCGGGATGAACCTGTAAACCCAGACAAAGCACATGAACACAGGACAAAAGAAAAGTAAAAAAAAGAATGACTGGGAACTGAACTTTTCATTGCAGAAGGATGTGCAACTGTCTAACTATGAGAAAACATAACACAGACCCTACAGCCATGATGCATCCAAAAACTGAATGCTTGTGGGACCAAGTCTTTCATGCAACTGTCTTTTGTACTTGGAAAAAAAAGGTCATTTCTGCTGCTGTTGCAACTGATTAAGATGACACCAATTATAAGAGTTTTTATTGGTACTAGATTGTAACAGAAATTGCTGCTGCCACCAATGTGGCAAATGGCCAGGACATGGTACCAAATATACAGATTAACAACACTGGAAGATACAAGACAGTGTCAACAGTTGTGCATGACCCTTCATACTGTGTTAGAAACTGACTAAATATTGCAAGTAATTAGAACTGAAACTACAACAAATCCATGTTGTGATAACAAGAATCCAGCAACACATAACTGACAGACAAACATGTAAAAATTCAACATCTGTAAGGTGATTCAAGCGAAAACAAGTTTAATTTACACATCATGATAATGGATTCAAGTAAAAAGAGTGGAAGATGAAGTGTCACATATCAAACTACTTGTAATTACAAGAAGAAACCAGTTCAAGATGGCTGGTAGTCAAAACCACATCTGCCGCCATACAACTGGAAACAACATTCTTGTCCTACCTACTAACATACTGCAACAAGGAATCCTATCTAAACACAAAACATCCTCTCTCAACGAAGACAAAAGCTAGGAATCCTATCTAACACAAAACATCCTCTCTCAACGAAGACAAAAGCTAGGAATCCTATCTAACACAAAACATCCTCTCTCAACGAAGACAAAAGCTAGGAATCCTATCTAAACACAAAACATCCTCTCTCAACGAAGACAAAAGCTAGGAATCCTATCTAACACAAAACATCCTCTCTCAACGAAGACAAAAGCTAGGAATCCTATCTAACACAAAACATCCTCTCTCAACGAAGACAAAAGCTAGGAATCCTGTCTAACACAAAACATCCTCTCTCAACGAAGACAAAAGCTAGGAATCCTGTCTAACACAAAACATCCTCTCTCAACAAAGACAAAAGCTAGGAATCCTATCTAAACACAAAACATCCTCTCTCAACGAAGACAAAAGCTAGGAATCCTATCTAACACAAAACATCCTCTCTCAACGAAGAAAAAAGTTAGGAATCCTATCTAACACAAAACATCCTCTCTCAACGAAGACAAAAGCTGTCTAAAATCTACTCAGGTCAAAATGTGTTCACACAAAACTCATGCTTTCATGAGATTTTCCATTTCATGAGTGATACCTCTCAAACTCTGCAAGTCTCTAAAGAAGTTGAAAGTAATATTACTCGTATATCCCTTATGTGAAAAACACAAGGGTGATAAATGCTCAAAAATAATTATCACTGTTAGCTCCCATATACTATCGCATTTTGTCACTGTTGACATGCAAAACAGAAATAAGGTTATGTAAAACAAAAATTTTTGATTAAACTGCCAAGAATTAAATTTACGCAAATCTTCCACAAGTTTAGTGCTCAGGACAATATTAAATTGCTGAATGGATGGTGTGTTGTCCTTTCATATGTAGGCAGCCGTCCATCCTACCGGAGCCTGTGGTTTCAGTCATGGTCATTCTCTCACAGTATTTCTCTGATGTCTAACGGGCTTTTCATTTTTCAAAGGCTAATAGAACCACTGTTCTACAGCTTTACTGTGAATGAGCCTCGTCTTTTATATAACAAATCTGTAACTTAATGTTTCTTATACAACACATCTGTAACTTAATAATGTGTCTCTTATACAACAAATCTGTAACTTAATGTTTCTTATACAACAAATCAGTAACTTAACTCTTTCCGTGCGTATGGTCGAATTTTCGACATTTCCAGTGGTCCCAAGCTACCGTATGGTCGAAAATTTGACAATTGTTTGTTTCATTAAAACAAGCGGTGTAACATTTAGATTGTACATATTTCGTCCGCGATTCCAGTGACACTTTCAAAATGGAGAATGCTTGCCTAGTTACGAGCGATGCTGAGTGAGAACAAGGACGCGAAGCATAGAAATTTTTCAATTTTTGACGATGTAGATAGGGGTATGGACAAAGCCTATGGCCACCCTGCTGCTCTTGAATGTTTTCTAAGTAGATCTAGACATATTTAGACGACTGGAGAAGTAGTTAGGAGGTTAGTTCAGACATTCATTCAGTGAGAATGCAATACGGAGTCACAATACGAGATCGACAAGTAGATCTACACATCTCTGATGGTAAGTAGCGCGGATCTAGACCTAGCCGATGGTGAGCTGGCCACAATCAGTGTCTAAAAACATCACATTACTTCTTTTTTCCTAAAAAATTCTGCATTTATGAAATTTTCATTCATTTAGCTATACTTTGAAACATATTAAGTATACAGAAGTACATAGAACTACTGTTTTCCATTCCATTTTACAACTAGACCCCCTTACAGTCAAGACCCGTGTTTTTACTCCCGTACCCAACAACACGTCCGTGTTTCTTCTACCGCACGGAAAGAGTTAATAATGTGTCTCTTATACAACAAACCTGTAACTTAATAATGTCTCTCTTAAACAACAAATCTGTAACTTAATGTTTCTTATACAACAAATCAGTAACTTAATAATATGTTTCTTATACAACAAATCTGTAACTTAATAATGCATTTCTTATACAACAAATCTGTAACTTACTAATGCATTTCTTATACAACAAACCTGTAACTTAATAATGTCTCTCTTATACAACAAATCAGTAACTTAATAATGTCTCTCTTATACAACAAATCTGTAACTTAATAATGTCTCTCTTATACAACAAATCTGTAACTTAATAATGTCTCTCTTATACAACAAATCTGTAATTTAATAATGTCTCTCTTATACAACAAATCTGTAATTTAATAATGTCTCTCTTATACAACAAATCTGTAATTTAATAATGTCTCTCTTATACAACAAATCTGTAACTTAATAATGTCTCTCTTATACAACAAATCTGTAATTTAATAATGTCTCTCTTATACAACAAATCTGTAATTTAATAATGTCTCTCTTATACAACAAATCTGTAATTTAATAATGTCTCTCTTATACAACAAATCTGTAACTTAATAATGTCTCTCTTATACAACAAATCTGTAATTTAATAATGTCTCTCTTATACAACAAATCTGTAATTTAATAATGTCTCTCTTATACAAAAAATCAGTAACTTAATGTTTCTTATACAACAAACCTGTAACTTAATAATCGGTAATTAGAAACTAGATTATGCACAGAAAAATGACATAATGAGATATAGAAGATAAAAATGAGCAGCCACAACCAAATAAAAATTTTTAGATATTACTACACATACTGAAATCACATGATAATTGTTCTTCACTTTAAATCAGTGATTTCACAATATGTGACCAGCACAAATGAAGTTCCACTGAGTAAATAAAATTCTACAGAACTAGCACACCATAATCTGGGAGTTGGGGAGGTAATGACTGTTTATCACAACTGAGACCTGCTGATCAGCAAGATTTTTAAAAATTCATGTTTTTTATTGATCTGGTCACTTACTAATTAAAAAAAAAAAATCTGAAAAATTTCACTTAGATTTTTCTAACTGTTCCATGAAATGGAGCTATTAGTCTCTGATATACGAGGGTCATACCAAAAGTCATGAGCAAAAATTTTTTTTAAATCAGAATTTATAGACAGAAAAAATATAAATGCATCACCTTAATCTGCGTCCTTTTCTTCACCTTTTAACATAAATCTCCATTTCTCTGCACACATTTTTCCCATCGCTCTGCAAGTCTGAAAATGCCCTCCTGGTAGAATTCCGTTCCAGCTGACTGACGGCACAGATGCACTGCTTTCTGGATGTTCTCTCCTGTGGGACCCAGCAGGTATAAACTTTTGTATAGCCTAGGGTTTCAATCATTTCCTGTACTGCATGGTGTCCTATTCCAAGATCTACAGCGATTTCAGACACTGTGACATGTCTGTCTTCTTTAATGATATCGTCAGCCCTTTCCATATTGCGTTTAGTGGGGGCAGTTCGAGGGCAACTGTTGCAAGAGATATCTTTGGTGCTTGCGTTCCATTTCCATCTTTGAAATGTTTCACCCACCTCTCAACACTGGTAGCATCCATACACACATCTCCATAAGCAAGTTTTTTGGTGAATTTCAGCAACAGGATTTCCTCTTTAATGAGGAACTTGATAACAGCATGATGAAATGAAACTTCAGCACCCATCATTTTGTTTATGCTCCGCGTGGCCACGTGACACATGAAGGTGACGTCATGTGAGCTCTACATGAAGTGCCAAGGATGTGGATTTTTTGTTTCCACACCATAAAGTATCATGAACTATAATTGCCTTTTTTTTTTGACATTTGAATACAGAACATGTAAGTGTTTTCCATTTGTTTTATATACTTAATAGATTGCGTTACTGCATGGTAGAAAATGTGATGTGTGCACCCATATGGATTTAAATGTTGTAATTTGTAAGCAAAATTTTTTTGTAATACTAGTAAGCAGGTGTGAAATTTATTTTCTTCTATGCCATCATCACTGCCAGAAATGCAGATGAAACCACTGACAACAGTTATTGAGGAAAGACGCTGGCGATGGTTGGGACATGTGCTCCGAATGACGGACAACTCACTACCAAAAATAGCACTAAGATGGACACCACAGGGGAACAGAAGTAAGGGTAGACCAAAAGAGACATGGAGAAGAACAACAGAAAGGATGTTGAGCAATAGAGGGCTCACCTGGGCAAGAGCAGAAAAAAAGGCGAAAGACAGGCATTTGTGGAAAACCCTTGCAGAAGCCCCATGTGCCCTGGGCACTTAAGGTTCAGAGAGAGAGAGAGATCATCACTGCACTCTAGACATGTCCACAGATGTTCAGACCCCCCCCCCCCCTTCAATATATCCATCAGCATCCTGTGGCTGATAGTGCCTGTCCTGTGTTGGCTGACCAGTTGTCTCTTAATTTCTTCTGTCAATATTTAACTCTACCATTGCCACAGGTAAAAACATGGACGTTGCACTTCTGCCAGATTAAAAGCGCGGTTCTTGATATGTATGGTGGGTATAATTGAAAAAGTGAATGTAACAAAGTATGTCCACTTTACAGCTATATGTATCATGCATAAAAATAACTAAATGTATGAATATTCCATAAATGCAGAGTTTTTTTTTTTAGGAAAAAAAAAAAGTAGTGTGACGATTTTATCTGATGATTGTGTCCTACTTACCATCATCTAGGCCTAGATCTAGATTTATACAATCTCATCTTGTGATGATATGTGGCATGCTCATGAAAATAATGTCTGAAATAACCTTCTAACTACTTCTCCAGTCCCCTTTTATAGGTCTAGATCTACTTGTTCTTTATTCAAGAACAGTGGTCTGTTCATAGGGCATGTCCTTATGTCTCCAAAATCACTTTAAAAAAAAAATGTGAAAATTCCAGATAAAAACACCCATTTCACTCTTGCTGCTAACCACGCTTCTGCTATTACTATGAAGGGTCACCGGACATGTATAAAACGTTTACAATTAAAAAGTTACACTGTTTTTAATAAAACAAAACATGCAGCAATATACTGACATGCGACAGAGGACTCACACTTCAGAAGTAGCAATATACTGCCTTCCAGCAATGGACGAGTTAAGTATTACGGTATAACTTGTAGTTTTAACCATATTTACTGAATGTTCATGAAAACTTAATGAGAACTCCCATGTGTCATTTTTTTTTCCTTTCTGGTGCAAGGACTCCTTTGGTCTAAAGTTTGGGAGCCTCTGATTTATCACATTCTAAAAAAGCCTGTGATTTTAGCTTGACCTTTGACTTGAGGCAACAGACGCCTCCTACATGACTTAACAGACTTCTTTGGTTTGTTGCTAACATCCTCTTGAATAGATGCCCTCTTTGAGATAGATCCAGCAGCATTGGAACTGCTGGGCTCCAATGACTTTACCGTCAGATCTGGTGCTGGATGTGAAACAGGGGAAGCAATCAAATTTTCTTTATCGAGAGAAGAAGCAGCAAATCTCTTGCCTCCCTTACATTTGTGAGATCTGATTTTAGACGTTTCCGACAGAGCACATGTTCCACTGATTGTGGAGATGGTCTCACATGATGAATGCCCTTTTACTGCAGCCCTGGGATGTACGACTGTTATACTGTAATAGATGCATAAAAGAAAAAGAAAGTTATTAGATGTCACATTATGTATACTTAGCAATGTTGCCTCAAATAGCATAACATGAGGTTCTCTGTTTGACTGTTTTTGAATATGGTAGATGACATGGGTGGTCATTAGAGTTATTAATGTATGGTTTAATGAGGGAGAAGGAAACTTGGAAATGTTATGCTCATGTACATGAAGTGGTTTATGCCATCATGCTAACAGTGCTCTTCAAGCTGGAGAGCTCCCCAGCCTTTCTTTATCATCTTTTGTGAAGTGTAAAACTGCAGTTCTCAGTGAATAAAAATTGTCCTTTATATTGTTGTTGTCAAAAGTCTTGACATTCAGTTGCCTGGGTTGATCACTGTCACATGGCAGTGTACACAAACCATCTGCTACATTTTGTGTCATTTATATGTCTTTACTGTTCATGCACATTTAATTTTGTTGCTGTTAGAGCTGCTAGAGTTTTTTTTTGCAGGCAATGCCAAGATGAGAATTGTGTACACATTCTACAGTGACTGGCTGGAGCTATTTTGGGTGTTTGTTGAGTGTTTGGCAACAACTTTTATCTGCTGGTACTGATATCTGGAGGTCGAGGCAGACTCGGTACGCAGACAGTGGCTTGAGTCATTGTAGAGATCGATGATTCACAAAGTCACCTTCATCTATGACCCTGGGCATGCAGGCGTCCAGGAAGTTGAAAAAGCTGATGCACTGGCTGGCTCTGCCATCAGATGGACAACCACTGGATCGAGCTGATACTGTCAATGCGCTCAGAGAGACAAGCAGAGCAGAGGAGTTTGAGAGAAGTGAATCTACGCAACTGCTTAGACTGAGAGAGCTCGGAGTACAGGTTGGCATGGCCAGGAATGAATGACATATAGGGTGCATGAGAGGACTTGTAAACCAACACAGAACGGGCACTATCAACCACAGGACTTTTTTTTCTGGGGTGGGGGGGGGGGGGGGGGGTGTGAAATCTGAGTACCTATGGACATGTCCAGAGTGCAATCATGATCCAAACCATAAAATGAGATATGGACAAATCTGTCTCCAGTTTTTAAGGCAAATGTGAGATTTTGTCAAGATGTATTCCTATCTGGATGACATGTTCTGCCTTGCTTGCGATGCTTACTGTATCACTGTTTGGTCTGTTTTAAACATATAAGCAGAATCAATGACAGACAACTATTATTTCCATGTTGAACTATTTTTATTATTCGGAATAGTTTGAGTTGAATGCTCTGCTTGGTGACCATTTCCTAGGATATGCACAAGACATGAGATCAGATCCTCTCATTAAGCTGTAAAGGCGGTTACTCAAACAGCTCCACCACATCTCGGATCTCATCAATGCCTGCTCAACTTTGCAGACTGCAATGTTGCTGTTTGCTTCTAGCGAGCATTTTAAGACACTGTTCTGTGCTTGGCTAGCACTAAAGTAGATGCTTTGCTACTTTTTCACAAGTAATACATTGTAGGTCAGCTGTGAGTGTTACTATTCACAACACATCACATTTATCCAAGACTAGCGTAATCAGATTACTCATCTCATGCACACAAAGATTATGTATCCACATAGTTACCTAGGCAATACTTCTATGGAACTCATGGCAGTTTGTGTGAGAAGAAGATCAGAGCTTTGCTTGCTGTCTACATACAGAGCTGCTGAGACCTGTTGGGAAAAGGTAAAACTTGCACACAAAGCATGTGAAAGAACTATGACTCTGGTATAAATACACTTCTGTGTACAACAATGATTTAGCAGACAAATGCTTCTTATTGCTTATCTGCAGCTGGAAATAATATGTTTGAGTTAACTCTTAGGTCATTATTATCTTTTATAAATTTCATAGTACAATTACAGTAAACTGAGATTTTTCAAATAACATAGATAAAATAAGCAAAATGAAGTTATAAATTAATTAGATTCTACAGGTCATTGTGTTAAATGAAAAGGAAATATTAATCACTGCTGTCACTAACAAAAAATAAATGCACATATTAGATGTTATGTAAATGAAAATGAAATATTAATCAGTGTTGTCATTAATAAAAAATAAATGCACATATTAGAGGTTATGTATCATATCTCTAATTTACACTGTGCCCGCTAAGTTTTGTGCAGGTGAAGGCTTCATATGCAGTCATATGTTCTTTCTCTAAAGTTCAAACAAATTTATACTTGTACCAGACAAGATGTAAAGCATATCTTGAACAATGAATATCAATGACTAGTACCTGGGTGCTTTTCAAGTCTGTTATATAGTTGCTCTATGTGTTCAATATCCCTTAATATTTCTACTGTCATAGACCAAAGAAACTACTTATTCTTAATCACCAATATTTAATACTGAAAAATTTAATTATAATGAACTTCCAACTCCGGTGTGTATCAAGATGGCAGCATTCTCTCTGCCGCCTCAGCTGGAAAGTGTCACTTTCATGCTGTTTGCATTCTAAGGGAGAAATTCCTAGCAGGAGTTACGGAGCTGAAGGGTTACCAAGCCCAAGGTGTATCCACAAGCTGAGGAGTTACCAAGCTCAAGGTATATCCATGAGCTGAGGAGTTACTAAGCTCAAGGTGTATCCACAAGCTGAGGAGTTACCAAGCTCAAGGTGTATCCACAAGCCGAGGAGTTACCAAGCTCAAGTGGTATCCACAAGCTGAGGAGCCAAACTAAAGGTGTATCCACAAGCTGAGGAGTTTCAAGCTCGAGGTGTATCCACAAGCTGAGGAGTTACCAAGCTCAAGGTGTATCCATGAGCTGAGGAGTTACTGAGCTCAAAGTGTATCCACAATCTGAGGAGTTACTGAGCTCAAGGTGTATCTACAAGCTGAGGAATTACTGAGCTCAAGGTGTATCCACAAGCTGAGGAGTTAGATAACTGCAGTCTAGCCAAATGTTAATGTGGAAAGAGGTTTTGGACCGTGTGACTGAGAGCATGCACCTGGGTCCAGATGCCTCTCAACAGTTTGGTAGCATTCAGCAGAGAAGTCAATGCCAGACATAACAAAAAGGTGACATGGCACAGATGGCCTGGAGATGACATCAAGCGAGGACGCCGATGATTGATGATATGTTGGGGGGGATCTGAGCACCTTTGGGCATGTCCAGAGTGCAATGATGATGACCCAGACCATAAACTTAATTATAATATCATCATTAGTCCTCTGTACTTCCAAAGAACAATAAGGCATCAACAAAGGTTCTCCAGCCAATCCTGTCTTGTCGGGATGCCTCAAACCATGTCTTTCCCACTTCTTTTAGTTCTTCCTGTATAGTGTGTCTCCATGTCCCCAATGGGGTGTCCCCTTTCTTTCCCCTTGAGGTGTCCAAGTCAAAGCTGTTTAGGGGTGTTAATAATAAATATAATAATTATAACAATAAATATAATAAAATAACAACATCTACTCATTTAGTCTTAGAAGAGGATTATGAAACAGTCATTTTAACAAAAAAATAGCCACATAATATGTCAAGTAGCATCTTTCATGGCCAGTTTTAATATTTGAGTGACATAATTGGTCAAAGTAGCAACAAACCATGTAGTGCTGTAATGTGTGAAAGTTTAAAACTAGTTGACTGTATGCAAAAATAGTCTCCGACAAACAAAATAAATCCATTCCAACTGTTTGACAGTTGTATGAGCTTCATAACACACACATATATCTGTTGCGTGCCTTCTCAACTTGAAAGCCGTACTTACAAAATGATTGTTTGACCTACGAGGACGGCAGCGTGGACTGTCTATGACTTTGTCATGATTATGTCCATCTTTATCTTCAACTTCCATTATGGATGGAGATCTAAAAATTAGACAAATTATGTTATTAAAAGATAATCTTTACATGAAATGATGCGTGTGATGGATTTTTCTCAAAGGATAAAATGGAAAAATTAGATATACACAAGCTCCAAAAATCGGTGAAACTAGAGGGGTACAATTTCAGAGAAAATGAACAAGGCCTGATAACTAAGAAAGTGAAGACAAAAACTGGCAAGTGTGAAAAAAATAAGTCAAAATAAAGAGCTAATGAGAACCTGATAGCATAATGTTAAAAGTCTACAATGTAAAGATGTGAAATGACACAGAAGAAGGTTAACAATGGCTTGAGAAATAAGAAAAGCAGGTGTGATAGTAAAAGAATGAGCACAAAGAATAAATGATAATAGTGATTAACTCTTCCCGGGCCCAGAAAAAAAACGCGGATGTTCCCATCCGTGCCACACAAAAAGCACGGGTCTTGATATGTATGGGGGTATAATTGTAAAAGTGAATGTACAAAGTATTTCCACTTTAAAAGTATACATATTATGCATGAAAATAGTTGTAAATGTAAGAAGATTTCATAAATGAAGAGTTTTTTTAGGAAAAAAGAAGTAATGTGATGATTTTAGCTGATAATTGTGTAGTGCTTACCATCAGCGATGCCTAGATGTACAATGTTTACCATCAGCGATTTCCAGATCTACTTAAATTTTTGTCCAATCTCATTGTGTGGTGGCATTCTCACTAAAATAATGTCTGAAATAACCTTTTAAGTACTTCTCCAGTCCATTTAATAGGTCTAGATGTACTTGGGGTACATTCAGGAACAGTGGTCGGGTCATAGGACATGTCCTTATGCCTCTAAAATCACAATAAATACTGAAATTTCTCCGTTAATTCATCGCTTTCGCTCGGTTGTTAGCCACGCTTTTTTACTGAACTATGAAAGGTCACCAGACATGCGGAGATAAATTGTTTACAATAAAAAGTTTTACAACAGTTTTACGTTGCAACGAAATAAAGTCGCTATAACGACAATGGCAGTCACTAGACTAACAGGAAGTCATCGCGATATCGACAATGGCAAGGGAAGAGTTAAAGGGCAGGAGTGGTTCAGCAATTTTTTTTCCAGTTAGTAAAATAAATATCATTTCCAGAGAAGTTGAAATATTTCACACCATATATATATATATATATATACACATACACACCATTATTGAATGATTGTAAGTATAATTTTCTTTTGATAATGCACAGACTTGAAATGCTCTATAAAGGTTTACAGTTACCTAAACTGTGTAAGCAAACAGGGAAAGCGTTTCGGAGACTTGGAAGAAAAACGGATATCATTCATCAGAAAGAGGTCCAACTGTGATACAGCAAGGGCTTTTCTGTCCAAAAACTGCCGAATAATCCTTAAACACTGACGACCAGTCATGCTTCCCCCATTACTAAGTGCCTGTCAGAGAGAAAAGTAGAGTGTGTAATCCAGGTCAAAGTAATGGTACATAATAAAGTGTAATAATAAATCTGTAAGTTAAGAAAGGGTGTTTTTCTGTTTCTCTTGTGTCTTATTTTTCTTCATTCTCCTTGTTACTGTGAGCTGGTGACCTTTGCAGGCAATGGTGTGAAGATGAGGCACAGCACTGTATTGGCATGGGAATGAGTTCTATTTTTTTCAGTCCCGGAGTACAGCTAAAAAACAGGGATTGTGCACTGCTTCTTTAGCAGACTCAACCACCATGGGAACTTTGGTGATCCCTGCTCCGTTAATCAGGCTTGGCCTGATACTGGGAGTACCACGGAGAGGTGGTACAGGGTCTTGGTCAGCTATGGTTTGCTGACACTAGCACATCAGCTATGAGTCAGTGGCTGCCTAATCGGACAGCAGCTTTGCCCCCTGCGAGTCCTGTAATAAAAGTGCCTGTGACACTACAAACCAAACCAAAAACGGGCTTCAAATGTCCTGAAATTATGCACAGAAACATACAACCCACCAGAGATTATATGATTCACTGACTGCAGAGCCCTGCTAGAACCAATAGACAAACAAAAACAACTCACAAACACAGGAAATTATATCACATCTAAACAAACTCCAAAACCCAACTATTGTCCTACAATGGCTCCTTTCACACTGTGGAACAAATGGAAATGAAGAAGCAGATGCCCTCTCCAGGGCAGAAAGCAAAATGGAACAGATTAACCACCCAGTAACATAACAATCAAAGACAATTTTTATCACCAACTACAACAACCCATTAGCAAAGTCCTTAAAAGCATCCTAATTGTCACGGGAAACTTCAATGCCAAGGTAGGAAAAGGTAACAATGATGTCAAAAAAGTAATGGGGAAAGAGGAAATTGATATGGTAAATCAGAATGGAGAAAGATTCACTGAACTGTCTAACAGAGGGCATGGTCATTGGAGGATATTTCCACACAAAGAGATACATAAAACAACATGGATATTCCCAGATGATAGAACCGGAAACCAGATAGACAATTCTTGTATTAGAAAGCAATTCAGAACATCTCTGATACAAGGTCTGACAATTAAGTAATGAGACTGATTTTAGTATGGCCAAGACAAAAATGCCATCTATGAAGCAAAGCATGGAATTCAAAGAGACAACCTTCATCTATGATCTGGCAACTTTTCACTGCCACCTTATAAGCAGACAACAAACAAGTTGCCATTTTGTTGACCTAGTCAGAGGTGCATTGTTACCTAAAGAGCATGGAGCAAAATGCTAAGATTAACTCTTTCCATGCCGCAGGAAGAAATACGGACATGTAGTGGAGAGCCAGAATAAAAGCACAGGTCTTGGTCTGCAAGTGGGTATAGTTATAAAATGGAATGGAAAACAGTATTTCCATGTACTTCCGTATACTTATTATGTTTCAAAGTATAACTAAATGAATGAAAATTTCATAAATGCAGAGTTTTTTTTTTAGGAAAAAAAGAAGTAATGTGATGTTTTTAGACACTGATTGTGCCAAGCTCACCACTGGCTAGGTCTAGATATGCACTACTTACCATCTGAGATGTCTAGATCTACTTGTCGATCTCGTATTGTGATTCTGTGTTGCATTCTCGCTAAATTAATGTCTGAAATAACCTTCTAACTACTTCTCCAGTTGTCTAAATATGTCTAGATCTACTTGGGATACATTCAAGAGCAGCGGGGTGGTCACAGGCCATGTCCATACCCCTATCTACGTCGTCAAAAATTGAAACATTTCCATGTTTCTCGTCCTTTTTCTTGCTCGGCATCGTTCACATCTAAGGACTCTTTCACCATTTTGAAAAGTGTCACCGGAAACGTGGACGAAATATGTACAATCTAAATGTTACACCGGTTGTTTTATTGAAACAAACCAAGCGTCAAAAAATTGACACCTGGTAAGCAACAGGGGTACAGGAAGTGTCAAAAAATTTACGCCTGGCACGGAAAGAGTTAAATTCTGTTTAAAACTCAGAAAAAGTCTCAATGGACAGTTGAACTGATGCGACAAGTTTATGAGAATAATTGTTTATCTCGTCCACAGATATTCAGATGGCATTCACGATTCAAAATTGTGGGAACGATTACAAATGCAACTAGACATGGATGCCCAATTTCTGTTCGTAATGAGGAACTCCTTGCAAAAGTCAGAGAATGGACACAAGAAGATCGTTGCTTGACTGTGAGGATGATGGCAGATGAATTTGGTGTTAACCGAGAGACCATTCATAAAATTTTAGTGGAAGATTTGGGCAGGAAAAAAGTTGCTTGCCGGTTTATACCACATGCGTTGTCTGATGACCAAAAACATCAGCGTGTTGAGTACACAAAAGACATCATCAAAATGTGTCGCAGAAATAAACATTTCTTAAATTTGATTGTTGCAGAGGATGACACATGGATTTTCCGCTATGATCCCACAGCTAAACGCCAAAGTGCAGTGGAAGTCATCATCATCACCAACAGGCAAAAAAATGTGTCTTCAAAAGTCAAAAGTGAAGACAATGTTGGTGTGCTTCTACAACAGCAAACGAGTTATTCACAAAGAATTTATTCCAGAGGGACAGACTGTCACTGCCAAAGATTATTTAAGTATTTTGAAACGCCTATTGAAAAAGATTCTCCAAGTCCGACCTGAGTATTCAACACCTGGAAGTTTTTTCCTTCTTCATGAAAATGCACTGGCTCACCGGGCGGTAGTTGTACAGGAATTTTTGGCCCAAAAACAAGTGTGTGTTCTCAACCATCCACCATATTCCCCAGATTTGTCTCCCTGCCATTATTTTCTATTCCCTAAATTGGGATGCTTCTTTAATGATACTGATGACATCCAAAGGGCCGTAACATCAGGTTTAAGGGTCATACGAAAAGAAGATCTGCAGAGGTTGTTCCAGTGTTTGTTAGATCATGCACTCACTGTATCAATTCACAAGGGGCTTACTTTGAATAAAATACAGCTTATATCTTCAACTGTTGTTTATTTTATTTTTTATGTAATTAGTCTCATTACTTAATTGTTGAACCTTGTAGATGTAAGAGCATACAGAGGTACAGATGTCAACAGTGATCACAACCTGTGTAGAGGGAAAATAAGACTAAACTTAAAAGCCAGCACAAGAAATCAGTACTCAGAAAGATAAACAGCCACAGCCTACAGGAAGAAAATACTAACAGTAATTTAAATCTGGAACTTACCAATCATTTCACAGCACTCAGTGAGGTAAATGAGATAGATATAGATGAATTATGGAATTCTTACAGCACAGCCATAATAACAAAAGCAAAAGCAAGTGCTGGACTGCAAAAAAAAACAAAAAACATGGATATCAGATAATACATGGAAATACATACATGAAAGACGACCAGCCAAATTAGCCATGTAAAATGTAAAGACAGATCTTGGAAAAGATTTGACAAAAGCAACATACAAAGAACTAGACAATAAAGTAAAAAGTTCAGCTTTAGAGAGATAAAAGAATACACAGACAATATGGTGAAAGAAGCAGAGAAGGCAGCAAAAACAGGAGATGGCAAAACTTTATATAAAATACCAAAGAGGCTAACAGGTACTATTGCATCCAAAGAAAGACCAGTCTTCAGCAAAACTGGCATCCTATTAACATCAAGTAAAGACCAAAAGCAAAGATGGGCTGAACACTTCCAAGAAATATTTAATCGACCACACCCAAATGAATGAATAAATCTTGAAACCAATTTACCAATCCCACAAGTAAATGTCAACCTAGATGAAATTACGCTGAATGAAACTGAAACAGCAGTGAATCTAATAGCTAACAACAAAGCTGCAAGTGAAGACAAAATAACAGCCAAAATGTTGAAAGCTATTCACAGTGACAACATGAGCCAACTTCAGTCAATCAATCCGTCATTAGCATGTCCCTTGTGGAACTTTGCCTCCCTAACAGCTCTCTTGTAGGCCTCTTGATTGTAAGCAAGATGCCCTCCTACTGATGCATCCATTCGCAGATCATCAACAATGACTTGCAGCCATCTTTGTCTTGGTCTTCCTCTCTTTCTTTTTTCCATTATGAACCCATCCAAGACTGTCTTCTCCAAATTATCATGATGTTTAATATGTCCAAAATATTTATGTTTTCTCTGTTTAATCTTCCTTACTAGCCAACCTTCTTCAATATTAAGTTCTTGTACTACAGATATATTTGTTCTTTTTTGTGTCCATAATATCTGAAGGACTCTTCTGTAGCATTTACATTCAAAGGCATTTAAATGTGTTTCTCAGCTGTTTTATTAAGTGTCCAGGTCTCACAGGCATATGCCGCGATGGGAAAAATGTATGGCCTTAAAAATCTTATTTTTTGTAGTTCTGTCTGTTCTTCTCCACAGCTTTTTTAGTTGTTTTTTAATTATTTGCCAAATACAGAGAATGTTTAATAAAGTTTTAAAAGAAGAAAAGGTCCCTTCTAAATGGAAAAAAAAGAAATCATTGTTAAAATACCATTTTAACAATGATTCCTTTTTTTTCCATTTAGAAGGGACCTTTAGCAACATTTAGAAGGCAACTTTAGCAACTGCAATAATTGGTGAGGAGTAATCTTACTATCAAAAAGTATTTTACAAAGTCATTCTGAATAGAATTAAAGATATAGTGGATATCGCAATGAGAGAAGAACAAGCAGGATTGTGAAAAGGGAGAAGATGTCTCGACCAGATCTTTACCCTAAGAATAATACTTGAAGAGCATTTTGTAAAATAAAAACCATTAATCCTGAGCTTTATAGACTTTAAAAGGGCATTTGATAGCATGCACAGAGATTCACTATGGAGTATTTTAAGACTATATGGAATACTATCTAAAATTGTCAACATCATTAAGGATCTTTACAACGGATATGTTTGTGCAGTCAACACAGAAGAAAGAATGAGTGAATGGTTCCAGATTAAAACAGGCATGAAACTAGGATGTATACTATCTCCTTTGTTTTTGGAATTGACATAGACTTCATAATGAAAAAATGTTGCAAAGGTAAAACGGGCACTGCTTGGGTATATGGGACCTAATTAGAAGATCTTAATTTTGCAGATGACATAACTCTTTATCAGTGACAATGTGAATTTGATGCAAGAGAAAAACAAATATCCTGTCTTCACTGGCTAGCAAAATAGGACTTGAAATTAACAAGGAAAAAAAAAACAATGAAACTTCCCATTAATCAATAAGGAAGAATATATGTAGAAGGAACACCAATTTGCATATCTCATGAGCCATGTAGACCAGGATAGTGACACCAGAAAGGAAGTTAGAATTAGAACTGCAAAAGCAGCACTGACCTTCAAGAATCTGGAGAAATTACTGAATTTACCCATGACAATTATGGCACTGCATGTAAAAGAATATGAAATATTTACTTCTTTAATACTTAATTTCAACACTTGAACAAGAATTTAGACGTCAGTATAAAAATTACTGATTTTACTTACGTGAAAACTTTTCCTGTCATTCAACTGATGCTGTATCTCCAAAATAGATTAAAAAAAGCCCTTTAAATCAGCTACCGTAGAAGCGGCTACTCTTAGCCATGTTAATTAATTAGGGAACAACCCCTCAAGAAAAGCTAAAGTTACAAAGCACAGAATGACCTGTCAAGTATTTATGTACTTACTTTGTCAGGGCTATGATCATTTTTTGATTCTGTTTCCTGGATGATTGTGGACAGAATGTTACGGATATTCTCTGAAACTGGTCCCACCAAACTACAAGGAAACTTCCCACTTTTACACTGTATCAGGTTGTGTTTTATTATGTTCACAAACCGAGAACATGCAGCCCTGAAACATTTAAAAAAAAATAATTCTTAATTGTAGAATTTGGATATCTGTCATTAACTGATTGCAGTATTTGAATGCCTATCAATAACTCACGGGAAGAATGAAAGATGGAGTGATGAAGGACAGAATGTAAGACGGGCCTGCGTGCCCAATTCTTTACCCTTGAAAAATAAAGATTATTCATTCATTCATTCACTCTGGTATTTAAATGTTTAATGTTAACGGACTCTGGTATTTTGGGTGCTTAGCAATAACTCTAATTCATTCTGGTGACTCTGGTATTTGGATATCTATCATTAATTGACTCTGGTTTTTGGATATCTATCATTAACTGACTCTGGTATTTGGATATCTATCATTAATTGACTGGTATTTGGATAACTATCATTAACAGACTCTGGTATTTGGATATCTATCATTAACTGACTCTGGTGTTTGGGTGCCTAACAATACTTCATTCTGGTGACTCTGGTGTTTGGGTGCCTAACAATACTTCATTCTGGTGACTCTGGTGTTTGGGTGCCTAACAATACTTCATTCTGGTGACTCTGGCTTTTAGGTGCCTAGCAAAAACTAATTCTGGTAATGAGGTACGCACAAGAAAGTGTGAACACAATGCTCTGTCAAACATTACCTTGTGTCAGGCACTTCTTCTATAACCATCTGAAGCTTCTGGATCATGTGCAGAAGAGAATCCAAACCTTTTATATATGTCATCAATGGATTGTCTTTTGTGGGTGCATAGCCTTGACCTCCTAGTTGTATCCGCAACATGAATGATGACAGCATCTGCACAGGAAATATGTTTAATTAAATATATAGATGGGACAAACGCAGAAAAAGAAATAAAAAAATAGATTCAATACAGATATAAAAACTAAATTTCAAAATATTATTTCTAGATGTAAATGAGACAGAAACACTAAGAGAATCGTTCTACGCAGCTTTAGATGCATCGGTACCAAAAGCCTAGAAGACTAGCTCAAGTCATCAGAAAAACGCATAAGAAATTAAAGGTTAGAGAAACTGGTGAAATCTGGAAAACTCAACGGAAAACAGGAGACGAAGGCCATGAGAAAAATATGGGCTGACCAACTGGCAAGTCTGTAAAGCAACATCTGAACTGACTGAAAACATCAAGGACTGAAGAACATGGAGAAGCGTAATCATCAAAACTGTTTGGCATTGGACATAATTGAATGAATGAAAGTCATCAATGGCATATTACTTGAAACTATGAATTAACATACATGGCTCTTCGGTTATTACAAATAGAACTGGTTACACAAATACTTGGCTGAGCTGCCTGCTATCTGTGCACAAGGAACCATGAATATACCATACTTATCTTGCCATGCAAGTACAGCTGATACAGCCAAATTTTTTTTCCCAGCATACAGGTATTAAGAGGTGCAGAAAACCAGTAAACATAGTCAGCTAAACAGAATATCTTAGCAACAGAACACAGCCTTTTCCTTGAAACATAATGAGTACAGGAAGGGAGAAAGATAGCAGAGGACAGAAATTTTTAAAATAATGAGAATAACATAAAATGAATTTGAATAAACATTTCTTATTCCACATATCTTAAATACAGCTGTATGACCTTAAAACACAGTGTCATGTTCCATGAAAATTATCTCTCACATTCACCTGGAACATAGAAAGCCCACAAACTGAAGCCTCATGTTTGAGATATGTGAATGCTTTGTGATCCAAACCTCGTTCTGGTATGTTAAATACTCGCGCTAGAGCAAGCTGGCTTCTAGAGTTTACCAGAAGATGCATGTAGGACCGAAATAGATCTTCCACAAAAATCTGAACAAAGGAAACAAGATACAACAGAATACAGGTTAAAGACAACGCAACAAAATTCCAGGATAAATAACAACAGAATACAGGTTAAAGACAACGCAACAAAATTCCAGGATAAATATAACATATCAGAATATATTTATGAATGCTAATGAAATATTTAACTACACCATAAAATAAGTTATTCCAGATTAAATGTTTAGGTGGGATAAAGAAAACCTGAACAAATCAGTTTAGAAAACAAATACAACCTTCATATGTGACTAGAATGGCAGAAACAAGACAGCCAAGATAAGCATGAAAAAAGATTATGACGATACCTAATGTTAATCCTTACTATTTTCGTTAAATGTGGAAGTTTGTTACGATTCTTTTGACTTCCCTGGATATACTAACTCACCAAGATAACTGCAATGACAGGCTTCCAGGCATTCTCCACTACCTCAGTTTTAAACTGTCCACAGGAACAGTATACTGACAGGTCAAGGAAAATATGGGCACTAACGCCATGTCCCTCTGTGCCTCTAAGGCATGACAGGGTTACCTTTATCTTTTTTATTTACAGGGGCACAGTCAGTTTCTAGTTGCGGCACAGGAAGTTAAAGTAAGGATCTGGCAAGCTTCTATGTGTTGATCCTTCTCTCTCTCACTCACTCACACACGCACACACACTCTCTCTCTTTACCTAACATTTAAAACAAGAACAGGTAAGAAACATATAAATGCTTTTGAATGTAAATGCTACAGAAGAATCCTTCAAATGTCATAGACACAAAAAAGAACAAATATATCCATACCCAGTCAGTCAGTCATTTGCATGCCCCTTGCGGAACTTTGCCTCCCTAACAACACTCCTGTAGGCCTCTAGGTTGTAAGCAAGATGCCCTGCTGCTGATGCATCCATTTGCAGATTACCAACGATGAACTGCAACCATCTTCGCCTTGGTCTTCCTCTTTCTTTTTCCCATTATGTATCCTTTCAAGATGGTCTTTTCTAGATTATCATGACGTTTAATGTGTCCAAAATATTTAAGTTTTATATCCATTCTACAAGAACTTATTATTGAAGAAGGCTGGCTAGTAAAGAAGATTAAACAGAGAAAACTTAAATATTTTGGACACATTAAACGTCATGAGAATTTAGAGAAGACTGTCTTGGAAGGATACATAATGGGAAAAAGAAAGAGAGGAAGACCAAGGCGAAGATGGCTGCAAGACATCATTGGTAATCTGCAAATGGATGCATCAGCAGCAGGCCATCTTACTTACAACCTAGAAGCCTACAGGAGAGCTGTTAGTGAGGCAAAGTTCCGCAAGGGACATGCAAATGACTGACTAAAACAAGAATATTTTCTTAACAAGACAAAGGCGTTATCTCTGCCAGACAATGTTAGGACTATTTAAATGCTAACGCCATTTATCAAGAGAAATTAAACTTTTCTCAACAAAATTAGCGGACTTATGTTCTGAAACAAGAAATACCTCCTTAAGTCCTCTCCCACTTGACGGAGAGACTGGTGTTATAGGCACTGCCATGGTGACATGAGATGAGATTGGTGTCTTTCCAGCAGAATTTGCTGCAGCTGCTTTCCTGTTACAGACAGGTGTCTTAGGAGACATGAGAGGCAGCTGAGTTTGAGGGGCCTGTTGTGAAGATGACTGAATGACCTCAGATGGTGTTTCTGACAGATCCACTGTCACTTCCATATCTGAAGACTTTCTGGATTCACTGATTATATTGCAGAACTTTTGTAAAAACCTAAGAATCTTGGCCTATTTAAAAAGTTTTTTTTTTAAAAAATGCGATCAGTTCCACAGTAATGGAGAAAGCACTAAAAAAAAAAAAAATTCAACAAAACTTACATTTGTATTATACTGTAGTAATATAATTTAAAATAAACATTTAGTTTTTGACTTACCAGAATATGTTCTGGTTTAATTGTGAATCATTTTTTAACAAATCATGAAATCTGGAAACACACGTAAACAGCATATAAAGACTGACGTTACTTCATACACAACTTTGGAACCTAATGTATGCTTAAGCTAGTTTCTAGAAAAATATTTGTCAACCCTCAACTGAACAACCCTGCCTTTTTTTTCTCTCTCTTCATAAAATTTATAACAGCAGCTAATTCCATTTTCTAGGCTTAGCTGAACTCATATGTTCACAAAACTTCACCTTTTTCTAAGTATTCCTTACATCAAGTTAGAATTCGTTGTACCACAGACACACTGGGGCCTAGCATTATGACAATGATTACTGCCTTTCCCTTGACTGTTGTAAAAAAATATGTTGTAATGTCAAGTTTCATATCCAAAGTTTAACTTTATTTTTCTTTTTACTGAATTCCACTGATACCACTTTTCCTTTAGAGCATGGTGAACTTTTACAAATATTAACCATTACCTAATGTGAAGTAAAGTAATGTGAAGTAAAGTAATGAGAAGACACTTTGACAGGTCCACCTTGGGTGCATGATCACAGGAAATGGAGCTTCTAGTAGGAAAAAACAATGACATGGCAAGAGCCTGATTTAGCAGTTTTGTTTCTTATTTTCCAGCTGCAGAAACTTTTTTAAAAACCATAAACTATGTCACAGAGACAGAAACAACCAGACAACTCCTCTGCTAACTAACGAAGCATTACAGAAAGATCTACAACCAAGAGATAAAATCTAAACTTTGTGATAACAGACACATCTTACCTGTATTGAATCACAACTACCAGTGTCTATTTCCAGTTTGTGAATATCTTTGCCAGTTATCAGTGACTGATATAGACTTGACTGCTGATCTAACACTGTCCTCATAAATACAAAATACACATCCATGAGAGACCAGTGGTTGTTTGTAACTTTGTAGTCTCGGAACAACTCAAGAACAGCAGCTTCCACTGAAGATGAGGGGTTAGATGTTTGTCCTTCCATCGAACTTATATTCTGGGCATCTTTTTGAACATCTTCAACTACATTTGCAGATCTTTCATGACAGTCATTTACACCATATGCTACACTACGACCATCTGACTTAGTAGGTACCATAACACCATCATCATGTGCACTAACTGCTACGTGACTTTCATCAGCTTTTTCAGTTGCTACAATACTCTCACTAGACAAGACTGCCTGTAGAGCGTGCTCTATGTCCTGCATGGCAGACTTCTTGACTTTATCCACCAACATCACAACATCATCTGGGTCAGCCTCTAACTGTCCACCATTCTGAAATAGACATATAATTCTGTCAGAGATGTTGTGTTAGCAAACATTTGAACACAGTCTTTGATGTTGTGTTAGCAAACATTTGAACACAATCTTTGTCTTCCACAATTAGTACTGAATCATGCTAAACCCATCAAGTCAAAGTTGACAGTTTTGTCAAGGTTTGGAGGCAGTTCCATACTTGGATCTTGGCCTTCAGACCAGGTCTGGAAGTGTGGTTCGCATGTTTTGGGCACTCCAAGTAAATGTCAACATAGACGAAATTAAATTGCATGAAACTGAAACAGCAGTGAATTTAATGGCTAACAACAAAGCTGCAGGTGAAGATGAAATAACAGCCGAAATGCTAAAAGCTATCAACAGTGACAACATGAGACAACTACAGAGAATGTTTAACAAGATTTGGAAAGAAGAGAAGGTCTCTTCAATTGGAAAAAAGGAATCATTGTTAAAATACCAAAAAAAGGCAACATTAGTGACTGTAACAACTGGAGAGGAATAACCTTAATATCAGTTGTGTCAAAAGTATTTTGCAAGGTCATTTTGAATAGACTTAAAGATATAGTGGATACTGCAATGAGAGAAGAACAAGCAGGATTTTGAAAAGGGAGAAGCTGTCTTGACCAGATCTTTACCCTAAGAATAATACTTGAAGAACATTGAAAAGCAGAAACCATTAATACTGAACTTCATAGATTTTAAAAAGGCATTTGATAGCATACACAAAGATTCATTATGGAGAATTTTAAGTTTATATGGAATACCATCCAAAATTGTCAATAACATTAAGGACTTATACAATGGATATGTTTGTGCAGTCAAGACAGAAAAAGGGATGAGTGAATGGTTCCAGATTGAAACACGTGTGAAACAAGGATATATACTGTCTCCTTTACTTTTTTGGATTACAATAGACTCCATAATGAAAAAATGCTGCACAAGTAACACAGGTATTGACTGGGTACATGGGACCCAACTAGAAGATCTTGATTCTGCAGATGACATAACTCTTATCAGTAATAATGTGAATTCCATGCAAGAAAAAACAGATATCCTGTCTTCAATGGCTAGCAAAATAGGACTTGAAATTAACAAGGACAAAACAAAAATAATGAAAATTCCCATTAATCAAAATGGAAAAGTACACATAGAAGGTACAGATATTGAAGAAGTCAATCAATTTACATACCTTGGCAGCGACATAGACCAGGATGGTGACACTAGAAAGGAAGTTAGGATCAGAATTGCAAAAGCAGCATCAATCTTCAAGAATCTTGAGAACATATGGAATTCAAAAGTTATAAGCACAAAAACCAAGTTAAGACTATTCAATTCAAATGTAATATCCACCCTCATTTATGCATGTGAAAGCTGGAAAGCAACTAAAGAAATAGACAAGAAATTAGACTCTTTTGAAAACAAATGCCTAAGGAAAATACTCGGCATCAAGTGGAACGAATTCAAGAACAATGCAGAGATAAGACAGGTGACTGAACAACAACCAGTCTCATGGGTGATCAGGAAAAGGAGATGGACATATGTTGGTCACTTGATGAGAAGAAATGATCAGAGAAACCCAAAACAAGCTATCAAGTGGAACACAACAGGCCAAAGAAAAAGAGGCAGACTGCGTGAAACTCTGAAGAGGACATTGTTAAGAGAGGCCAAATTAACAGGCATAAAATCCTTTGATGAGGTTGAAAGACTCGCCGAAGACAGGAAAAATTGGCAAACTACTTTGCAAGCCCTATGTGACGTTTAACGGCACAGGAAGGATATAAGATAAGAAGTTTATATGCTCCAAGGTCTTCTTCTTCACGTTTCTTTGAACTCTTGAACTCTGTGAGCTGATGTTCTGTGAACTCTGTGAGCTGATGTTCTGTGAACTCTGTGACCTGATGTTCTGTGAACTCTGTGAGCTGATCTTCTTTGAACTCTGTGAGCTGATCTTCTTTGAACTGTGTGAGCTGATGTTCTCTGAACTCTGCGAGCTGATGATATTTGAACTCTGTGAGCTGATGATATTTGAACTCTGTGAGCTGATGTTCTGTGAACTCTGTGAGCTGATGTTCTGTGAACTCTGTGAGCTGATGTTCTGTGAACTCTGTGAGCTGATGTTCTGTGAACTCTGTGAGCTGATGTTCTGTGAACTCTGTGAGCTGATGTTCTGTGAACTCTGTGAGCTGATGTTCTCTGCATCCTGTCAGCCTGGGAGTGGGGTGTGCTGACTGCTTCTCCAAGTCCCTGAGTGTAGCTAAAAAGCAGAGGGTGTGCAGTACTTCTTTAGTAGGCTCCACCACCATGGAGACTATGGCAATCCCTGCCCCGTTTGTTAGGCTAGGTCTACTACTGGGGATACCAATGGAAAGGTGAGACAGGGTCAGTTATGGTCTGCCAACCCTGACACTAGCATGTCAATTATGGTCTGCCAACCCTGACACTAGCATGTCAGTTATGGTCTGCCAACCCTGACATTAGCATGTCAGTTATGGTCTGCCAACCCTGACACTAGCATGTCAGCTACAGATCGCTGAATGCCATAACTGAGGACAATTTTGCCTGCCCAAAGGTCAAGATTTCATTTCCATATAAAAATTCAAAATACTGTGTATCTATGTACATAAAATTCAAATATTTTATATACATATCAAGGGCACAAAAACATTTACATCATATTTATCTGTGCTTCAAATCTCATGTCAAATGACAACACTGACCAGGTCTCACTCCCTGTATTAGCTGTATCACTGACTCACCCCATGCACATCACTGACTCACCCCATGCATGTCACTGACTCACCCCATGCATATCACTGACTCACCCCATGCATGTCACTGACTCACCCCATGCATGTCACTGCTCACCCCATGCATGTCACTGACTCACCCCATGCATGTCACTGACTCACCTCATGCATATTACTGACTCACCCCATGCATGTCACTGACTCACCCCATGCATATCACTGACTCACCCCATGTATGTTACTGACTCGCCTCATGTATATCACTGACTCACCCCATGCATATCACTGACTCACCCCATGCATATCACTGACTCACCCCATGCATATCACTGACTCACCTCATGTATATCACTGACTCAACCCATGCATATAACTGACCCATCCCATGTATATCACCGACTCACCCCATGCATGTTACTGACTCACCTTATATATATCACTGACTCACCCCATATATATCACTGACCCACCCCATGTATATCACTGACTCACCCCATGACAAGACATCTGCTCATTTTTCTCTCCACTAACCTGTCTCCTGTTTTCATTTTTTCTGTCACTACAGTATATTTAACGTTATTTCAGGCACACAGAAAACTCTGAATGAAACACTTACACAACTTTCCAGATCAGTGGTTTCCAGCTTCTTTGTATCTCAGGAGCATGAATCTAACTACATGTAAGTTGTAGACCATCAGTTTATATGAAATCTGCAAATCTTTCATTGTTTCTATACAACAGGTAGCACTTAATACAAAATAAAAAACACAGCTGCTGACACTTGACAACGTGCTGTGGACTACTTGAGGGCACACACACCACACACTGGGAAACACTGCCCTAAATCATCAGTAGCACATAATTTCTCTTTCCCCTTCCCCTCACGGGCATATGTATCAGTCTTTTGAATTCCTGACACTCTAAAAGTTAATGTGTGTCATGATTCCCTGAGGCACATAAGTTATTACTCCTGACACTCTAAAAGTTCATGTGTGTCATGACTCCCTGAGGCACATAAGTTATTACTCCTGACACTCTAAAAGTTAACATATGTCATGACTCCCTGAGGCACATAAGTTATTAATCCTGACACTCTAAAAGTTAATGTATGTCATGACTCCCTGAGGCACATAAGTTATAACTCCTGACACTCTAAAAGTTAATGTATGTCATGACTCCCTGAGGCACATAAGTTATAACTCCTGACACTCTTAGAGTGAAGATGTGCAATGACTCCCAGAGGCGTATATGTTATATCAGGAACATTGTTGACTGTCTCTGAACTACAGCAGTATCATGTGCTAGTCTGCTACCATCTGTTATATAAATAACAATCTGAAACAATGTAAAACAGAAAAGAAAACAAGTACCTCTTTATTATGACAGGCCAAACAATACTGCATGACCTGCAGCTCATCACCGTGTGACAAAATTGTTGCACTTTCATTAGAAATCAGACCAAACTTCCTACACTGCTGGATGATGAATAACGACAAGGAAAGAGTGACCTTGTCTGTGGTACAAGTCATCATATCCTAATGATGCTTGCTTTCTGTGTACTTTGTTGATCTGACTGACAGAAGTAATGATATAAAACAAAATGAAATGTTTTTTTTTTTGTTTTTGTTTTATCGTTGGAAAAATATTTTTGAGGCAGGTCAATTATTCTTCACAAATTATCATAAAATCATTAACAATGAAGAAGATGGAACCAAAATATACCTCATTGCGACAAATTTATTAAGCGTTAATTAAGAAATATCGTATATAATAATGCTAATGGGTTTGTGACATTATGTTAAAGATTAGCAATATTCTGAAACTCAAAGCATAAACTGTATGTGTTATATCTACAGAAGAAAGCTAATGAAAAGCAAGTTTTACAAAATGCTGAAATGAAGAGAAAACAGTAGTGGAAGACAGAACAGACGAGTGGACAACGTCAAGAAATGGACAGGAGGGAATGGGGGTACAGTCAGAGCAAGGGGTAAAGAAAGCAGGAGATTAGTACAGCCAAGCTTCCCTGCGGAGATGGTACATGATGATGATGATATGAGAAAAGAAGAAGACATATAGGTTGCAAGTTAGTGATAAAAAGAACAGACTGGCAAGTCTGCGGAAAGAGAGAGAGAAAGAGGGAGAGTCAGTGAAAGGTCTGCTCCCCTTACAATTTTCATTTAAAAGCCTGCTATTATCTTGGGAGTGGCTTAATGGCATTTTGATACATTACTTCTGGCTAATAAATAAACTAATTAAAATATTTTAATTTCGAACTACTTTGATTTTTAAATGTTTATTGTAAAAAAAAACTTACTCGCCTCTACTACTGAGGTAGATTCAAACCTTATTATATAGCTCAATTAAAAAACTGACATAAGAATAATCGGGTTAAAAATTTAAATTGCAAATTTTTTAAAAAGCTGTAATAAATACATTAGCAATTCACATTGGCGGCATTAATTATATTACAATTTTATTTTTTTAAATTTTAGAGTAGTTTGTTTTAAGCTTTTTTTTCCCTTAATGAAAATTTAGATTATTTTTGTTTCATTTACTGGTAGCTGTTTTTATTTACACGCAGAGGGGCGTGTACTCGCTACTTTCGGTATCGCCTCATTGACCGAGGATAGTTGGAAGGGATCAAAGAGACATGGCTTGTTGCAAAGGGAACGTCCAAACGGGTCGGAAGATCTTTTTTTCCCCTTGTTTCTTTTTCATGTATGCATAAACAGAAAGTAAAATATACTAGGTGTGACTAAAAAAAAAAAAGCGGGTGTAGCGTTACTGCGGACTCTATGAGAAACTTCATGTACCGATATCTAAAATGTAGAGTGAACTTTGATACATGTAAGCATGAAGAGCACCCTGTTGTAATGTGTGTGCACGTGAGTCGAAGAAGTTCGTGCAAGTGCCGCGTGTCACAATAGGAAGACATGGAGCGAAGAGTTTTGCTTCAAACTGGGGTACCCCCCCCCCCGAGACATTCCAAAAAAAGTGTGTACGGTGATGAAGCCATATCCCGTACTCGTGTTTTCGAATGGTTTTCCGGGTTTATGAAGGTAAGGAGGACATTTCCAATGGAACGAAGAGTGGTCGTCTGAAGAGCACCAGAAACACCGACATGCAAACAAGTGATCTGAATTTCCGAATTTCATTGTGATGAGTCTTGGTGCTTTCAGTTCGACCCTGAAACCAAAAGACAAAGCATGGAATGGCGATCAAAGAGCTCCTCCCCCCTAACCAAAGGAAGTTCGCCTCCAAAACTTGAAGGTGAAGGCCCTGCTCATAAATTCTTTGATAGTGACAGAGTGATTCACAATCAGTTCATACCACATGGTGTCACTGTCAGTGGCCTCTACTGCAGGGATGTCATGGAGCATTTACTGAAGTGCATCCATTGTGTGAGACCGAATTTGATAGTCAGTGGTGGCTTTTGTACTTATTTGCTGTCCTTTATCAATTTTCTGTTCTTGTTTCAGCTCATGATGTCCAGCTTTCTAGTTTTAGCCTCACTCATTTTGATGTATTTTATGTGTTCTTGTTTCAGCTCATGATGTCCAGCTTTCTAGTTTTAGCCTCACTCATTTTTATGTCTTTTCTTATTCTCAGCACAGTCCAGTTCGGGTTCATTTTCAAGCCTTTAGATCTTTATCCTCTAGCACCCAGGGGCCTTTGATAGCTTCCTTGTTCAGTCAGTCATTTGCGAAACTTTGCCTCCCTAACAGCTCTCCTGTGGGTCTCTCAGTTGTAAGCAAGATGGCCTGCTGCTGATGCATCCATTTGCAGATCATCAACGATGTCTTGCAGCCATCTTCGCCTTGGTCTTCCTCTCTTTCTTTTTCCCATTATGTACCCTTCCAAGATGGTCTTTTCTAAATTCTCATGATGTTCAATGTGTCCAAAACATTTAAGTTTTCTCTGTTTAATCTTCTTTACTAACCAGCCTTCTTCAGTATTAAGTTCTTGTAATTCATTTAAACATACTTGTCTTATATTCTGCAACTCTCATTTCTGCCCACTTTCCTGACTCTTTCTACCTTTTTGTAAAACTGAAGTGCACACCTCTGTCTGCCTTTAATACATGAGTAAGGAAATCTTTGGTATGTCCTTCCTATAATTTTTTCATCTTGAGATCGCACTGGACAAGAGCTTAATAATTTTTTATTTATTTTTTTAACTAGCAGCATCTGCCATAAATCTTGCCGTGAGTTCAAGAATGTCAATAAAAAGTAAAGTACTGTTCATTAGAGCAACATTTTAAAAATCTTTTTGTATGTGATTATTGTGGAAAATGTCATGCTAGGCAGTGAAAGTAAGAAATAAAATATCTTTCTTATGTATGTATGAATTCATTCATCTCTCATGTTTCAGTACAGGGCATTGTGGACCCAACAAGTTTGGGCAGAACACTAACTCATGAGCATCTGTACATCCATGTGCCTTTCTTCTACTCTCCACCAAAGAATGTTCTTGGGCAGCAGCTGAAAAATTCTCCTTTTGGGCTGCGGAACCTGGGCTGGATACGACAGAATCCGTGAGATGTTGGCTAATTAACATTTCTTGCTTCAGTTTTATGTTTAACATACAGCAGAAGGCTGATTGTTTGAATCTTAATTTTACAGCTGCAAATTAATTAGAATCATGTTGTATGAATATTAATCTTGCTTATGCCAGTTAATGTGAATCATTTTAAGATCTTGAGTGAATTCTAATTTCTCATTCCTAGATTCAAGCTTCATTTCTTTGAACTTAATTACCTGTGTAATTTTGTCACCAGGCGAAGCTTCTATCAACCATTTTACCAGTTCCATGCTTTTTAAATTCTTTTTATGCCCTGTTTCTTTGATTTAAGATCATTTATTTTCAAGAAATGACTCACATTTTTTTTTCAATAATGAATGTTTTCATGAAGTGTCCACAGTGCATTACATAAAATAACAAAGCAGTTTTTCAGCCAATTAGAAAACAGCAGTGGTAATACTGTTACAAAAAAAAACCATCATGAACTGTGAAAAGAAGTTCTGAGTCTTTCAGTGTGTCCTTCATTCTTGAATATTTTATATGTCTTTTTTCTTTTGTTTGTTTTTCTTTGATAACAAGATAACAGTTCTGTTCAGTGATACTCCATCATTAGAGGAGGAGACGCAGGCTAGATCTGAAAATAGAAGATGCTAAGAGCAAAGAGACTGAACTTTGAAAAACTAATGTGATTTGTTGTTACTGTGGCCAGTTATGACAGTCAGCCATAAAAATAGTTTTTTCAGCAAAATGATGCTTAACAGCTTTACAAAGAAACTGATATCTAAGTGCTTCAAGACCACCTTTCAAGACAAAAAAAAAGAGTCTTTATTATTATTCTTTTAGAGTTAAAAAGCTTTTGTTCATAGATCATGCTTTCTTATATTTAGTTACAAAACTAGAAGTAACTGAATTTGTTATTGAAAAGATCATGCTGACTTTTATATGTAGTCATAGAATAATTGTAACTAAATTTGCTACTTTATAGATTATGCTGACTTTTATATGTAGTCATAGAATAACTGTAACTAAATTTGCTACTTTATAGATTATGCTGACTTTTATATGTAGTCATAGAACTAACAGTAACTGAACTTGTTACCTTACATGACTCGTTAATTTTTGAGAAATGAACTAATATGGTTGTGAATGTTTGTAGGTACACCCACATCCCTAATCTAAGTCTTGATGGAGAATTTGAGGCTTTAAAAGATGAGCTGTTATTTTACAAGGTGATGTTTATGAAGTCTGATGAGCATGATTGTAGAATGGAGAAGTTTTTAAAAAATTAGTCAATTTATAATAAACTATCCAAATTTTAAGCTTTTTGTGATGGATAAAAAAAGCCAGATTGATTTTTAATTATCCTTATACACTTATATATGGAATACCATCTAAAATTGTCAACATCATTAAGGATCTCTACAATGGATATGTTTGTGCAGTCAACACAGAAGAAGGAATGAGCGAATGGTTCCATACTGAAACAGGCGTGAAACAAGGATGTATACTATCTCCCTTGCTTTTTAGAATTGCCATAGACTTCATAATGAAAAAAATGCTGCACAGGTAACACAGGTATTTAATTGAGTACATGGGACCCAACTAAAATACCTTGTTTTGCTGATTACATAACTGTTATCAGTGACAATGTGAATTCGATGCAAGAAAAAACAGATACCCTGTCTTCACTGGCTAGCAAAATAGAACTTGAAATTAACAAGAAAAAAAAAAAAAAATAATGGAACTTCCCATTAATCAAAAAGGAAAAATATAAAGGGACAGTTGTTGAAGAAGTCAACCAATTTGCATACCTCGGCAGCTACATAGATCAGGATGGTAACACCAGAAAGGAAGTTAGAATTAGAACTGCAAAAGCAGCATCGACCTTTAGGAATCTTGAGAACATACGGAACTCAGAAGTTATAAGCACAAAAACCAAGTTAAAATGTATAAACTAGGAAAAATAGTAGGAACAGCTTTTACTTAACGAGTACACAGTTGTGACATTTTGGCGTGAGCCTTAATCATACAAAAACAACTGTGTTAAAAAATTAAATAAACTGAATAGAGCACTTAGCTGTAACTTGTAAGAAGCTGTGGCTAGTCCGACACTGTGTGCCAGAAATATAGTGGAGCTTAGAGAGTATTTAAATGGAGACTTCGGATGTGTGATAGGTGGGGTGTAACTGAGGGTGGTGAGTGGGGAAACTGTGGAGGGGAGAGAGAGTGATATACGATGGTAATCTAGCCGGGAGAAGGTGAAATATGTGATTATAGTTAGGGTAGAGGGATTGTAGTGTGATGCTGTGAGGAGGTTCTGAACTATGTGTAACATGTGAGAAGGGAATGGAACTTAGTGGGGAGGGATTGTGGAAGAGGAGAACATTAAGTGTAGCTGAATAACGAGTTCAAACTATGTGTAACATGTGAGAAGGAAGTGGAACTTAGTGGCGAGGGATTGTGGAAGAGGAGAATGTTAGGTGTAGTTGAATAACGAGTTCAAACCATGTGATTCCAATGTCCCGTATTCCTGAATGTAACGGTTCTCTAGCACTAGGTGGCTTCTGTCATCTACATGACATGTAAGTTCCACTCCCTTCTCACTTGTTACACGTAATTCAGAACCTCCTCAAAGCATCACATTACAATCCCTTTACCCTAACTATAATCACATATTTCACCTTCTCCCGGCTAGATTACCATTTTATCACTCTCTCTCCCCTCCACGGTTTCCCCACCCACTACCCTCAGTTATGACCCACCTATCACACATCCCAAGTCTCCATTTAAATACTCTACACTCCACTATGCACATTTCTGGCACACAGTGTTGGACAAGCCACAGCTTCTTACAAGTTACAGCTAAGTGCTCTACTCATTTTATTTGATTTTTTAAAAAATTTATCTCCTCTCTCTCTCTCTCTCTCTCTCTCTCTCTCTCTCTCTCTCTCTCTCTCTCTCTTTGTCCTGTGTGTTTTTGTATGATTAAGGCTCACACCAAAACGTCACAACTGTGTACTTGTTAAGTATTAAAGCTCTTCCTACCTTTTTTCCTATTTTATACATTTTGGTATCACAGAACTGTTGCCTTGATTAGTCATGCCAGTAAAATTCTGTTAAAAATCATAATGGGTAGACTTTGTAAGAAAATAGAAGAAGTCAATATGGTCCAAGCTGGTTTCAGGCAAGGAAGAGGATCATGAGATCATATATTCAATATAAGATTAATAATAGAGAAATGCAGAGAGTTTAATGTGAATCTATATTTAGCCTTTATAGACTACTCAAAGACATTTGATTGTGTACAACACCAGAAACTTTGGAAATTAATGGAAAAAATGGGATTTCCAACACATTTGATACAATTAACATCACTGCTGTATCTAGACCAATAAGCAGCAGTAAGAATAAATGGTGAAACAACAAATTGGTTTGACATAAAACAAGGGGTCCGTCAGGGGTGCATATTGTCGCCTTACTTATTTAACTTGTATACTGAAAATATAATGAGGAATGTTAGAGAAGATGTAGACAAAGAATATTACAATGCCATAACAATTGGAGATTATGAAACACCAGAGATTAGATGTGCTGATGACACAGTATTACTGTCCACAACACAAAAAGGAATGGAAAAACTAATTATGTTAGTGCGTAAGAATAGTGAAGAGCAAAACCTCTATCTTAATGCAAAGAAAACTAAATTGATGACAGCTGACAAAACAAACAAGGCAACTGAAATATGTATCAATGAGGAAAAACTGGAAGAAGTGGAGAGTTTTGAATATCTTGGATCGCTACTAACTAATAATGAAGATACAGTGAGGGAAATTAAAAGGAGGACATCTGTTGCGCTTCAGAAAGTAAAACAAATAAAGAATCTGTGGAGAGGAACAGACAGAACTAAAAAAATAAGATTTTTAAAGGCTAGCATCTTTCCCATCGCAACATATGCCTGTGAGACCTGGACACTTAATAAAACACCCGAGAAACATATAAATGCCTTTGAATGTAAATGCAACAGAAGAGTTCTTCAAATATCATGGACACAAAAAAGAACAAATATATCCATACTACAAGAACTTAATACTGAAGAAGGCTGGCAAGTAAAGAGGATTAAACAGAGAAAACTTAAATATTTTGGACACATTAAACGTCATGATAATCTGGAGAAAACCATCTTGGAAGGGTACATAATGGGAAAAAGAAAGAGAGGAAGACCAAGGCGAAGATGGCTGCAAGACATTGTTGATGATCTGCAAATAGATGCTTCAGCAGCAGGCCATCTTGCTCACAACCGAGAGGCCTACAGGAGTGCTGTTAGGGAGGCAAAGTTCCACAAGGGACATGCAAATGAATGAATGGTATTACAGCTTTTCTGCAGTGGCTCCGTGTATAAACTCATGCACTGATTATTGTGTGTTAAAAAACCAAGTTAAGATTATTCAATTCAAATGTAATATCCACCCTCATTTATGCATGTGAAAGCAGGAAAACAACTAAAGAAATAGACAACAAATTTTTTCTTTTGAAAACAAATGCCTAAGGATAATGAAAAATGGAATGAATTCAAGAACAACGCAGAGATAAGGTAGATGACTGAACAGCAACCAGTATCATTTAGTAATCAGGAGAAGGAGATGGACATATGTTGGTCACGTGATGAGAAGAAACATTCAGAGAATCCCAAAACAAGCTATTAAGAGGAACACAACAGGCTAAAGAAAAAGAGGTCCACCATGTGAAACTCTAAAGAGAGACCAGTTTAGTAGGCATAAAACCCTTTATGAGATTGAAAAGCTCACCGAGAACAGGAAAACTTGGCAAACTAGGCAAACTACCTTGTGACCCCTATGTGACTTTAGCAGCACAGGAAGAATATAAGATATAAGATATATACACTTACATGCTGTAGAACCTGTTACATTAAATAAGAAAATATAAGAGAAATTTTAAGTCCTTGAAATATGGATACGCAGAAGAATTGGGTATATTCCATGGATAGAAACAAAACAAAGAAGTACTAAAATCAATTGAAACTGAAAAGAGAATCAAAGAAAATCATAAGAAAAAGATGATTAAGATATTTCAGTCATATCAAAAGGCATGATACAACAATGAAAACTTTACATAAGGGAAAAGTTAAAGGAAAACGAGCAAGAGAGGATGACAGAAATGTAGATGAAAGGACAGGATCAAGAGATTATAAGGATTCAGCCTGATAGGGCATGAACAAGGCAAGAAACAGATCAAATTTGAGATCAATTTCAGCTAATGTTCCCTATGGAGGTGATACTCATTGATGAAATTTATAATTCTGTGACTTGTATGATTCTGTGGCCTGTATGATTCTGTGACACATGGTTCTGTGACTTGTGTGATTCTGTGACATGTGGTTCTGTGATTTGTGTGATTCTGTGACTTGTATAATTCTGTGACTTGTATGATGCACAGACTATATCCATGGTTAAACAATACACAAATTATATCTGTGAAAAGCTTTGTCTCAGAATTAGAGATCCTTGTATCTCAGTGAAAGTCACCTAAATTACTTTGTTTACATGGTTGTAGACATAAACTCCACACTGTTCTTGTGAAACTATTATTAAGTTTCAGATTCTTTCAATGTACAGGAAAATGGTGGAGGTACCATTGTGGAAAACACAACGGTAGGTCTCTCTCCAGACCGGGCCTACCTGAAACATTTGGCAGATTCCACTGGTGTCAAGATTGTCTGTGGAACAGGTGTGATGAATTCAAAATTCCGTTATTGCTATGGTTTTCATATACTTACCATATAATGTTTAGTAAGATTTTCATTGAATCATGCCAGTTTGTCATAAACTTCTCTGGAGCTTGGTGAGTATGTTTGTGGTTCCTGATGTCAGGACCCTGTCCTGTCTTCATGTGTTGCTGCCATGACAGTTTTCTCACCTTGTCCAGTGAGCTGTGAAGTGAAAAAACATTGGCAATCCTGCTCTGAAGAAACATGAATCTGTCACTGGCATTGAATACTGCATTTTGTAATGTCACATTTTAGTTAACATTTTAGTTCACAACTAACAACAGTAGTTATTAATGTAGGGATGTCTGCCTCGAGCTCTGGGAAGAGCTTGCAGAAGACAAAGTCATGTGGAAGGCAACTCTGTGCAAGGGGACTGCATCATCTGACTAGGAACTGTGGACCAGACTTTAACTCTTCCCGTGCCTAATGACTGAAAATGGTTACTTCCAGTTTGTGTGTATAGTGCCGTGTGACTCTACTTCGCTACATGCTTTGTTTCATTAAAAACCCAGTGTAATGTTTAGATTGTAAACATTTAGTGCGCATGCCCCGTGACCCTGTTCATCATGGCTGAAGAGTGCCTAGTAACGAGGAAGAAAATCAAAGTGATCGTCGCGAATGTTCAGTTTTTGGCGATGTAGATAGGGATATGGACATACACTGTGACCTGACCACGGTTCTTGAATGTATCACAAGTAGATCTAGACATATTAGACGACTGGAGAAGTAATTAGAAGCTTATTTGAGACATTATTTTTGAGAGAACGGCACATACAATCACAAGATGAGATCGACAGGTAGTTCTAGGCATCTCAGATGGTACGTACTGTACCCTAGACCCAGCTGATGGTAAGTAGGGCACAATTATTGTCTAAAAACATCGCATTACTTCTTTTTTCCTAAAAAAAAACAAACTCTGCATTTATGAAATCTTCATATATTTTTAGTTATTTTGAAACATAATAAGTACACATAACATGGAAATATTATATTTCATTCACTTTTCCAACTATACCCCCGATACATATCAAGACCAGCACTTTTACTCTGGCACCAAACAGAACGTCCATGTTTCTTCTTGCAGCACGGGAAGAGTTAAGGTAGAAGATGCAAGCAAAGGAAACTGGACCTTGTGGTACAGATATTGCATCCACCATTGGTAGAGTCTGCCGTGAGAGGAGCTGCTCAATCAGATGATGTTTGGCAAAACCCATGGTAGTTCCTATCTGACTTCTTCAAAACTATCTCCTTAGGTGAAAAGCATCAATAAGGCTAATTTACATAGCAGAAGTCGGTGTGTTCTGCACTTGTGATATAAAGTAGATTTTTCTTATTGTAACTTATTTGTTACTACCACAGAAACCAGGGTACCACAGAATGTGAGGACCACAGGACTATCCACCTTTCATGTTACATAACAAAGCTACTTCAGAGAATTATTACATAAAGAACAAGGAAAAAGATAAAAATGGAAATAGCAGATGAACATTTCGGATTTGTTGAAGGAAGAGGAACACACAATGCCATTTACGGTTTGCAAACGCTAACCTAGAGAGTTTTAGAAGTACAGAAAGATCTCTGCTTATGCTTCATTGATTACACCAAGACATTCAACAAGGTGAAACATTATGAGATTATTAAAATGCTTGAAGACATAAACGTAGACGGCAAAGACCTAAGGATTGTAAAACTTTTATATTGACAGCAGGAAGCAGCAATTCAAGTTGAAAATAAAACTGGAAAATATCAACCAATAAGACAAGGGGTGCAGCAGGGATGTGTACTATCTCCAGACCTTTTTTCTCTGCACAGCAAGAATATTCTAATAATGATCATTACAGAACCAGGTATAAAAGTTGGAGGATACAATATTAACAGCCTTCGGTATGCTGATGACATAGTAATGATAGTTGAGAATCAACAAGACTGCAAAATCTCTTGGATAAAGTCACTAAAAAAAGTGAACAGAAAGTGCTTACTTTGAACATCAGGAAGACAGAGACTATGGTTATATCTAAGAAACAGAATCCACCAGCATGCAGTATAAAATTAAATGGAACAATTTTAAATCAGATGCAGAAATTCAAATACCTTGGAGCAGTAATAACTTCAGATGGGAAATGCAGAACAGAAATTAGGAACAGAATAGGCCAAGCAAAGACTGCATTTCAGAGAATGAGAAACATATTATGCAACACATCCTTATCAATGAATGTTAGAAAACGATTCCTAAAATGCTATATTGAGCCTATCTTGTTATATGGAAGTGAATCATGGACAATAGGCAGGTCTGCACAAAAATCACTGGAAGCAGCAGAAATGTGGTTTATTAGAAGAGTGTTGTGAGCCTTTGAAACCACCACTTCAAGCATGTGAATGAAAATTGAGGCTGTGTTGGCGGCAATGGAATGGTTAGTTGCTCATAATGTGGTTAATGGTGTCATTGTGACGGATTCACAGAGTATGCTTTGTAAGAGTGAGAAGAATTTTTTTCTAAAAGATTAAGTTCATCTGTCAGCTGTGACAAGCCTAACGTTTTACTGTCCAGGGCATACTGGAGTACATGGCAATGATGTGGCAGACAGACTTGCTGGACAGGCTAAAATAAGTGGCAGACTGGCAGTGGACAAGAGGGACATTGCTAAGGCTGTATTGGACAGACTGTGGGAGAATGAAGAGTGAGAATGGAAGAACAATGTGGCTATGAAAAGACTGCTGGAGCTAGGACAAATTAAAGGTGCTGGCAGGAAATCCAAACTGTGTGGCAGAAAACGCATCATAAACAACCAGCATTTGGCAGAAACTATTAACAAACATACTCTCCAATGGATGCTGCCGCATGCGGCTGAACATATATGAGGTTGTTCCGAATGCAGTGAAGCCGGAGTCTGAATTTTGAACTTTGAACTTTGTGAATTCCCTAAACAGCAAAAATAACTAATGAAGAATGTAGGAGAAGAGCTGGAGAGAGAAAAAAATCTTGTCAAAAAAATATGAAAGAGACAATGTACTTTCTTAGGACATGCAGTGAGAAGAGGGCCATTGAAAATATTTTAACAACAGGAAAAATAGAGGGAAGAAGATGCAGGGGAAGACCAAGAGAAATGATACTGGTCAGTCTGATGAGATGGTGTGAGAGGAGAGCACCAACTGATCTAATGGCCTGCATTAAGGATTGGGTAAACTGGAGAAGCATAATAGCCAACGGCAGTTGGCATGGCACATGATGATGATGACGATGAACTTATTTTAGCATGGTTTTTTTTTTATGTAGTTATTTCATGTGAATCTATATTATAGAATCTTTTATAGACTATTCAACGCATTTTATTGTGTACAACACCAGAAACTTTGGGAAATAATGGAAAAAAATGGGATTTCCAACACATTTGATACAATTAACATCATTGCTGTATCTAGACCAACAAGCAGCAGTAAGAATAAATGGTGAAACAACAAATTGGTTTGACATAAAACAAGGGGTCCGTCAGGGGTGCATTTTGTTGACTTACTTATTTAACTTGTATACTGAAAATATAATGAGGAATGTTAGAGAAGATGTAGACAAAGAATATTATGATACCATAACAATTGGAGGTTGCGAAGTACCAGAGAATAGATATGCTGATGACACAGTATTACTGTCCACAACAACAAAAAAAGGAATGGAAAAACTAATTATGTCAGTCCGTAAGAATAGTGAAGAGCAAAACCTCTAACTTAATGCGAAGAAAACTAAACTGATGACAACTGACAAAACAAACAAGGCAGCTGATGTGTGTATCAGTGAGGAAAAACTGGAAGAAGTGGAGAGTTTTGAATATCTTGGATCACTGCAAACTAATAATGGAGATACAATGAGGGAAATTAAAAGGAGGACATCTGTTGCGCTTCAGAAAGTAAAACAAATAAAGAATCTGTGGAGAGGAACAGACAGAACTAAAAAAATAAGATTTTTAAGGGCTAGCATCTTTCTCATCGCAACATATGCCTATGAGACCTGGACACTTAACAAAACAGCTGAGAAACACATAAATGCCTTTGAATGTAAATGCTACAGAAGAGTTCTTCAAAGATCATGGACATAGAAAATAACAAATATATCCATACTTAATACTGAAGAAGGCTGGCTAGTAAAGAGGATTAAATAGAGAAAACTTAAATATTTTGGACACATGATAATTTAGAGAAGGCCGTCTTGGAAGGGTACATAATGGGAATAAGAAAGAGAGGAAGATCAAGGCGAAAATGGCTGCAAGACATTGTTGATGATCTGCAAATAGATGCATCAGCAGCAGGGCATCTTGCTTACAACCGAGAGGCCTACAGGAGTGCTATTAGGGAGGCAAAGTTCCACAAGGGACATGCAAATGAATGAATGAATGAAAAGTTATTTCGTAGTCTTGTTTCCTCATTATAAACTTCAGCTTTTCATTCATATTTCCTCCAGTTATTTATTTATAAATTAAGGCTGCAACTCATTAAAAAAAATGATGGAAAAAAAAATGCAGGTTTTAACCATTAAATTTTACCATCCACTAGCAACAGAAACCTGGCCAGTAAAAAAGCATGCCTCCCTCCCCTAACTGTGATATTGTGTGACAGAGTACAGACAAGCAACCAACACATGACAAGCCAACTTAGAATTTTATATAGATTAGATATAGGTCTGCTTAATCAGTGTCTGGGTGTGAGAACAGTGTGCACTGAATTTTAAACACTTTTTTGTGAAGAAAAAGGGTTAAGGTAACAAGCTCCAGCCCCTACCGTCTACTTCTGATAAGTTACACATCTAAACTCTTCTGTACTAATCATTCCGCTTCCGATTTTTTTAAACAGATTAATATACCAGACGTATTTACTTTCTTTATGAAATGTTCATTGTTTATTTTCCTTCTCCATAAATGACATAAATACCTTGTATTCCCTATTTTAGCAGAGAGTCTGTCATGTATTCTTTATAGAAGTGCTTTCTTGATCTTGACATTTTTGAGTGTCCAATTTCTTCTATATCTTGTTTTCTTGTATATTTTATAATAAATTTCTCAAATATTTCATATTTTATAACGAATCTGTCAGTTATTCTTTATTTTGTAATTTGTCATACATATCAATCATATTTTACTTTTAATAGGATTTTACATAGATTCAGCCCAAACAGACTCATTACGCAGTTACAGTGAAGAAAATATGGCAAAACAGATGAGACAGGATATTCTTGAAGGAACTGAAGGAGTAAAGTGTGGTATAATTGGAGAGATTGGAACATCTTGGCCAGTTACAGGTGAGATGTGAAAATATTGTCCTGTTAAAAATGAGCTGTAAAAGTTTTGGCCAGTTACAGGTGAGATGTGAAAATATTGTCCTGTTAAAGATGAGCTGTAAAAATCTTGGCCAGTTACAGGTGAGCTGTAAAAATCTTGGCCAGTTACAGATGAGCTGTAAAAATCTTGACCTATTAAAGGAGGTAAACTATGAAAACCTTGGCCAGTTACATGTGAGCTGTAAAAATCTTGGCCAGTTACAGGTGAGCTGTAAAAATCTTGGCCAGTTACAGGTGAGCTGTAAAAATCTTGGCCTATTAAAGGTAAACTATGAAAATTTTGCCCAACTGCAGAAGAATTGCATGTAAAAAATCTTGGCCTGCTATAGGTGAGTTGTATATGAATCATTCATTCATTCATTCATTTGCATGTCCCTTGCGGAACTTTGCCTCCCAAACAGCACTCCTGTAGGCCTCTCGGTTGTGAGCAAGATCGACTGCCGCTGATGCATCCATTTGCAGATCCTCAACAATGTCTTGCAGCCATCTTCGCTTTGGTCTTCCTCTCTTTCTTCTTCCCAATATGTACCCTTCCAAGACGGTCTTCTCTAGATTATCATGACATTTAATGTGTCCAAAATATTTAAGTATTCTCTCTTTAATCCTCTTTACTAGCCAGCCTTCTTCAATATTAAGTTCTTATATATGTATATGAATATCTTTAGATATTTATGAAATATGGACAAGTGTTTGTGGAAAACCTTTGCGGAAGCCCCCTGTGCCTTTGGCACTTAAGAATCAGAGAGATTTATGAAATATAAATGACTGTGGTTTATTTTTAGTCATAATGTGACTTGTCATGGATGAAATATTTAATTTTATTTTCATAGTTTGTTCATTTAAAATGTGACATTTTGCATAACATCAAAGAAAGTGAAGGAATATGTGACAGGTTAAGTAGAAAATTGCATACCATTTCATAAATGAATCAAGCAAATTGAAACACTGGCAGATTATACCCTGTTCTCATGGCAGCTACAGGAAAAGTGTTCAAGGTTTGTAGAACATTTATCATTCAGAACATAATCCACAGACCATCCTTACTGAGAGCTCTTCTGCTCTGGCCGTCTTAGTTTTTTTCAAATGTGGTATTTTCCTTTCTTCATGTCTTTTTTTCTGTCCTTTTTTTATCATTTAAATGACAAGTTTCATTTTAAGACACTGCAGTGATGATTTTTTTAAGACACTGCAGTGATGGTGTTTTTAAGACACTGCAGTGATGGTGTTTTTAAGACACTGCAGTGATGGTGTTTTTAAGACACTGCAGTGATGGTGTTTCCTGAGCCCCTCCCTCCCCCCCCTTTCCAGTTTGCCTTTATCATTGCTAGAGCATGAAGAGAATTCCTTTAAGAGTAGATGAATGTTCTATTTTTTATCCCTCTTACCATGGATACTCCATCTTCTATTTTTTTAATCTTGGGGGGGGGGGGGGGGCAGAGGGGGTTATAATCTACATTAAAGGGCACTTTGTATTCTGCATTCAAAGTCACCAGTCATTTTCATCTGCTATTCGAAGTGTTGTCATTGATCTTATTATTTGTCTTTATTGGCATCTTTTCTTTTCCTCACTTTGTTAATACAAACTGGCAAGACACCCAGTGGAAACTTTAAATTCCTTCTTCAGCTTCTCAATAGTGTTGGTAGAATTTTAGTGACAGGATAAAATCTGACATGTCCAGAACTAATGTGTCTTATTTCATTAAATTTTTCATATTCTGAATTTAAGGATTTCTATTTATGTATAATTTTTGTGTTGTGCATAATGGAAAGACAATTCATTTTTGGATTCACTGAAAGAACAGCGAGAGAGAAGTAAATGCCTACATTAACTCAGATCTAGTTTGTCTTCCTGTGACTCCACAGATTTTGAAAAAAGATCACTTCGGAGCAGCGCAGAAGTTCAGGAGGAGCTTGGCTGTCCTGTCATTATCCACCCAGGACGATGTCCCAAAGCGCCAGTTGAGGTTTTGAGAATCCTGCTGGAAGCTGGTGGGAGGGCAGTTCATACAGTAATGTCACATCTTGACAGTACGTGACCTGTCTTTGTAATCCAGATCTTGATTGTTTATGAGTTATTTTTATTATTCATATTTGACATTGTGTGAATATTTTTATAATTCACATTTTGACAGTTCATGAACGGTTTTCATCTTGATATGTGCAATTTCCCCCGTGTGGTACCCGGGATCTGCAAAGAATAGGACCACTGTACCCTACCACACATGATCGTAAAAGGCGACTAAGGAGGGTTCAGCATAGGGCCAGCAACCCTATCTGGTAAAAAAACTATCAGACTGCTACAGAAACGGAAGCAAGGGAAAAAACAAATGCGTATCAGGAAACTGAGCCCATGAAGGTTGTGGATGAAAGCCAGCCACTGGAAGTCCCCAGCCCGACTGCAGACCTCCTGGAACCTAAACACAAGATGCAAATAGGCAGCTGGAATGTAAGAACACTAAACCAGACTGGAAAACTAGCAAAAACCATCAAGGAAATGCACAGATACAAACTAGACATACTAGGAATACAAGAAGCAAGATGGACAGGACAAGGCAGAAGGAAATTAACAACACAGCACACAGAAGATACAATAATATGGTCAGGTAAAGAAGATCTTCATGAAGGAGGAGTAGCATTGATTATAACAAAAGAAGCATCAACAGCATTGCTGAAATGGACCCCAATAAATGAGAGATTATTATATGCACGGTTCAACTCAAGATTCACGAAGCTGTCTATTATAGTTTGTTATGCACCAACAGAAGCAGCTGAAGAGGAATTAAAAGATTTTTACAACAGCCTCCAAGCAACAGTAAAAACAATACCCAAGCATGATATGCTACTCATCTTGGGCGACTTCAATGCAAAAGTAGGTGAAGGAAATGAAGATAGAAGAAGAATCATGGGAAGAGAAGGAATCGGAGAAATAAATGAAAATGGAGAAAGACTGTGCAGTTTCTGTGAAGAAAACATGATGACCATCGGAGGGACAATTTTCCAACACAAAAACATCCATAAGGTGACTTGGAGGTCACCAGATAAAACCACAGAAAACCAAATCGATCACATACTAATTAACAACAAGTGGAAACGGTCACTACAAGATGTGCGAGCAAGGAAAGGAGCAGATGTAGGAAGTGATCACAACCTTCTGGTAGCAAAAATAAAACTAAAATTAAGGAAAGCCAAAATCGGAGAACACAGAAAGATACATTTTGATACAAGAAAACTGATAGACCAGCAAACAAGAAATGAATTTTCAATAGTACTTAAGAACCGCTTCAGTGTCCTACAAGACGAAGCAGAAATGTCCATATTAGAGTTCAATAAAACACTACAGGAAACAGCAAAAGAGGTGCTGGGATATCGGAAAAAGAGAAAAGAGGAATGGATAAGCGAGACCACATGGGAAAAGATAGAGCAAAGAAAAGAAATCAAGAAAAAATTACTGAACACCAAATCACAACGGCTTAAAGAACGAGTTTTAAGTAATTATGCACAAAAAGACAAAGAAGTGAAGGAATCATGCCGTCAAGATAAACGTCAGTGTTATGACAACTTAGCAGAAATAGCAGAGAAAGCAGCATATACAAATGACATGAAAACCATATATAAAATCACAAAGCAGATGACAGGTAACTTCAACACAAGATGTGAAAGTGCAGTAAGAACACAAAATGGACAACTGGTCAGTGGAGAAAGAAAAAAAATTGAAAGATGGAGGGAGCACTTTAACGCCCTACTAAACAGAACACAAGCAGCACAAACAATAGACATACCTGAAGCAAAAACAGAACTAAACATCAATAAAGGACCAATAACAATAAATGAAGTAAAGGAGGCGATAAAGAAGCTAAAATCAGACAGGGCACCAGGTGAAGATGAAGTGACTGCTGAGATGTTGAAAGCAGAAGAAACAGAAACACCAAAACAACTTTGCCGGATATTACAACAAATTTGGGATCTAGAAAAAGCCCCAGATGAGTGGAAGACTGGGCTTATAGTAAAACTACCAAAGAAGGGTGACCTCAGAGATTGCGGGAACTGGAGAGGCATTACCCTACTGCCACTCACCAGTAAAGTATTTTGCAGAATAATCATCAACAGAATTGTACCAACACTTGAGGAAAAACTCCAGAAAGAGCAGGCAGGATTTAGGAAAGGAAGATCATGCATAGACCACATATTTGTACTTAGACAAATATTAGAACAGGCAAATGAGTGGCATAGCACAACGTATGCATTATTCATAGATTTTGAGAAAGCCTTTGACAGTGTCAACAGAGATGCACTGTGGAAAATCCTAAGATGGCATGGCCTCTCCCATAAAATAGTTAATGTAATCAAAGCCCTATACGAGGGTTTTCAGTGCAAAGTTATCTGTGGAGAACATACCTCCAGCAGCTTTAGGGTACAAACAGTAGTGAAACAGGGATGTGTACTATCACCAACATTATTTATCTTGGCAGTAGACTGGTTAATGAAGGAGGCAACATCAGACAAACGCAGAGGATTACAATGGACCCCTGACACAGTGCTGGAGGACCTTGATTTTGTGGACGACATTTATCTATTATCAAGCAGTCACAAAGATATGCAAGATAAAATAAACAAGCTAACTCAGAATGCAAACAACATAGGACTAAAGATCAACATAGGAAAGACAAAGTTAATGAAGCAAAATGTGAACAACAGAAATGTACTCAGGGTAGATAACAAGTTAGTGGAGGAGGTCAACGAATTTGTATACCTTGGCAGCAGAGTAGTAGAAAATGGAGACAGCACAGAGGACATCAACAGCAGGCTTACTAGAGCAAACCAGGCTTTTGCAATGCTGCAGACTATATGGAAATCAAAAAAACTAAGCATAAATATGAAAATCAGGATATTTAAGAGTAATGTTCTAAGTGTACTACTCTATGGTAGTGAATGCTGGAAAATCACCAAAACCATAGAAAACAAGTTAAATTCTTTCCAGACTAAATGTTTACGAAGAATTAGAAAAATATTTTGGCCAAACACCATAAGAAATACCATCTTATTAGCAGAAATGCAGATGAAACCACTGACAACAATTATTGAGGAAAGACGCTGGCGATGGTTGGGACATGTGCTCCGAATGACTGACAACTCACTACCAAAAATAGCACTAAGATGGACACCACAGGGGAACAGAAGTAAGGGTAAACCAAAAGAGACATGGAGAAGAACAACAGAAAGGATGTTGAGCAATAGAGGGCTCACCTGGGCAAGAGCAGAAAAAAAGGCAAAGGACAGGCATTTGTGGAAAACCCTTGCGGAAGCCCCATGTGCCCTGGGCACTTAAGGTTCAGAGAGAGAGAGATGTGCAGTTTACTTTTGTAATCAAAATTTTCTTACAGAATGTGAACTATTTTTGTAATTAACGTAATCACATTATCTGGGAACTGTTTTTATAATTAACATCTTGACATTATGTGTGAACTACTTTTGTAACTTCCATTTTGATCAAATGTAGACTAATTATTGTAATAGCTATAACTTATTAACTCTTCCCGTGCCCAAGAAAAAAACGCAGACGTTCCCGTTTGTGCCACACAAAAAGTGCGGGTCCTGATCTGTATAGGGGGTATAGTTGTAAAATGAAATGGAAAACAGTATTTACATGTACTTCCGTGTACTTATTATGTTTCAAAGTATAACTAAATGTATGAAAATTTCATAAATGCAGAGTTGTTTTAGGAAAAAAGAAGTAATGTGGTGTTTTTAGACAATGATTGTGCCCAGCTCACCATCGGCTAGGTCTAGATGTGCACTACTTACGATCTGAAATGTCTAGATCTACTTGCCGATCTCGTATTGTGATTCGAGGTTGCATTCTCACTAAATTAATGTCTGAAATAACCTCTTAACTATTTCTCCAGTCGTCCAATATGTCTAAATCTAATTAGGATACATTCAAGAGCAGTGGGGTGGTCACAGGCCATGTCCATACCCCTATCTACATCGTCAAAAATTGAAAAATTTCGATGTTTCTCTTCCTTTTTCTCACTCGGCATTGCTCGTAACTAAGGACTCTTCCACCATTTTGAAAAGTGTCACCGGAAACGCGAACGAAATATGTACAATCCAAATGTTACACTGTTTGATTTTATTGAAACAAATGAATTGTCACTATAACAACTATGGCACGCAACTCAGTAACCAGAAATTCTCACTGTAGTGACTATGGCACGGGAAGAGTTAAGATAGCAATTTGTTTTTTGCTTTTCTTTATGGTTTACTACTAAAATTATTGTAACAACATGGCATGAATTTTTAAAAACTTAGGCTTGATTTACAAACATTTTGCAACAGTTAAAACATCATTTTGCAAAAAAACTTAGACTTAAATTTTAATTTTAAGGTTTTTGAAATTTCATTCAGGGTTATAATTGCAGCCAATTTATGAAATTAAAAACTGTTGCTCAGGATCATGTTTATCCACATTTCTTAGGTGAAAAATATATTTCTGGATAGGGATATTTCTAACCCTGTAATTCCCATATTCGGGAAATTCCATGTAATTTTAACGTCCAATAAATAATAACTAAAATTATTTACTCCATTTGAAGCAAAATAGTTAGACATTTCTATTTCGTAATGAATCTGTCAGTTAGTTCTTATTGTGTAATATGTTATACAAATCAGTCATGCCCTTAATTTTAAATAGGATTGTGTGTATTGAATTAAATTACACTTTGAATCTGTCACTTGTGCAGGAACCATCTTTGACACAGAGACTTTGCTGGAGTTTGCTAATCTTGGGTCATATTTAGAGTATGACCTTTTTGGCACAGAAGTGTCTCATTATCAGCTGAACGAGGCCGTAGACATGCCTAGTGATGCCCAGAGAATACAGACTATCAAGATTTTGATGGATGAAGGTTTTGAGGACAAGGTGGTTCTCAGTCATGACTTGCATACAAAGCATAAACTGGTAGGTAGTGCAACTACAGAGCATAGACTGGTAGGTAGTGCAACTACAGAACATAGACTGGTAGGTGATGCAGCTACTGATACATAGAACATAGACTGGTAGGTGATGCAGCTACTGATACACAGAACATAGACTGGTAGGTGATGCAGTTACTGATACACAGAACATAGACTGGTAGGTGATGCAGCTACTGATACATAGAACATAGACTGGTAGGTGATGCAGCTACTGATACACAGAACATAGACTGGTAGGTGATACAGCTACTGATACACAGAACATAGACTGGTAGGTGATGCAGCTACTGGGAACATAGACTGGTAGGTGATGCAGCTACTGATACATAGAACATAGACTGGTAGGTGATACAGCTACTGATACACAGAACATAGACTGGTAGGTGATGCAGCTACTGGGAACATAGACTGGTAGGTGATGCAGCTACTGATACATAGAACATAGACTGGTAGGTGATGCAGCCACTGATGCATAGAACATAGACTGGTAGGTGATGCAGCTACTGATATATAGAACATAGACTGGTAGGTGATGCAGCTACTGATACACAGAACATAGACTGGTAGGTGATGCAGCTACTGATGCACCGAACATGGACTAGTAGATAGTGCAGTCACTGATATACAGAAAATAGACTAGTAGATAGTGCAGTCACTGATATACAGAAAATAGACTAGTAGATAGTGCAGTCACTGATATACAGAAAATAGACTGGTAGGTGATGCAACCACTAATGCACAGAACGTAGACTGGTAGGTGATACAGCAGTAGTACAGAAATTAAAATACTTTATCTCTGCATTTATTTATTGATTTTTTTTTTTGCTTTTTATCATTTCAAAGTTTCATCATGATTTTCTGTTTTAATTATTTTCAGATGAAGTATGGGGGACATGGATTATCTCATATTTTGCTCAATGTTGTTCCCAAGATGCTTCAAAGGGGCATAACTCAGCAACAAGTGGACAAAATGTTGCAGGAAAACCCACAGAGATGGCTGCAGTTTTTCAAGTGACCTGGATGTTGTTTTGCTTCATATCACTCAAGAAGGTTGTTATCATTTACTCCTTCAATGAGTTTGTCGTAGCTAAGACTGATAGTCAGAAAATACATTCAGAATGTTTTATTCAGAATTTCTAACATTTTCTGTGAATACAGTCATGTCCCGACTTATGACTGATCAAAGTACGGCCTTTTATACTTACAGCTGAGGTCCCACAGGAGAGATTACAAAAATTTGTGTTGTGATTAATTTACAAACATTTTCACTCCTACATATACTTTAAATTCACCGCAAGACAAGAGAAGGAGATAAGCTAGTACACTTCATCATTTGGTGAATACAAAGATTTTTTTATGTTACTGAAAAATTATTACAGTGTGATTCTACATTTAACGTTTTGTGATTCATATTTTGTGGTTAATTTCCACATATTTACTATTCTAATCTGCATTCTGTTAATATTTTAAAGTGATGGTAAACATGATTATTCATCACATAACATGTTGTAGTTGTGAGCTGTATTTAGTGTCTGACATCTCTTGTAATAGTCATGTGGCTAAATCAAATTACAGCCGAACGGCCAGTCCAGAATGCGACCATTAGTTGACACTTAACTGTATTTCAAAATTGTAAACAGCCAGGTTTATAAATTAACTGTAAACAGAGTTCAGCTGTAATGTAACTGCAAACAGACCTTAGTTATGATTAAATTTCCTGTGAATAATTTGCTGCTATGATGGGAAAAAGTAAAGTTTGCACCTTTCACTTACCTACTTTGGCAGCAGGGTCAGTGACCCAGATTATACTGATCATATAGAAAAGCCGTTAACAGTATCACAACTGTTTCAAAGGATCAAAAGAGCTCTTTAACAGGATCACAACAGCCATCTGAACCAGCAGTAATAAAAGCTCACAGCTGGCTGCACTCACAAGACTACATGCAGATATCCATTTTAAGTGACCTTGCTAAAGAAAATTCAGACTGGCCTTTTTTTTTTTGGCAACAGTAGCTGGGATCTGTGCAGATGTCACAGATCTGTCAACTGACCTTCATTTTTGTACCAGGCCATGCAGGTGTCAGAGGAAATGAAAGCGCAGATCAGTTAGCCAACTCAGCTGTCATAGTGGAAGGGCAGGCAATGGATCAAGTTGACATCAGCAGTCCTGTAAGAGAAGCTGGTCAGACAAATACTTCATGGACAATTGTGATTCAGCATTGTCAAGTACGAAGGAGCTGAGGGTGAAGCTTGGTGTGACAAAACATAAATGACCGAGCAAAAGTTCCAAAAGGATGGTCAGTCAACATAGGCCAGGTGTAATTTGGCAAGCAATGTTTTGGAACAAAATTAAAAACCATTTTCCATGAAATTCATAACCATTCCATCATTAGGGTTTATAGTCCAAGATTGTTTGCTGAGCTCCTGCTGAACTGTTAAAAAAAGCATGCAATTAACCTTATATATACTGCTATATCCGCAGTCATAGATGACATACATGTGCTAACTTGCTTAGGATTTAAGACTAGCTCACAAACTACAGTACTGTGGATGTGGTACAGACCCATGCATCTATCACTCATGGAACCTCAGAACCTGAGTACAGTGATACTTGAATTACCTGCCACATTTTTTTTTGATGTTATGACCAATCTTACATTTTACATCCTTCCAGTGCCACATAGGCCTTGCACGGTAGCTTGCCAAGATTTAAAACATGAGCAATGGCCTAGTGATATTTGTTGGTGCACAGGGTGAGTCTGACAGGTTTCTCTAATGCAGTGCAACAACAACAGCAACAACAACAACAGCAACATTCACTGAATTCCAGTATGTTGTCTCTAACTTAGAACTATTAACTGAATATTGCAGTAAATACAGGAAGTTTATAAATCAGACACAATGAAAAAAGCAGTATCGACCATCTGGATCTTTTAAAATTTAAATATAGGTATTTGTGTGTTACTCTAGTACCAGTAACCTCCACTTCAAGACCTACCTAGATCTAACCTCAGAGTTTGGGATGCAGGCTGATGTTTGAAGTAGTTGTTTTTTTCTTAAAGTGCACCTTATGTGACAAGAAATATGATACACTGAAGGAGATATTGAAGAGGAGATCTGGGCATGTTTGGATGTGTCCTGAGTGCATAGATGTAATGTTTCTTCCTAACTAACAACAGCCATTTAACAGGACCACAAAGGTGTTTAACAGTCACTGTGTGGGAGTAGGATGTAGTCTTGGCCTGTTTTGATTTGCAAACAATGGTAGTGATGTTATCTTTTATACAATCATCCCCATTTTTTTTCCTCCCAGCTATCAATTCCCCAACACCTTTTACTTTACTACTCAGACAGCGAGGTCAGTGACCCAGATTAAATTGATCATATAGAAAAAAAAAACAAGGCCAAACTTCAGGAATTTCTTTTTCTTTGTCTTGTCTGTTCTTAACCATTCATGTCATGACATCCTTGGAAATACCAGTGGCATCACTTCTCTACACCCCAGATGATCAAACTGATTCTATTTTGTGATTCAATATTGTCTTCATATTTCAGCATAAATTCTGATACTTGTCTCAATGGATCATGCAATTTTTAATCAGGCACTTAAAAGTTCAGCTTCTGTTTCTCTGAGGAGCTCAAGCATTACTGAACCCCAGCACTTTATTTGGTATTCTTGTAGTGTATCTATGCTCACATTCATACGAGGGTCATGTCGAAAGTCGTGAGCAAAGATTTTTAAAAATCAGAATTTATAGAGAAAATATAAATGTATCACCTTAATCTGCACACTTTGCACTTCATGTAGAGGTCACATGACATCACTATCATGTGTCATGTGACCATACTGAGCATAAACAAAATGGTGGGTGCTGAAGTTTCATTTCATCAATGTGCTGTATTAAGTTCCTTGTTAAAGAGAAATCCCCACTGCTGAAATTCACCAAAGACTTCACCTTGCTTATGGAGATGTGTGTATGGGTGGTAGCAGTTTTAGGAGGTGGGTGAAACATTTAAATGATGGAAATATGAACATCCAAGATATACTTCACAGTGGTCACCCTCAAACTGCCTCCACTGAACGCAACGTGGAAAGGGTTGACGGCATCATTAAAGAAGACAGACGTGTTACAGTATCTGAAATCTATGTAAACCTTGGAGTAAGACACAATGCAGTACAGGAAATGATTGAAACCCTAGGCTATAGAAAAGTTTGTGCCTGCTGAGTCCAGAAAAGTTCGTGCTTGCTGAGTCCAGAAAGCAGTGCATCTGTGCAGCCGGTCAGCTGGAACGGAATTCTACCCAAGAGGGTATTTTCAAACTTGCAGAACAATGGGAAAAATGTGTACAGAGAAAAGAAGATTATGTTGAAAAGTGTAGAAAAAGATGCAGGTTAAACTGATACATTTATATTTTTTCTACCTATAAATTCTGATTTTTAAAAAATTGTTGCTCACAACTTTCGGTATGACCCTAGCTGAATTGTGATTAATATGAATTGTCCCATGATAATCCTTAAAACGCAAGTTGCAATTAATTATTTAGAGAAATGAGTACAAATTAAATGCAGTTTTAATCATTCAGAGAAATGAGTATAAATTAAATGCAGCTTTAATCATTTAGAAAAATGAGTATAAATTACATGCAGTTTCTGTCATTTAGAAAAATGTGTACAAATTAAATGTGGTTTTAATCATTTACAGAAATGAGTACAAATTAAATGCAGTTATAATCATTTAGAAAAATGAGTACAAAAATGAAGCTTCAATTCTTTAGAAAAATGAGTACAACTTAAATGTGGTTTTAATCATATAGAGCATTGAGTACAAACTGAATGTGGTGTTTATCATTTACAGAAAAGAATACTATTTAATTTTAGAGAAATAATAGCAATTTTTTTTGTTGGTGAACATGTGGTACATATAACAAAATTATGTGAAAATATAAGGGACATTAACAAAATGTGGCACAAGAAGAAATGAACAAAACAACTAGTATTTAAGCATCAGAAGCCTTCTTCAAGGACATCAGAAAAAACAGCAAGTAAAATCACATGGCAGGATTCACTGCAACCAAACAAAAAAAAAAATTGGTCTTCTATGACTGATTATTTAGTTAGATATTGTAGAATCGACAAAATAAAATTCAGAACCTTTCATATCAGCTTATATCTACGCACTTCATACTGCTTTCTAAGACAACTCCCATAAAATACTCCAGAATATGCAACTTCAGTTGGCTCATTTTCAGAATTTTTACAACTTTGAATAACTGATAAATTGGTTTGTCTTCTGTTCCTGAAAAATTGTTGGTGACATAAATATGAATGTTATTCTTTCTTCTCTCTTCCCTTTTTCTGTAAAACAGCTTCATGAAGAAAAGTTATATTTTTGCTACACAACCACGTAAAACTTTTCAGTCTATGAAATATTAATATGCATGGATGGAAAGTTTTTTTGTTGTTAATTACTTGATTTTGTAAGTTTGTCATTGTGCATTGCATACATGTTGTCAAGTGTTTGTCCATTACTTTGGTGCTGTTGCAGTGTAAGATTTGAAATATGAAAGATGCATTCTTTGTCAGTGTTTAATGCGTATGACGTTATTATGCTGAAATACCTGTTGTAACACTGTTATTTTCCACAGATTTCAGAAGTGGGTTTTTCAAAAGAATAGTCCATGTTTAAATGATCAGAAGAGAATAGTACATTATATCAAAGGTTCCCAAACTGTTTCAAGTCGCAGACCCTTATAGGCTGTTATACACTTGACACCACTTTAAATTTAAAACTTTCATACATATCTAATATTCTGCATAGTGCTTGGACTTGCTGTTTAAACCCAGAAGGACCCGAAGGCCTCAGTTTGGGAACTACTGCAGTATATAATTTTTGGTCTTCTCTGGTTGGCTCTAACTGTTTGGAAACATGTAGTATTTTATCAGAGAAAATTATATGAAGATAAAACAACTATGACCATGAACATGTACTAGGATGACCAGTGAAGCAACATTCATTTTTATACTAATAAAGATAGACAAAGGTGTATGGTTTAGTTTTTCACAAAAAAGATATAAGGAGTAAGGAACAAGAATGGCAGAAAGTAAGATGAGTGCATATAAATGCAAATTATACAGCAATCCAGTACCACATTCCTCCCCACCTTTCTCGCTCTTTCTGTCCTTTTTTTTTTAAACTGAACCATACACCTCTGTCTACCTTTATTACTAAAACCAGTTTTGCCACATTTGGCATTTTATTTATCTCTCACCATTCATTTTTTATGTTTTAGTCTCATCAGCCTTCGAGCAACACTCTCCGCTCTTATTCTCACATCGTTGTTGTCAGCATCAGAAGCTGAATGCTCCTCCATGTCAGCTAGCATGTGCAAATGTTGATAATCCTTCCAGAATACAAGCACCATGATGATACTCTCTTCCATGTTTTGTCTGTGAATCTCGGTGTCAATAAGTTGCTCTAGCATGGCATCCACATCCTGGTGCTCACTTATGATGTCATAAAAGTAGTCCATCTGCGCAAAGTTGGACTCCACTGAGGAATGATTCATTTTGGTTATCAGACTCTTCAGCTTCCTGATGTTACGAATTAGCATTGTCATGTAGCTGTTGACAGTTGAGACAAGGTATTTCACGATGGTCATTAAGTGTTCATTCCTCTGCACTTCATCCACCACTTTGGAATGTTGCTCCAAGTTCCTGGTCAGTTTATGGACAATGGCCTGATTGGATTTAATGATTTCCTTAAGTTTTTGTTCTGTCTCTGCCACACCTTCATGAACATCTTTGTTGTCTAGAAATAATTCTGCGATGGCCTCAGTTAGCTGTTGAACACCTTCCTTCAGAGCTAAACAGTCAGCCCATAATTCCTCCATGTCACACAGCGGCTCCGAGTTCAGGCTGTGACTGATGAACTCTTTAGTGCTACACATTTCAGAGCCAATCATTGACTGATCAAAATGAGATTTCCTGTTTCCCATGGCATGTACATGATATTTTGTCAACATGACCTACTCTCCTCGCTGCACTCTGCCTTATTTGTCACTTTCGTCAGTGTGTCAGTCATCTCTGATGTCTCACACCACAATTTCTGTAACATAAAAACATTCATGACAGCCTGTATGAAACCATCTTTGTATCATGTCAGTCACTTGGATGCTCTGCTTACAAATGTTTTTGCTTGGTAAAATAAAGACCTCTGCAATTTTGTAACCATTTACAAGACATCTAGAGTTTGTAGCCACAGAGATTAGTTGCAACTGTCAAAACAGTTAAATCTCATGTTCACATTGACTGGCCCCTGTAACATCAGATATCAGACTAGTCCAGGTGAACTAGTCAAGCACACTTCACTCCAGGTATATTTTGTGTAGTGTTTACTCTGCAAGCCTGACCTGTAGGACTGACACAAAAATACATTCTGATCACTGATAATGATAAAGTGCCTCATAATTGTAGTCTGTAATAAATAAACATGACATTATTATCAGGGTGGACTGAAAAGCTTTGTCTCAATCTCAGAAGAAGAATGGACTGATATTTACATAAAACAAGTGTAAAAAAATGTAGCTTGTATTTCTGATAAAGCCCATTAGCTTATTTCTTTCAGCTTCAGTATATTTCAGGCAAAGTTTCGCTGGTAGAGTTTGTGTCAACCTCAGTACATTTCTGTCAGCGTGTCACTGGCAAGTCCATCCATCATAGTTATAGACCTCCTTTACAGTGGTGTATCACTCAGCTCAGATTGCTTTTCCTATCTCTCAATCAATAAATTCTGATACCAAACACCCAGCAATAGTCACAACAACATTCTGATCTGCATAAATTGTGTGTGTGGTCACTAACGAATGTCAAGGGGAGATTATTTTTTTTTCATGAACCTCACAGTTGTAGAGAGCAAAATAATTCACAACTCCCTCAAACCTCCCCCCCCCCCACACACACACATACACACCAACCTCTCCTCCTTAAGCAAGCATTTCAGTCTTTTAAACTTCTTATGCTCTATAGCAAGGGGACCTTCTGGTCAAAAAAAAAGTCTCAGAATTGTTATATCCAACCTAACCCAGAATATTCCAGAAGGGACACAGCTTTTCACCTTGCTCTTGTACAGTGCTGGATCCAGTAATGTTTTAGACTGTATTACCTAACAGCCAGTAATACAAGCACTTTTATTTCACAGTATCAGATCTAGTATCAGCCACTGGTGAACTAATCTATGGAATAATTAAGAACAGTGTAACAAAAAAAATGACTTACTAATAGGTTGATGAGTACACTTGGTTGATTGCTAGAAATAGTGGTCTCGGAGCTTGAGTAATGATGTCATTGCCTGAAAAAAATGGATATAAGAGAGTAGAGAAATCCATGCGATGGTAGGCCCCTTGCTGCATCTCTGCTTGAAGAAACCAGGGAGAATTGAATAATGTAAACTTCACTAACAGATGGAGATATCACCAACAGATGGTCATCACCAACAGACATCAAAAGATGAACATCACCAACAGATTAAGACATCAACAATAATTAGGCATCACCAGTAGATGGAGACATTATCAACAGTTGGACATCATTAATAGATGGACATTGCCAATAGATGGAGAAATCACCAAGAAGATAAGACATCACCAATAGATGACATCAACAGATGGTGACATTTAGGATCTCATGTGATATATTGTCCTGGTAGGACAGAGGATAGAAAGTTGATGGATGTCCAGAAACAAAAATGGAAAAATAAAAGCAAAAAGAAAGAGGTGACCAAAGTTTTATAATATTCCACATCTTCTTAAAGAGTCACAGAATGTCTGTTAAAAACAAGCGGATGGGCAAGGGTTCACTGTTGTAAATGGTTGCACTGACTTGATATATAGGTAGAAGCTACTAGATAAGTAGTGAAATAACTAGGCTGTTTGGTAGTTAGCTGGCAGGAAGGTATGCATCTAGGGCCATGTAGGCAAATATGAAGATGGTAATCAAACAGACAGACAGACAGAAAGTTTATAGTTAAACAGGCAGATAGGCAGGAAGGTGCAATGATAGATGAATTAGTGGTCGGTAAGTAGGCTGATAGAGACAGTTTATAGGTAAACAGGCAGATGAGCGGTAGGCAGACAGTTAAACAGAGAGACAGGTAAACAGACTATGAAAGATGAATGGAATGAACTACTAGCAGTGGAAAATCCTCTTATAAAATGACTCGGCAACTAAATGATACTGTGATGTATGGTGCAGTTAATAATAAACATATGAAAACTACTTAATGCACTTGTTTAAAAATCACATTTTAAGATTCAATTTTAAATAAAAATCATTCAGAAAAGGCAGCAAAAAAATGAGCAACAGTGGTCAACAAATAATCTGACCTATGAAAGTTACTCTGTTTCAAACATCTGGAGCATCATGACACGAAGTTTTTACTAATATTTTGCTGGTTGCCAATTGATGTCATAAGAAATCACTCATCAAACCTCCTGCAGAACAAACTCTGCACACTCAGATAATCCTGAACAAAAAAATTGAACTATATGTTGAATATACAATAAATTCAAACATTTGTCCACTTCAATAAAGCTATCTGCCTGCACATTATCATAAAATGCAGTAAATGTGTAATAATCAGTAGGTGAACAGGTTGTCAACACATCTGTTGAGTTCAAGTGCACCAGATAACTGAATGATGCACAAGTTTTTTTGTGATGTAGTATTTTGATAGTGTTGTGTGCTAAATGACTCATTGTATTAGCCCATATTATATATTCTGATATCCCTAAAAGGAATGTAAAGAGTAATGATTGGTGGGATTCACATTACGTCAGTAATCAACCTGTTACAACTCCCTGCGTGTTACTTGCAGCTGAAAAAAAAAAAGGATGCTGTTCTTACAGCCTGTGATGATGGTAAAAGTGAGCAAGGTGTTCAGTCAACATTTACGAAAAGTCAAAAAAAAAAAGCTCACTGAACATGTGGGTCATCAAAGCTGAGGAAGTCTCGCCTGAAGGACAACATTAATAAATAAGAAAAAATATATTAAGTCTTAATCCATAGAGTAATATTAAATAAAAGAAGCCCCAAATCAGGGAATAACATTAATAAAAGCCCTCAACTCAGAGAATAACATATTAATAAAAGCCTTCACCTCAGAGGATAACATATTAATAAAAGCCCTCAACTCAGAGAATAACATATTAAAAGCTCTCAACTCAGAGAATAACATATTAATAAAAGCTCTCAACTCATAGAATAACATATTAATAAAAGCCCTCAACTCATAGAATAACATATTAATAAAAGCCCTCAACTCATAGAATAACATATTAATAAAAGCCTTCACCTCAGAGGATAACATATTAATAAAAGCTCTCAACTCAGAGAATAACATATTAATAAAAGCTCTCAACTCAAAGAATAACATATTAATAAAAGCCCTCAACTCATAGAATAACATATTAATAAAAGCCCTCACCTCAGAGGATAACATATTATTAAAAGCTCTCAGCTCAAAGAATAACATAATAAAAGCTCTCAACTCAGAGAATAACATATTAATAAAAGTCCTCATCTCAGAGAATAACATTAATAAAACCCCTCGACCCAAAGAATAATAATAGATCAGAGAAGGCCTAACCAAGTGAGCATAGTCACTAAGAGAAAGAATAGCAGATACATAAATATAAATAAGAGAAGATACAGCACAAAGAGTAACATACAAGAGAAGTCATAGCACAAAGAATAGCATAAACAGGAGAAGCCACAGCACAAATAAAAACAGAAGAAGCCACAGAATAAAGAAAAACATAAGTAACAAGAGAAGTCTTAGCACAAAGAATAACAGACAAAGAAGCCTTAACCCAAAAAATAACATAAATGGGAAAAATTTCAACACAAAGAATAAATAAGAGAAGCCACAGCAAAAGGAACAGTATAAATAAATTAAAAGGAAAGTCTCAGCCCAAAGGATAATGTAAATAATTTTCTGAGAGAGGATACGTCAATAATATTAGATAACCTGATATCATTTCATAGTTAAAATACAGGACACTCAATCAATTTTAGCCACAGGTGAGGCCAGATCGTCATCAAGCTACTGGTGGCAAAACTAACAAGTTCAAAATAGCAACATGGAATGTTAGATCTTTATTCCTGGCTGGAAAATTAGAAAATGTAAAGAAGGAAATGGAAAGAATGAAGATCAACATATTAGGAATGAGTGAAGTTAGATGGACAGGTGCAGGGAAGATAAACTCTGATAAATATACAACAATATATTCAGGAAGTGAGAAACATGAACGAGTAGGAATAATATGTGACGAACAAACAGCAAGGACAATTGTAGGATATTTGAACATCTCGGACCGAGTCCTGCTAGCCCAACTGAAAGGACGACCAATAAACATAAATATTATACAAGTGTACGCTCCAATATCTGAAAGTTCTGAAGAAGATGTACAGCTATTTTATAATGACATAGAGACAGCCCTAAAGCACACAAAGTCACATGATGTTATTATAGTCATGGGAGATTTTAATGCCAAAGTTGGTAAAGGAAGAACTTCAGACATCATAGGTGACTATGGACTGCGGGAGAGGAATGACAGAGGTAGTAAATTAATTGAATGGGCAAGAATACATAGCATGGTTGTAGGAAACATTTGGTTTAAACAACATCCCTGAAGACTGGCAAAGTGGTGAAGTCCAGACGAAAAGACTTTTAACCAGATAGACTACGTATTAATCAACAAATGATTCCGGAATGCATTACTGACAACAAAAGCCATGCCAGGAGCCGACTGCAATAGTGACCATGACCCACTCTGTGGAAAAATTTGAATAAAGCTAAAGAAAGCATGCAGAAAAGTGAGAAACATCAAACTGAATACAGAATTCCTTAAAAATGACCAAGAACTGCAAGAACAATAAAAAGTTATTATAACAAATAGATACAATGCAATAGCAAAGATAAATAGTATGGATGAACAATGGGCAATGTTAAAACTTCCCGTGCCTTTGGTCATTGTATCGACCCTTCTGGTTTTCCGAACTGTGCCTATGGTCGATAGAGCGACTCTTGGTTTGTTTCAATAAAACAACCTGTGTAACATTTCTTATATCTTATATCCTTCCCGTGCCGTTAAACGTCACATAGGGCTCGCAAAGTAGTTCGCCAATTTTTCCTGTCTTCGGCGAGTCTTTCAACCTCATCAAAGGATTTTATGCCTGTTAACTTGGCCTCTCTTAATAATGTCCTCTTCAGAGTTTCACGCAGTCTGCCCCTTTTTCTTCGGCCTGTTGTGTTCCACTTGATAGCTTGTTTTGGGATTCTCTGATCATTTCTTCTCATCAAGTGACCAACATATGTCCATCTCCTTTTCCTGATCACCCATGAGACTGGTTGTTGTTCAGTCATCTGTCTTATCTCTGCATTGTTCTTGAATTCATTCCACTTGATGCCGAATATTTTCCTTAGGCATTTGTTTTCAAAAGAGTCTAATTTCTTTTCTATTTTTTTTAGTTGTTTTTCAGCTTTCACATGCATAAATGAGGGTGGATATTACATTTGAATTGAATAGTCTTAACTTGGTTTTTGTGCTTATAACTTTTGAATTCCATATGTTCTCAAGATTCTTGAAGATCAATGCTGCTTTTGCAATTCTGATCCTAACTTCCTTTCTAGTGTCACCATCCTGGTCTATGTAGCTGCCAAGGTATGCAAATTGATTGACATTTAGATTGTACATATTTCGTCCACGTTTCTGGTGACACTTTTCAAAATGGTGAAAGAGTGCTTACTTACTAGGGATGCCGAGAGAGAAAAAGGAAGAGAAACAGAGAAAATTTTCAATTTTTGATGATGTAAATAGGGGTATGGACATGGCCTGTGACCACCCCACTGCTCTTGAATATATCCCAAGTAGATCTAGACATATTAGACGACTGGAGAAGTAGTTAGGAGGTTATTTCAGACATTAATTTAGCGAGAATGCAACAGAATCACATTACGAGATCGACAAGTAGATCTAGACATTTCAGATGGTAAGTAGTGCAGATCTAGACTAGCCGATGGTGAACTGGGCACAGTCATTGTCTAAAAACATCACATTACTTCTTTTTTCCTAAAAAAAAACCTCTGCATTTATGAAATTTTCATACATTTAGTTATATTATGAAACATAATAAGTACACGGAAGTACATGTAAATACTGTTTTCCATTCCATTTTACAACTATACCCCCTATCAAGACCTACGGTTTTATTCCGGCATCCAACTGAACGTCCGCGTTTGTTCCTGTGGCACTGGAAGAGAGATTCTATCCACCAAGCTGTTAAGGAGATAATACCACCGAAAAAATAAGTCCCTTGGACAAACAAATGGTGTGTAAGTATCAACACAGAGAAATCAAGTACCACTCTGTTCTCTCTCTCATCTAAACAGAAAGCAGGTAAGATCTTTGTAAATGAAATATCCTTAAGGATGGACAACCAACCCACTTAGGAGTGACTTTTGACTCAAAACTGACTTGGAAGCAACACATCAACAGTGCAGAAGCAAAAGCCAGAAGAAAACTAGCCATATTAAGAAAATTGAGTGGAACCACATGGGGAGCTAGTGAAAGAATCCTCAAGAATGTATATCAGCAAAGTATTCTACCACATTTAGAATATGGCTCAACATCTTGGTGCACAGCATCAAACACTACGCTGCATAATCTAGACAAGGTTCAAAATCAGTCACTACGGATTATCACAGGTGCCATGAGGTCCACACCAATAGTAGAAATGCAGAAAATAGTTGGTGTTCAAGCGCTAAAGGAACGTAGAGACACAAAGGTCATGACCATGGGAGAAAAATTCCTTAGCTCTGTAAGCCATCCCCTGAAGGAGAGATTCAATAACTTGGCATTAGGACAGCTTAAAAGAAGCAGCTTCATTCATCAGGCCAAGTGTATGCGTAAGCTGATACCTGACCTTCCAACTGTAGTCGCTCCATTATCATCTGTACCAGAGCATACACCATGGAAAGAAGCAGATTATACACAGATATCTATTCAGACTGAAGTGAAAGGTGTGCAGAATGGTGAGATGCAGAGCAGTCTTGTAAGATCAACAGCCACACTTAGTGTTCTAGATGACAAATATCCATGTGACACCTGGATACGTGTGTATACAGATGGATCTGCACATAATGCCATAAAGAATGGAGGGGCAGGAGCATATATTGAATATCCAAACAACACCATTGACAAGATTTCCATACCCACTGGAAAATACTGCAACAACTTTGATGCAGAAGTTAGGGCAATTATTGCAGCAGTTGAAAAACTATCAGACTCCAGAATTGATACATGTCCTGTAGTAATTCTCACAGATGCAAGATCAGTACTGGAAGCTCTTCAGTGCAACAAACTACCAGACCTCAAGGATGCCTTGTCAAAAATTGGCTTACAACATGGAGTCACTTTGCAATGGATTCCCTCCCACTGTGGAATACCAGGCAATGAGAAAGCTGACCATCTGGCCAAAGAGGGCACTGAAATGGAGCAACCAGACATACCAATCACCTATAACCAGAAGAAAAGCATGATAAAAACCTACAGGAAGCCACAAACACCACCACATGATGACTATCACATGCTAAACAGAAAGGAACAAGTCACCATCTTCCGTCTTCGAACAGGACACAGCCGACTCCGAAGTCATATGTATACAAAGTTTAAGGTTGGTACTACTAATCTATGTACAGGTGCCCCAAACTGTGGAACATATCCTCCAGAACTGCACCAACTATGAGACACTGAGAAATAATTACTGGCCCAGTGAAACCACTAAAGAAGATAAGCTCTATGGTTCCATACATGAATTACACAAAAAAACAGTGAAATTTATCCAAGAGACAGGACTGCAGATATAGACAGACAATGCGAACGAAGAAGAAGAAGAAGATAAGTCCCTAAAAATAGATGGATGACAGGCGACATCCTAGGACTGATGGACTAAAGGAGGAGGAGTAAAAATAAACAAGAAAAATATCTCTCTCTCTCTGAACCTTAAGTGCCCAGGGCACATGGGGTTTCCGCAAGGGTTTTCCACAAATGCCTGTCTTTCGCCTTTTTTTCTGCTCTTGCCCAGGTGAGCCCTCTATTGCTCAACATCCTTTCTGTTGTTCTTCTCCATGTCTCTTTTGGTCTACCCTTACTTCTGCTCCCCTGTGGTGTCCATCTTAGTGCTATTTTTGGTAGTGAGTTGTCAGTCATTCGGAGCACATGTCCCAACCATCGCCAGCGTCTTTCCTCAATAATTGTTGTCAGTGGTTTCATCTGCATTTCTGCCAATAAAATGTTATTTCTTATGGTGTTTGGCCAAAATATTTTTTTAATTCTACGTAAACATTTAGTCTGGAAAGAATTCAACTTGTTTTCTATGGTTTTGGTGATTTTCCAGCATTCACTTCCATAGAGTAGTACACTTAGAACATTACTCTTAAATATCCTGATTTTCATATTTATGCTTAGTTTATTTGATTTCCATATATTCTGTAGCATTGTCAAAAGCCTGGTTTGCTCTAGTAAGTCTGCTGTTGATGTCCTCTGTGCTGTCTCCATTTTCTACTACTCTGCTGCCAAGGTATACAAATTCGTTGACCTCCTCCACTAACTTGTTATCTACTCTGAGTACATTTCTGTTGTTCACATTTTGCTTCATTAACTTTGTCTTTCCTACGTTGATCTTTAGTCCTATGTTGTTTGCATTCTGGGTTAACTTGTTTATTTTATCTTGCATATCTTTGTGACTGCTTGATAATAGACAAATGTCGTCCGCAAAGTCAAGGTCCTCCAGCACTGTGTTAAGGGTCCATTGTAATCCTCTGCGTTTGTCTGATGTTGCCTCCTTCATTAACCAGTCTACTGCCAAGATAAATAATGTTGGTGATAGTACACATCCCTGTTTCACTCCTGTTTGTACCCTAAAGCTGCTGGAGGTATGTTCTCCACAGAAAGAAAAATATAGCAAGATAAATAAAGAAATAAGACGCAAATGCAGAGAAGCAAATGAAGTGTGGTTAAATTAACAGTGCAGACAAATAGAGGACTCTCATATTAAAGACAGCAAAAACATGCACAAACGAATTAGCGAACTCACAGGCAGGAAAACAAAATATACCACAGGATGCCTGAAATCAAAAGAAGGTAAAATGTTAATGAGAAAAGAAGACATTGTGAACAGGTGGACAGAGTACATCGGTGAGCTATATGGAGGAGAAATACTAGAATTAACACCAGATACTGAAAACTGTGATAGACCACCAATACTTGAAAATGAAATCGTAGATGCCATCAAACACACGAAGAAAGGAACAGCAACTGGGCCTGATAATATAACAATAGAAGAAATAGAGACACTAAAGGAGATAGGAATAAAAAATAATAACCAAGTTAGTGAATGACATTTACAACAGTGGTTATATGCCCAGAGACTTGCTTAAATCCATGTTTACAGCACTGCCAAAGAAACCAGGGGCAAAAGTGTGATGACCACCGGACTATCTGCCTCTCATGTCACATAACGAAGATACTTCTGAGAATCATTATGAGAAGAACAAGGAAAAATATAAAAATGGAAATAGCAGATGAACAGTTTGGATTTGTTGTAGGAAAGGGAACACACAATGCCATTTATGCTGTACGAACACTAACAGAAAGAGCTTTAGAAGTACAGAAAAATCTCTACTTATGCTTCATTGATTACACCAAGGCATTCGACAAGGTGAAACATGATGAAATTATTAAAATGCTTGAAGACATCAATATAGACAGCAAAGACTTGAGGATTGTAAAATATCTATACTGACAGCAAGAAGCAGTAATTCAAGTTGAAAATAGAACTGGAAAATATCAACCTATAAAACAAGGGGTGCAACAAGGATGTGTACTATCTCCAGACATTTTTTCTCTGCACAGCGAAATATTCTAAGAACAATCATCACAGAACCAGGCATAAAAATTGGAGGATACAATATTAACAACCTTCGGTATGCTGACGACACAGTACTGATAGCTGAGAACCAACAACACTTGTAAAATCTCTTGGATAAAGTTGCCAAAGAAAGTGAACAGAAAGGCCTTACTTTGAATATCAAAAAGGCAGAGACTATAGTTATATCTAAGAAACAGAATCCACCAGCATGCAGTATTAAATTAAACGGAACTATTCTAAAGCAGGTGCAGAAATTCAAATACCTTGGAGCAGTAATAACTTCAGATGAGAAATGCAGAACAGAAATTAGGAACAGAACAGGCCAAGCAAAGACTGCATTTCAGAGAATGAGAAACATATTAGCTAACACATCTTTATCAATGAATGTTAGAAAACGAGTCCTAAAATGCTATATTGAACCTATCTTGTTATATGGAAGTGAATCATGGACAGTAGGCAGATCTGCACAAAAAATCATTGGAAGCAGCAGAAATGTGGTTTATTAGAAGAATGTTGCGAATCCCTTGGACAGCAAAAATAGCTAATGAAGAATGTATGAGAAGAGCTGGAGAGACAAAAATTCTTGTCAAAAAGATAAGAGAGAGACAATGTACTTTCATAGGACATGCAATGAGAAGAGGGGGGCATAGAAAATATTATAACAACAGGAAAAATAGAAGGAAGAAGATCAAGAGGAAGACCAAGAGAAATGATACTGGACAGTCTGACGGGATGGTGTGAGAGGAGATCACCAACTGAACTGATGGCCTGCATGAAGGATCGTGTACTCTGGAGAAGCATAATAGCCAACGCCAGTCGGCACGGCACATGATGATGATGATGATGATGAACCAGTGTTGAGTATGAAACTATGAACCACCACTTGTTTAAATGCTTCCTAAACTGCGAACTACCTTTTGACTGTCCAGTCCTTGACGTTTTCAAAACCATTCTTCCCCTTCATAACCTGACTATGTGGACACGCTTGGCTGGTAAAAAAAAAACAACTCTATATGTCAATGTTAGCACTGACCCAAGGGGGAGACAAACAAAAAGGTAGGGCAAATCTGTAGCACCTGTTTCCCCCGCCCAAGAGAAGTTTTGTAAGCCAGAACAGATCTCCCACCCACCCCCCTTAATTTTTTTTCCGATCCACGTTTTAAAACTGCTGCTGCTCTCTCTCTCTCTCTCTCTCTCTCTTTCTTTCCTTCTCACCCGCTTTCTCTCTCTCTCTTTCTCTCTCTCTCTCTCTCTCTCTCTCTCATAGAGCGTGCTGCAAGAACAACAGATTTAAGAAAATGACGGAAGAAAGAAACAAATACTAAAATAATGGCAGCAGACAGGTAAGATACTGACTACAAAGAAACCCTCCAAGACAGGACACTAACAGCAAAACAAATAAACAGACAAAGAAATATTCATTTGTCCGTCTAACCATCTTATAAAAAAAAAAGAATGGAAATCATGTAATGAGTGAGTGAAACAACGGTTACAGTGAACTTCAATGTGATGTAGCCATTAAAAAATATGATGCACTAATGCAAACAATAATAATGAAATGTCCTATGAAAGCTGCACGCTTCAGTCCAGTTTTTTAAATCGTTTTCTGGCTGTTATCTACGTCTATACTCTTGTGATTCTCAACATTTGGTCGCGGCCCAAACTAAGGTCTCGGGCTTCTTCGGCCAAGGTCGCGAGAAAACGTGATAAATACTGTATTAATGTGAAGCAACACTTATACATATTTTCTCCGACTAGTAGCAAGTTTATGTCACATTAAAGGCACTGAAATAGTATTCGTTAACTTTTGTTGAATTTACATATTTCAAAAGTGTCACCAGTCCGTATGGGTCGTGAGTCATTTAAAGATTGATCTATTTCTAACTGTTTTTTTTGTTTAAACTTCTTCGTTGGTATGGGTATGTTGTAACTGCTAATAATGTATCTTGCTTCTGGATCCTCTTCCTCCATTCTTTGGTCTATTTCCCACACAAGGAAGAGATCTATGAACTGTTTGTTTATGTTTCTTTAGCCACATCTCAAAGATTTTTATTTTAAATGCATGATTTGCTGCGGGACACTTTCTTACTTTGTAACACAATAATTGGTGTATAAGTATACAACTATACACTAAACACTGCAGTAAAGCAGTGATACTAGAATGTATAAAATTGGAAAAAAAGTAGGAACAGCTTTATTACTTAACGATTACAAAGTTGTGACGTTTCGGCGTGAGCCTTAATCATACAAAAACATACAGGACGAAGAAATAGGGAGAGGAGATAAAGTATAGATTTACATGAATACTGTTAAAAAAAAAAGTTTTTTAAAGGAGTACTTAGCTGTAAATTGCAAGGTGTGGCTTGTCTGGCGGTGTATGTCAGGAATGGATCTGGTAGGACGTGGAAATTGTTTAAATAGAGACCTGTGACATGTGGTCGGTGGGTTGTAACTGGGGGTGGTGGATGGGGAACCGGGGAGGGGAGAGAGAGTGACGCACTACTGGCCTAGCTAGGAGAATTTGAAACAGGTGATTGGGGAAGAGGTGTTGCAGAGAAGAGGGGTTGCAGAGAAAATAGCGGGGTTGCAGAGTGATGCTGTGAGGGACTCGCATGTGAATCCCTTTTGGGCAAAACTATCCTCACTCTTCATGAGGGATTCACATGCGAGTCCCGAAATGTGATATATGTCATCGTGTGCAAAAGATGCAGGATAACATATATCGGTGAGACTGGCCTCAGATTAGGGGACCGCATACAAAAACATCTGTACGACATCACCCAGCATGCTTCGAAACCAGTCCCAAATCATTTCAATGGCCCCAACCACAGAGGCAAATCTGATTTTCTGGTAACAGCCATTAAACAATGTCACGCAGATGATACAAGCCGCCTGGCACTTGAGAACCGCTGCATTCAAAATTATGGGACGCTGGAACCACATGGGTTAAACTCGCTGTTTAGTTACACGTAACATCATCTTCTTCAATCATTATAGTACCTCTCCACTAAATGCACCCCTTCTTACTTTTATAACTTCCTCACAGCATCACTCTGCAACCCCGCTATTTTCTCTGCAACACCTCTTCCCCAATCACCTGTTTCAAATTCTCCTAGCTAGGCCAGTAGTGCGTCACTCTCTCTCCCCTCCCCGGTTCCCCATCCACCACCCCCAGTTACAACCCACCGACCACATGTCACAGGTCTCTATTTAAACAATTTCCACGTCCTACCAGATCCATTCCTGACATACACCGCCAGACAAGCCACACCTTGCAATTTACAGCTAAGTACTCCTTTAAAAAACTTTTTTTTTTAACAGTATTCATGTAAATCTATACTTTATCTCCTCTCCCTATTTCTTCGTCCTGTATGTTTTTGTATGATTAAGGCTCACGCCGAAACGTCACAACTTTGTAATCGTTAAGTAATAAAGCTGTTCCTACTTTTTTTCCAATTTTATACTTTCTTACTTTGATTTGCATATCGTGTCCACGTGCTTAATCTGCAAATGGATGCAGCAGCAGGGCATCTTGCTCACAGCCAAGAGGCCTACATGAGTGATGTTAGGGAGGCAAAGTTCCGCAAGGGACATGCAAATGACTGATTGACTGACTGTCCACACATTCTGGAGTGCTTTGGTGTTTAGATTTCATTAGGTGCCATAACCACGGTATTACTTGCCGGTTGTCTTTCTGTTAGCTTATCTCCCCTCTTCCACCTTTTCCCACCATCGACTTCTACACATGTGACAACTTACTATTTAATGACCAACTTTACGAAATATCTGCTACTTCTCGAGTTCCTCTCACACACAAGTTTAATGTGTAGAAAATTTAAATAATATGGCAGTGAAACTAGTGCAGTTGATGGTTAATGACATTCAATTAAAAACTCAGAAATATGAAATGTTTTGTCAGTTTCACACATTCTGAATTATCCACAAATAATGAAAGAGCTGGATCAGACAGATTCAGTGTAAAAGCAGTCATGAAACCAGTATACCAAAAACTGGACATTAACGAAAGAATATAAAATAACTGCTATTGATGGACTCCGAAGCATGTAGTCAGAAATGTTCGATAACTTCTCCTTGTTAAGTTTAGATGGTCTCTCACTACGGCGTGCATCTGACACTGAGCCTTTTTTTTTCACGAAATTTCTCGGGTGTTTCTGGGAATTTTTCAACAAACTGCTCCCGCACTAAATCTGTGTATGTACTTATTTATATATTATATCCTTCCCGTGCCGTTAAACGTCACACAGGGCTCACAAGGTGATTCGCCAATTTTTCCTGTCTTCGGCGAATCTTTCAACCTCATCAAAGGATTTTATGCCTATTAATTTAACCTCTCTCAACAATGTCCTTTTCAGAGTTTCACGCGGTCTGCCTCTTTTTCTTTGGCCTGTTGTGTTCCACTTGATAGCTTGTTTTGGGATTCTCTGACTGTTTCTTCTCATCATGTGACAAATATATGTCCGTCTCCTTTTCCTGATCACCCATGAGACTGGTTGTTGTTCAGTCATCTGTCTTATCTCTTGCATTGTTCTTGAATTCGTTCCACTTGATGCCGAGTATTTTCCTTAGGCATTTGTTTTCAAAAGAGTCTAATTTCTTGTCTATTTCTTTAGTTGTTTTCCAGCTTTCGCATGCATAAATGAGCATGAAATACGTGCTCAACAAGAAAAATACGCTCCTGTAGTGAAATAACCATAGTGAATAAACTGATTTAAACAATTCGCCCGTCATGCGCTTTGAAGACTGCTTCACTGCTTAACAACTAAATACACAAAGACAGACTGAATACAGTGAATGTTACACAACAGCACGCTTCAACATACTAACGGACGTAGGTAGATGTAGTTAGTTACCGCAATCATGAAGATAACACTACGATACCGAAATTGATACTGGGCTAGTGCACAGTCATTTTCCCAATGCACTGTATAAGAAAACAAATTGTAAAAATGAACTATGAAATAACTGTTCTCCATGATTAAAGTGATGTATTAATCTGGGTTGTCTGCCTAACAAAACTTTGAGACGGGACTGAAAAATCAGTATTAGTGATTTATTAGGAGTAGGAGGAAGTCTGACATTTTGGATACATTATGAGGGTTGTGTAAATTGTGACGATAAAGTTTACTATCAGCACGGATTCGGCTAGCCAGATCACTGGCTTTAAGTTAAGAAAAGGTTTACTATCAGCACGGATTCGGCTAGCCAGATCATTGGCTTTAAGATAAGGTTTACTATCAGCACGGATTCGGCTAGCCGGATCACTGGCTTTAAGATAAGGTTTACTATCAGCACGGATTCGGCTAGCCGGATCACTGGCTTTAAGATAAGGTTTACTATCAGCACGGATTCGGCTAGCCAGATCACTGGCTTTAAGATAAGGTTTACTATCAGCACGGATTCGGCTAGCCAGATCACTGGCTTTAAGATAAGGTTTACTATCAACACGGATTCGGCTAGCCGGATCACTGGCTTTAAGATAAGGTTTACTATCAGCACGGATTCGGCTAGCCGGATCACTGACTTTAAGATAAGGTTTACTATCAGCACGGATTCGGCTAGCCGGATCACTGGCTTTAAGATAAGGTTTACTATCAGCACGGATTCGGCTAGCCAGATCACTGGCTTTAAGATAAGGTTTACTGTCAGCACGGATTCGGCTAGCCGGATCACTGGCTTTAAGATAAGGTTTACTATCAGCACGGATTCGGCTAGCCGGATCACTGGCTTTAAGATAAGGTTTACTATCAGCACGGATTCGGCTAGCCGGATCACTGGCTTTAAGATAAAGAGACACGGCAGAAGATATATCGTGAGTGGGGGGGGGGGGGATATTGAAGTACGCTACATTTTTACTACCTTCCCCCTCCCCCCCCCCCAAAAAAAAAATTTTTTTAATCCCGACCTCATTGTAGCAGGAGAAGAAAGTTCCTTGATGTAGTAGGAGAAGAAAGTTCCTTGATGTAGTAGGAGAAGAAAGTTCCTTGATGTAGTAGGAGAAGAAATTTCCTCGATGTAGTAGAAGAAATTTCCTCGATGTAGTAGAAGAAAGTTTCTCAATGTAGCAGGAGAAGAAAGTTTCTCAATGTAGCAGGAGAAGAAAGTTCCTTGATATAGTAGGAGAAGAAAGTTACTTGATGTAGTAGGAGAAGAAAGTTACTTGATGTAGTAGGAGAAGAAATTCCTTGATGTAGCAAGAGAAGAAAGTTTCTCAATGTAGCAGGAGAAGAAAGTTCCTTGATGTAGTAGGAGAAGAAATTTACTTGATGTAGTAGGAGAAGAAATTCCTTGATGTAGCAAGAGAAGAAAGTTTCTTGATGTAGTAGGAGAAGAAAGTTCCTTGATGTAGTAGGAGAAGAAATTTCCTCGATGTAGTAGAAGAAATTTCCTCGATGTAGTAGAAGAAAGTTTCTCAATGTAGCAGGAGAAGAAAGTTTCTCAATGTAGCAGGAGAAGAAAGTTCCTTGATGTAGTAGGAGAAGAAAGTTCCTTGATGTAGTAGGAGAAGAAAGTTCCTTGATGTAGTAGGAGAAGAAATTCCTTGATGTAGTAGGAGAAGAAATTCCTTGATGTAGTAGGAGAAGAAAGTTCCTTGATGTAGTAGGAGAAGAAAGTTCCTTGATGTAGTAGGAGAAGAAATTCCTTGATGTAGTAGGAGAAGAAATTTCTTCGATGTAGCAGGAGAAGAAATTTCCTCGATGTAGTAGGAAAAGAAAGTTTCTCAATGTAGCAGGAGAAGAAAGTTCCTTGATGTAGTAGGAGAAGAAAGTTTCTTGATGTAGTAGGAGAAGAAATTCCTTGATGTAGTAGGAGAAGAAATTTTCTCGATGTAGTAGGAGAAGAAAGTTTCTCAATGTAGCAGGAGAAGAAAATTCCTTGATGTAGTAGGAGAAGAAATTCCTTGATGTAGTAGGAGAAGAAATTTCTTCGATGTAGCAGGAGAAGAAATCGAAAAGATAATGAACAGAAAAAAGGGGAGGTGGTCTTGGGGGTTGGAAGAGAGGAAAGGTGTCGTGATCAGTTAAGCAACAATCACACGATTATTTCTTTTTAAATGTTGCAATAAAAAGTGCAGTGTTAGAGATTTTGTTTTATGCAAGCACGCACGCACGCACGCACGCACGCACGCACGCACGCACGCACGCACGCACGCACGCACGCACACACACACACACACACACACAATTTATTTCTCATTTCAACACTCCAGAATTTAAAAAAAATAAATATAACTGCACTGAAGAGATGAAACGCTCAAAATTGTGTACGGCAGTTGGCAAAGATTTTACTTAGGCCTGCCTAAAGAGTATAAATTCTTACTTAGGCCTACTGAAAGAGTATATATTCTTACTTAGTCTTGCCGAAAGAGTATATATTCTTACCTATGCCTGTCTCTTTATCCTAAAGCCAGTGATCTGGCTAGCCGAACCCATGCTGATAGTAAACCTTATCTTAAAGCCAGTGATCCAGCTACTCTTTCTTACTTAGGCCTGCCGAAAGAGTATATATTCTCACTAAGTTTTGCAAGCTTTTTAACTTCCTTTTCTCTAAACCAAGCAGACCGTACTGATGTACAAAATGACGGCGTAATATTTTCTGTTATTATTCAAGAATGATTTTTTTTTCAGACTGGAAAGCTCAGGCGAAATTATACTAGTTCAGATTTCCACAACCAGAATCTAGACACACGTTTCATGCAGATTTGTTTGAGCTTTTTAAGTGATCTCTTGAATCAACATATGATTTCGCGGGTTTAAAACTAGGTCTTTGCTAGAAACGAAACAAAATAATGTGGACGACACTTGTACTGGGGAAACTCTCTGGGATTGAGGGTGGTCTTTATGCATGTCGGTTAAAAACCGAGAGAAATAAGATGTCACGAAACAAAACTGATCTACCAAGTTACATTGATACGGGACTGCATTAGTATGCATTTTTGGACTTCTTCTGTTTCCATGGGACTGTGAGCTTGGTTGGTGCTCTTTGCAGTCGATGCGATGAGGATGTGGAGGCAAAGCATTACGTGAGCTTGGGAGTTATAGCAGCTGTTTTTTTTTCAGTCCCAAGGCATGGAGTACTTCTTTACCAGACGCCATCGCCATGAAATTATGACAATCCCTGCCCCGATAGTCAGGTTACTGGGGAGGTGGGACAGGGTCTTGGTCAGTTATAGTTCTCCAGTCTTGACGCTAGCACGTCAGCTATGAGTTGCGGAGTGTCAAATAGTATAGAGCATGCTACTTTAGAATCTGATTACAATTCTTCTATCTTTGTAGAATCTGTTTACAATTCTTCTATCTTTGTAGAATCTGTTTACAATTCTTCTATCTTTGTAGAATCTGTTTACAGTTCTTCTATCTTTGTAGAATCTGTTTACAATTCTTCTATCTTTGTAGAATCTGTTTACAATTCTTCTATCTTTGTAGAATCTGTTTATAATTCTTCTATCTTTGTAGGATCTGTTTACAATTCTTCTATCTTTGTAGAATCTGTTTACAATTCTTCTATCTTTGTAGAATCTGTTTACAATTCTTCTATCTTTGTAGAATCTATTTATAATTCTTCTATCTTTGTAGAATCTGTTTACAATTCTTCTATCTTTGTAGAATCTGTTTACAATTCTTCTATCTTTGTAGAATCTGTTTACAATTCTTCTATCTTTGTAGAATCTGTTTACAATTCTTCTATCTTTGTAGAATCTATTTACAATTCTTCTATCTTTGTAGAATCTATTTATAATTCTTCTATCTTTGTAGAATCTGTTTACAATTCTTCTGTCTTTGCTTGCACAGCTCTCAGACTGTCGGTTACTATTGCGTTCTGAAACTTGGACGGAGTGTGTTGGAAATTTCTGTGACAATGGGGGGGAGTGTGTTGACAATTTCTGTGACAATGCCCGAAGCTTAAAAAAAAAACTTCTGTAGCTATGTGTGAACAGTGTCACGTTTCGGTATGTCACATTCTTTACCGGATCATATTTGCATAAAGATCAGTTTGAATAGCTTGCTACATTATATTGTCATGTACTTGTAGGTCTGTTACGAACATGAGCAGTTCGTATCTGGGTTCTTCCGAAACATAGTATAATATTATTTGGTAAAACTAACCTTTTCATGTACACTGGAATTAAATGTGAATACCTGATGGAGACTGTTTATATTCAGCTTTTTCTATCATTTATTTTTGTCAGTTATTGTGTCTTTACCTTTCTTGTGTTCTGACTGCAACATGAACTTTATGAAAGATAATGTGACGCGTGAAGTAATGACTTATCTTATATCTTATAGCCTTCCCGTGCCGTTAAACGTCACATAGGGCTCGCAAAGTAGTTCGCCAATTTTTCCTGTCTTCGGCGAGTCTTTCAACCTCATCAAAGGATTTTATGCCTGTTAATTTGGCCTCTCTTAATAATGTCCTCTTCAGAGTTTCACGCTGTCTGCCTCTTTTTCTTCGGCCTGTTGTGTTCCACTTGATAGCTTGTTTTGGGATTCTCTGATCATTTCTTCTCATCAAGTGACCAACATATGTCCATCTCCTTTTCCTGATCACCCATGAGACTGGTTGTTGTTCAGTCATCTGTCTTATCTCTTGCATTGTTCTTGAATTCATTCCACTTGATGCCGAGTATTTTCCTTAGGCATTTGTTTTCAAAAGAGTCTAATTTCTTGTCTATTTCTTTAGTTGTTTTCCAGCTTTCGCATGCATAAATGAGGTGGATATTACATTTGAATTGAATAGTCTTAACTTGCTTATAACTTTTGAATTCCATATGTTCTCAAGATTCTTGAAGATTGATGCTGCTTTTGCAATTCTGATCCTAACTTCCTTTCTAGTGTCACCATCCTGGTCTATGTAGCTGCCAAGGTGTATTTTTCCATTTTGATTGAGAGGAATTTTCATTATTTTTGTTTTGTCCTTGTTAATTTCAAGTCCTATTTTGCTAGCCATTGAATAGTAATGACTAGATTTAGTGAATTTCTTCCCTCTGTATATATCTGGTCCAATCGTCTTTCTAAGAGACAATCACAAAGTTTTGGAATGCTAGAACTAAAAAAGTCTTTGAGAAAAAAATAAGAGGCAGAGGGAGTGAGTCTCACTCCGTCTTCCACTTTGTAAAACTAAACCATACACCTGTATCTATCTTTATTATTTAAACCTGTTTTACTGCAGTCTTTTGTCTGTCAGAAAAAAAAAATAAGAAGCGGTTCACATAAAAAAAAGACTAGATAAAATGGTTTATCCCGTAACAGATAGATCGTGAAGCTGATGTGGAAAACATGGATTGGATTATGAAGTCTATTTACAAGAATTCTCTGATTTGACATAAAGCTTTTCAAATGACAAAACAAAGGGAAAAAACAACTTCTATTAGTTCTCCCCAAACTCCTCATGCCATGTTAGAGAGAAGGGGCGATAAATACATTAAATATGTGAGATGGTAAAATAGTGATGTTGTTTTTCTTTTTTAAGAAAGAAAGAAAGAAAAAAAGACGAGAGTGATAATAGAGAAGAGGAACAAAGTACGAGGGGCGTTCGGAAAGTAATGAACCACATGGTTTTTCTCAGGAGCTGTTTATTCAAACAGCATGAAGTTTATGCACAATATACATGGATATGTCATGTAAACATCGGTATTATTCAACGTATTATTCACAAGTTTCCTTCTCTGCTACAAACACAGATCATGTACATCACCAGAGAGGAAGATAACGATGGGAGAGAGAGAGAGAGAGAGAGAGAGAGAGAGAGAGAGAGAGAAAGGGAGAGAGAGTAAAAAAAAATCTCAAAAATTAGGAAAATCTTTTATATATAATTTTTTTTTTTTTAAAGGGAAAAAAAAGAGAAGTTTCAAGGAAAACCAAAAGAAAACAAAGAAGGAAAAACACAAAGGGCAGACAGATAAAAACAAAGTACCACACGATGACAGCAACAAAGATCACTCACAAGAGTTTTCCAAGTTGCACAGTGCAAGGTCTTTCCAGATCAATCACTGAGTCTGAAGAAGAAAAAAAAATTCGCTGCTTATACCGCAAGTTGCTAACACGGTCCATTTCAACGGTTAGGGCAGCCATATTCTTTGGCCGGTTGCGGTGCAATTTGGTTCACACAATCGGCACATGCCATATTTAAAGTGTGCAACATTTTATGCTTCTATCTTCATTATTAGCTTAAAAAAAAGGATGTGGTGCATTACTTTCTGAACGCCCCTCGGATAACTGGGAAAAAAAAAAAACTTCTCTCTTGGAGCGGCTGCAAAAACTGGCAGGCCGGGTTCTATATAAATCACAGCGTGGGTTTTAGAGCACAACTGTACTTGCTCTTACTCTAACCTTTAACCGCCACCAATAATACTGCATATTCAAGTAAATCAGTTGAAATATATTCTTTCACACGAGGGCAGGTGGTTCGTTGTTTACTTTAGCGCGTCTCAGAAGCCATTCATTCATTCATTTGCATGTCCCTTGCGGAACTTTGCTTCCCTAACAGCTCACCTGTAGTCCTCTCGGTTGTGAGCAAGATGGCCTGCTGCTGATGCATCCATTTGCAGATCATCAACGATGTTTTGCAGCCATCTTCGCCTTGGTCTTGTACGAGTATATGAAAACTTACAGGGCAGCACAGAATTCTCTCAGATTCTGTCTACATTCAGCCTATGTTTGGTGTGCTGGCTGTGTTACATTTTGTCCTTCTTGGCTTGAACTCTTTTCTTCTGTACGTTGCCCACCATCGGCCGCTCTGCCAGTTACTTTGAAGTATTGCACACACGACTTTTATAATAACAATACTGGGTCTTTTCAGCCCACACACGACTTTTATAATAACAATACTGGGTCTTTTCAGCCCACACACTACTTTTATAATAACAATACTGGGTCTTTTCAGCCCACACACGACTTTTATAATAACAATACTGGGTCTTTTCAGCCCACACACTACTTTTATAATAACAATACTGGGTCTTTTCAGCCCACACACTACTTTTATAATAACAATACTGGGTCTTTTCAGCCCACACACGACTTTTATAATAATAACATTGGGTCTTTTCAGCCCACACACGACTTTTATAATAACAATACTGGGTCTTTTCAGCCCACACACTACTTTTATAATAACAATACTGGGTCTTTTCAGCCCACACACGACTTTTATAATAACAATACTGGGTCTTTTCAGCCCACACACGACTTTTATAATAATAACATTGGGTCTTTTCAGCCCACACACGACTTTTATAATAATAACATTGGGTCTTTTCAGCCCACATACGACTTTTATAATAACAATACTGGGTTTATTTTCAGCCTAAACGAAAAAATATTTTTATCTTTTTTCATCTCTCCTAACAGCTTTTTACTTGTAGATAGATAGATATTAAGCTTTACTGCTCGCTTTTGGAGAGAGCAAAGCCTCTTTGTATTTGACACTGAGCAACCATCCCAAACTGTTGAGCAATAGTCTAAATGTGTTTGTATATGTGATATGTAGTATGTCTTCCTAGTGTCTTGATCGATAAAGTGCTTAATTTTAGCTAATTGGTATACTTTTTGTGCGATGAGTTTTGTTAGACATTACACATGAGAGTTACAGACAGACAGACAGACAGGTAGGTAGGTAGGTAGGTAGGTAGATAGATAGATAGATAGATAGATAGATAGATAGATAGATAGATAGATAGATAGATAGATAGATAGATAGATAGATAGATAGATAGATAGATAGATAGATAGATAGATAGATAGATAGATAGATAGATAGATAGATAGATAGATAGATAGATAGATAGATAGATAGATAGATAGATAGATAAACTGATTGATTGATTGATTGATTGATCTTTATTTCAAAAGGGTTAAGAATTGGGCACGCAGGCCCGTCTGACATTCTGCCCTTTACCATATATCTTTCACTCTATTCCAGACATTCTACAAATATGCTGTTCATATAACAAACATAACTAACATTGAAGCTGAGAGACATAAAATAAAATATAACATTTACGTTTCGCTCTTAAACATTCACTCAGTACAGAAGTAACTACATACATTATAAATGACTATCTACTAAACAAAATTTTCGGGACTATTCAGAAAACAATTAATTGTATTCGGTGTCTGTAAGAGCAGTTTAAGATAACTTTTAAGTTTTATAATTCATGGAGGCATGTAGTCGACATGAAATAGATATTGGGAAAGCTTGTAGTTGTAGGAAGGAGTATAATTTATATTTTGTATATAGGATGGGAGGGTATTCCAAAGATGAGCAGCAGAATAACTAAAGCTTTTCTTGTAAAGATCAAGTATAAGTTTTGGAAGACATATGTTGTTCAAGCGTTGGCTGCACTTTGGGCTAAATTTAAACAGGTTCCATAGATAAGGCGGGGCATGCCGTGAAAGAATTTGATGTACTAACTTGGCTTTGTTGAAGAGAAACCTGTTCTTAAGGGGTAATATTTTGATACGTTTGTGCTGGTTAGTTGTTTGTGCTTGATCTTTGTTACTATTAGGCTTTACTGCTCGCTTTTGGAGAGAGCAAAGCCTCTTTGTATTTGACACTGAGCAACCATCCCAAACTGTTGAGCAATAGTCTAAATGTGTTTGTATATGTGATATGTAGTATGTCTTCCTAGTGTCTTGATCGATAAAGTGCTTAATTTTAGCTAATTGGTATACTTTTTGTGCGATGAGTTTTGTTAGACATTGCACATGAGAGTTACAGGTCAGATGTTGGTCAATAATAAGACCTAGTGTTTTGTGCTCGCTAACGTTTTCTATCTGTGATGTTTCTGTACAGAGCCGAAGTGTTGTTTTTGTTGCGTTTTGTAGTTTCTGTCTTGTTGTTATGAGCATTGATTTTGTTTTATCGGTGTTTATAATCATGCCATTATTTTTGCTCCATCTAATTAAATTGTATAACTCGACTTGAAGAGTTGATTCTAGATTAACACAGTCGTAGTCACTGGTGTAGACTGTGCAATCATCGGCAAAAAGGTCACAAGAAGAGTGTTTAAGATAAAGTGGAAGATCATTGATATAGATAGCAAAGAGCAACGGGCCTAGAATAGAACCTTGCGGAACATCAGTGTCAACTTTAGCAGAATTTGATAGAGAATTGTTGAAGAATACTACCTGTTGTCTGTCTGAAAGAAACGATGCAATTAATTTTATTAGGTTAGGGTGCAATTTATAAGTCTTTATTTTTCTTACAAGAATATCGTGGTCAATCATATCAAATGCTTTTTTAAAGTCGACAAAGATGGCACCACATAGTCTGTCGTCATTTATGTTTACTAACAAGTTTTCTGTCATTTTGGTAAGAGCTGTGTGGCAGGAATGATTGGGTCTAAAGCCTGACTGACTGTCTATGAGTAAATTGTTCTCTTGCATGTGTCGTAGAGTTATTTTGTGTATGTGTTTTTCGAGTGGTTTTGATAATGACGATAACATGGATATTGGTCTATAGTTGGTAAGATTGTTGGATGAGGCTGATTTAAAGCGAAGATACACCTTAGCAGTTTTAAAAGCCTCAGGGAAATAATATTTTGCAATGCACTGGTTGTAAATATATGTTAGTGTATGTGAAATGACAGGTGCAGCATAACGTAAGATCTTATTACAAATATCATCAAGCCCAGCTGTATTGTTGTTTTTAAAGGTTAAGAGATAACTGTGAACTTCACTGACTGTTAAGAATGGAATGTGTAACTGTTTAAAATCAGTACATCTGCTGTCCAGGAATGTTTGTAGTTCATGTAAGTCACATACAGTAGCTGATATTGATGATTTAAGAAAGTTGATTTCTTCTCTGAAATGTGTACTAATATGTGCGCTAGTGTATGCACGATTGATGGTTTGAGAATCCAATTCTTTTCTTTTATTTGATAGGGTATTTATGGCTTTCCAAATAGATTTACTGTCTGATTTATTCTGTATTAGATTCCTTAAGTAATTTTGTTCTCTTGTCTTATTAAGTATTGAACTTTGTTTCTGAGTGAACGGTAGGTCATAAAGTCCTTAAATTTTGTGCGCCCAGTCACGTTCTCTTATGGATTGTAGTATTTCAGGTGTTATCCAAGGTGACTTCGTCTGGTGTTTTACTCTCACCTTTTTCATGGGGACATGTTTGTCTAATATATCTCTGAAGATCTTTAGCCAATATTCTATTGCATCATCAGGGTCAGTTAGTTGGTACACGTGTGTAAGTGAAGATTCTTGCAAATCATTAAGGAATAATTCTAGGTTAAATTTTCTGAAGCTTCTAAATTTCATACTGATGTGATTGTGTTTAGGAAGTTTATACCCCTTTCTTGTCCACGTACAGCAGACTGGGTAATGATCACTTAACGAAGTATGAGGGATGTTACATTCAATGATGTTTTCTGGTTAGGCTACATATATATGATCTAATAATGTGGATGATACTTCTGTTACTCTGGTCGGTTTGGTGACAATTTGGCAAAGATTATAGGATAATATAATATTGCTCCAAGTTAGATTTGATTGTGTTAGATCTATGTTGAAATCTCCAAGAATGATAATATCTTTGAACCTAAAGGTTGAAACCTCATCCATCATAGTCGTGAAGTGATCGTACCACAGAGATGATGCATTTGGATTACGGTACAAAAGTCCAATAATTAATGGACTCTGGTTTGGCATTTTAACTTCCACCCAAATACACTCTACCTCTGATGATTCGAGGTCTTCTCTACGACTAAACTGGATAGTTGTGGAGACATACATTACTAGACCTTTTTCTAGTTTCCTGGTTGGATCACACCGGATCAGGTTTAAACCGTTAATTCTAATATCTTCATCGGTTATGTTCCTATTTAAACGGCGTTCAGAGAAGCCAAAAGTGTGGAAATTTTGATTTAATATGTGTGTTACTTCAGGAATTTTACCTAACAGGTGATATACATTCAGATGGCCTAATCGAAGTCCTTCTTTATGTAACCATTTTTCGATAGGTGGGGTCATTTTATTTTCCTGTCTCCTGTTACTGGTTTGAAAATAATTCCTATTATGATACTTAATACTGAAGTAAATAAACTTTTAAATACTACACAGAGACACACTCTGTATATTAAACTTTCAACTGGTACACAACTCACTAGCTGAAATAATTGGAAGCTGAAAGAGAGACACGTCTAACTACTGAATAATTAAACGCTGAAATATGTGAATTCACTAACCAGTTGAGTAATTAAGTATATAGTTCTCACACACAAACAGATACAGCTCACAAACTACAAGGACCTATAGAAAGTTGACAAGAATTAGAAAAATAGATACAAAAGAAAAGGGGCAAGAAATAAAATGCAATAATAAAACGTAAAGAATTCTAAATAAACGTAAGAATGAAGATATCAGTCACTATGTCTTGCTGAGTAATAATTCTTTTTCGACAATGCGGGTTGAAGGTTTCAGTTTGTGATGGATTACGATGATACTGCCATCAGTTTAAGGCATGTGGTGTCTGTAAGGTACCATGCCATGTAAATTATGCAGAGATAACATATAGGCATGACTCAAGGCTGCAGGGCTAAATTGCAACAAATACTGCAATTCCGATTTCTTTGAGGATGTTGCATGGAACGTGCTTGTGTGTTGAGGTCTTCCAATGAGTTGTGCGACTGAGGAAGAATCCTGACGTTGTTGACGCTCGTATCAGCTCGTCTGACCGTCTGAGGCTGACGTGAGGGTAGGGGTGGAAACATTGTGTCATAGCCGGTGGTTTGCTGTGGAACAGGTGGTGCAGATTTGGAGGTCCCTATGGTTGTAGTGCTCGGAGTAGAGCTGGCTTTATGGGGGTTTTTTGTTGGACATGGGTGTTGTTTGTGGATATCCAACTGTACTACGTCTTTCTGTAGTGTACGTTCTGGAAACTTTAGATTTTTGACAAGGATGCTGGTACCAAGTTTTGATGTATGTATGTGGTCCCTGTACATCCGTTTCTTCGGGGCACCAGAGGCTGAGATGAAGAACACAGTGTGGTCTATGAAGACAATGTTGTTAACACGACAGTATGACTGAAGTGCCTTGTTGTTGATGTCTACTAGGCGGCGTTCAGGACCGGAGCAGGATGGAATGATGGAAGATAGGAAGATTGCTGCAGTCGGATACTTTTCCTTGATGGCGGAATTCAAAGCCTGCATGTCGGAACGTCTGATGTTCTGGCCAATCATGCTATAATTTATTACGGAGATTTTCCTCACGCCCTGGTATGTATTAAAACTTCTCAGTGTTTGAGTTATTTTCGCAATACCAGCTCCCGGTACTGCAACTACTGAGACAATGTCTTCGCCTGCTATGGACATCCGCTCGCTATACACGCCCTTTAGCAGAGAATCCCCAATTATTAAATGTGTTGTGCTGTCCGTGATTTTGTGAATGGGAATTTGCTGCGTATTTCGTTCACGTTGTTTTTGGTTAGATCGTGACTGGAGGTGGGATGCGTTGTTTGACTGAGATGATTGTTGCGTCTTGTCTGTCTGTTGAGTATCTGGTACAGAGCTTTGTTGTAGAACGTCGATTCTGTTGGTGATCTGGACCTCGATGGGGTACTCGTATTTTGTGATATGCTGGTCTTGCTCACCTGATACAGATTCGCTGACTTCACTCTGTTTTTGTTGGTTGTTTTTCTTGTGAAGTTTATTTACACCGGCTGGCGACGATGGCTGATCCTTCGGCTTCATGTTAAGATTACTTTGACTAGCAGCCACTGACTGACTGTGACTACCAGTTTCTGTCTGGTTGTTTTTCTGTGGTTTTCTACTACTGCGGTTTTCGCTGTTCGTTGATTGAATGAGCAGCTTCAGCTTGATATTTTCTTCTCTCAGCTGTTCAACCTCTTTTTTGATATTATCATTCTCCTCACTGAGTGACTTTACAACTTCGGACTTCATGTCACTGATGAGTATTTTCACGAAGTCTTTGAAGTCTTTAATAACTTCTGTGAAGTCATGGCCACAGTGACAAGTAAGTAGTTTTGTACCTGTACCAACAGCTTGATGAGAACTAACAGTCTCACTAAGTCTTGGTACATTGCTCTCCAAAGATTTTTCGGAGTTTAGTTCCGTTATTATATCAGTTCCCCCGTGTGGTACCCGGGATCTGCAAAGAATAGGACCACTGTACCCTACCAGGCATGATCGTAAAAGGCGACTAAGGAGGGTTCAGCATAGGGCCAGCAACCCTATCTGGTAAAAAACTATCAGACTGCTACAGAAACAGAAGCAAGGGAAAAAGCAAATGCAGGTGGAAGGAGAAATGCGTATCAGGAAACTGAGCCCATGAAGGTTGTGGATGAAAGCCAGCCACTGGAAGTCCCCAGCCCGACTGCAGACCTCCTGGAACCTACAACAATTATTGAGGAAAGACGCTGGCGATGGTTGGGACATGTGCTCCGAATGACTGACAACTCACTACCAAAAATAGCACTAAGATGGACACCACAGGGGAGCAGAAGTAAGGGTAGACCAAAAGAGACATGGAGAAGAACAACAGAAAGGATGTTGAGCAATAGAGGGCTCACCTGGGCAAGAGCAGAAAAAAAGGCGAAAGACAGGCATTTGTGGAAAACCCTTGCGGAAGCCCCATGTGCCCTGGGCACTTAAGGTTCAGAGAGAGAGAGAGATTATATCAGTTTCCCTAGAACTGTTAGCTGAGCTGTCTTTATGAGTAAAGGTGTCCGAAGACAGTGGAGCTTTCTCAGTAGAAGCTGTTGCTCCTTGTTCTCCAGCAGTATCTGTGATTATTGGTTCTTCTGCAGCAAGTGTTGGTAGTAATTCGTGTTTGCTGGAGGCTTCTTTGCTGGTGATAATGACAGCGTTTTCTGGAACAGACTGTTCTGCTGTCACGATTTACATTCTATCGTCGACTTGGTCAATAGATTTCTTTACAGGACTTGCAAAACTTTTCGCCATGTCTGTAAGTGATGTGTTTAGTTCATCTGAGTTATCTGCTAGAGGGAGCTGACTGGCCATCACTTCTTTGATTGTGTTTATGTTTCCTTCTTGCAGCTCCATAAACTGTTTTGTTAGCCAGGATTCAATGACCTCGGCGTCACCTTGTACCATCACTTTGTTCTTGTTGTGGTAAAGATGAACTGTGAGGACTGGGGTTTTTATGATGTCCTCAACATTAGCGCCTTGCTTGTCATACCTCTCCTCTCTTTCTGCTTGATAGACCTTCCTAAGGGTTTGCCTCATGGACTCGTACTGAAGTGTGTTGTGACATGTCACAACGACACATTGTCCCTCGTTGGTGTATTTTATTGTTAAGCGTGGTGGGTTATTGCATTTCTTTAGCTTTGTCCCCACGGCTTTGTGTTTGTTTAGGCTATAGTTCTTTGTAGTGGTAGACCGGAGACCATCCCGCCGGCTGGGCTTGTTCGTCACCTCACAGATTAAACCTTCTGTCCCGCATTCTATCATTGTTACATAACGTCTAGATTAAACAAACAAAACATTCTGGCTGACACTGGGCAGACCGCGTGGCTTATCGAAAAATGGTGGTGAAAACTGGTGACCACTATGATCTTATGAAAGAATGCCTTACCTCAATTTTATGAAATAACTCCACAAATTCACATATTTTGAATAATTTTCATAACCCAATGAAAACACAGTTTCTTCAGAAATCTAACAATATAAGTATCATTGTCCAAGTATTTGAAATAATACACACAATATGTGACAAATCAGGAGCGAGAGATTACACGTCCTATCACGAGAGAGAGAGAGAGAGCACATACAGTTGCTGATGATAGATAGATAGATAGATAGATAGATAGATAGATAGATAGATAGATAGATAGATAGATAGATAGATAGATATAGATAGATAGATAGATAGATAGATAGATAGATAGAATTGCTGTTCTAAGCTTAAAATCGCGCACCTTGGTAAATTAGTGAGGATTATATTCTAGGGAAAGTCAGTGAGGATTACATTATAAGTAAGCCTGTGAGGATTACATTCTAGGTAGGTTAATGAGGATTACATTCTAGGTAAGTTAGTGGGGATTATATTCTAGGTAAGACAGTAAGGATTACATTCTAGGTAAAATAGTGAGGACTGCATTCTAGGTAAGTTAGTGAGGATCATATTCTATGTAAGATAGTGAAGACTGAACAACTCTGTAAGTTAGTGAGGATTGCGCATCTGGCTAATTTAGTGAGGATTGCGCAACTCGTTAAGTTAGTAAGGATTGAGGACTGGAATGCGCCGATGTTGTGTGAGCAAGCACGTGAAGCTCACCGGTGTACGAGGATTGGCGGAGCATCCTTGCTCACGTGATCCGAACGTAGGAAGACCTATATATAGTCGAGGAATGCGTGACGGAGAGAGAGAGAGAGAGAGAGAGAGAGAGAGAGAGAGAGAGAGAGAGTACATGGCGGGCTTAGTTTCGTTTCGTCTGTGCTTATCGTTATTCCCAGCCGACCTCTACTGTTTGATAATGTATTGTGAAATCATAACGTGCTGTGGATTATGTCATTCTCGTCTTATATGGAGATTCTCTGATTCCTGATGATATTCGTTATATATTTGGATGGGCACACATCAAGGTCCATCATGTTTCATTTGCATGGATAATACTGTGTCACTGGCATCAGGAGATACCTAACCTGGCAGCAGGCAGCTGCACAATCAATGATGTGCATTAGCATATGGTAATTCCTGGAGATGGGAGGAGGCACCATAGCGGCAAATATGTGTGATAATTCAGTGTGTTAGCACAATGGGGGATATGTTGTGATAATCAGTGCGTTAGCACAATGGAGATTATGTGTAGTATGAGGAGGGGGGATTATGGCGCAGTTGCTGAAAGTGCAAAAGTGCAGTGGCACCTGGTGAAACGGTAGATGCCGGTTTCATAAGAGCAGCAGTAGCTGCAGTGTTAATAAGTGCGATGCCACAATTTAGATGAATAAATATATATGTTTATGAGGGCCAGGATAGCCCAGGCAAATTGGGTCCATACGATTTCAACTGAGAGTTATACAGTATATTGATGTCATGCTTATTGCACTCATGATGATACATGTTGATGTCCTGTGTATGCAATGTCTGTTGTGACGTTAATATTGTGTATGTAGTGTGGATAAATAAATGTTGATTTGATTGGAATTGCTTCACTTGGTTATGTGTATTGCATGAGATGTATTTGGTATGAATGTATGTAAAATACTGCATAAATGGCATACAGTATCCGTGGAGGGGAAATCCTGGGTTGTCGGTTAGATGGGGTTTGAGCCTGGCCATCCAGTACGGTAGTATATTGGCCATGGATTTGTGGGTTGCAGGTAGTTTTTTGATCCTGTCCTTTCCTTAAACTGTCCCCAGTTTTAGATCTAGCACACGCTAGGTTTACAGCTGAATGCATGTTTTGACATATTTAATTATTAAAGAACAAAATGTTAACAAATCAACTTGTCCACATCCTCTGCAAACATTTTTTGCTCATTTACCAGCTTTGTTCATCACAACGTCAAGACTATAACTTATTCAGTCAAGCAAGTATGGGTCAATTACTTAGAAAATATTAATATTTTTAAGGGAATAATAATAATAATAATAATAATAATAATTTTCGGAAGACGACAAAAAAACAAAAAACTACACACATCAGACTTCTAAATGTTTCTTACAGGCTGATACTGTCATGCTACTGTAACTGTATAGATGTCATGTGTAGGCTGTCATGTAAAGACTGTCATATATAGACTGTCATGTAAAGACTATCATATATAGACTGTCATGTAAAGACTATCATATATAGACTGGCATGTATAGACTGCCATGTATAAACTGTCATACAAAGACTGTTATATATAGACTGTCATGTAAAGACTGTCATATATAGACTGTCATGTAAAGACTGTCATATATAGACTGGCATGTATAGACTGTCATATATAGACTGCCATGTAAAGACTGTCATATATAGATCCAAAATTATACATATTTAAAATTGCACACAGCCTGAATTTACAGACAACCTTGTGTACTTGGTGCAACCAAAGTTCAGTAAACTGCTGGCTCTTGCAGTGAACGTTTGTTGAAACCTGAGTTCACAACATGAACATAGACGCTCTGTGACTATGAAGTCTGGAAATAAAGAAAAAAAAACTGAATACAGCCAGTGTCCAGAGAGTAACTATACTTGGTAAACCATGCATGACTGTTACGGCTGAGAAATTGTCACGGCCATGTATTAGTGACGCTACTGAGTTTTAACTGCTTGAGCGGTCCCACCCCCATAAACTATGAAAGACTCTCATTTTCTTTGAGCGTGGGTGAGATTCTAACAACCTAACTCTTCCCATGCGGGAGGAAGAAACACGGACGTTTTCTGGAGTGCGGGAGTAAAAACGCGGGTCCTTGTCAGTAAGGGGGTCTAGGTGTAAAATGGAATGAAAAACAGTGTTTCCATGTACTTCCGTATACGTAATATGTATCAAAGTGTAGCTAAATGAATGAAAATTTCATAAATGCAGAGTTTTTTAGAAAAAAAGAAGTAATGTGATGTTTTTAGACACTGATTGTGGCCAGCTCACCATCGGCTAGATCTAGATTCGCGCTTCTTACCCCTATTTACCATCTAAGATGTGTAGATCTACTTATCGATCTCGTATTGTGACTCCGTATGGCATTTTCGCTTACTGAATGTCTGAAATAACCTCCTAACTACTCCTAACTACTTCTCCAGTCGTCTAAATATGTCTAAATCTACTTAGAAAACATTCAAGAGCAGCGGGGTGGCCATAGGCTATGTCCATACCCCTATCTACATCGTAAAAAATTGAAAAATTTCCATGCTTCTCGTCCGTATTCTCGCTCGGCATCGCTCGTAACTAGGCACGCATTCGCCATTTTGAAAGTGTCACCGGAATCGCGGACGAAATATGTACAATCTAAATGTTACACCGGTTGTTTTAAATGAAACAAATCGTCAGTGTACTGCCCATTCCCGCACGCATCGGGAAAACCGGAAGCGTCAGTATAGTGACCTACGCCTGGGAAGAGCTAAGCAGCAACTATTGACAGCCTGTCAAGTTCTTAATCAGTCGCACCTTTTTTTCTGTTATTATAGTCATTGGAGCAGGTAATACTTATATCTTATATCCTTCCCGTGCCGTTAAACGTCACATAGGGATCGCACGTAGTTCGTCAAGTTTTCCTGTCTTCGGCGAGTCTTTCAACCTCATCAAAGGATTTTATGCCTGTTAATTTGACCTCCCTTAACAATGTCCTCTTTAGAGTTTTACGTGGTCTGCCTCCTTTTCTTCGGCCTGTTGTGTTCCACTTGATAGCTTGTTTTGGGATTCTCTGATCGTTTCTTCTCATCACGTGACCAACATATGTCCATCTCCTTTTCCTGATCATCCATGAGATTGGTTGTTATTCAGTCATCTGTCTTATCTCTTGCATTGTTCTTGAATTCATTCCACTTGATGCTGAGTATTTTCCTTAGGCATTTGTTTTCAAAAGAGTCTAATTTCTTTTCCATTTCTTTAGTTGTTTTCCAGCTTCCGCATGCATAAATGAGGGTGAATATTATATTTGAATTGAATAGTCTTAATTTGGTGTTTGTGCTTATAACTTTTGAATTCCATATGTTCTGAAGATTCTTGAAGATCCATGCTGGTTTCGCAATTTTAATTCTAACTTCCTTTCTGGTGACACCATCCTGGTCTATGTAGCTGCCAAGGTAGGCAAATTGATTGACTTCTTTAACATCTGCCCCTTCTACGTGTATTTTTCCATATCGATTAATGGGAAGTTTCATATATTGATAGGTAATTCTATGATCTTCTAATTGTATTACATTGGATCTTTCTTCTTATTCCTCTTCTTCTTCTTCTTCTTCTGTATTTTTGTTTCTGTTTCATCGAGCACTTTCACTTGTCTCCTCTTTCACCTGGACATTTTTCCACTTTCACCTGGACATTTTTTCCTCTTTTACCTGGATATTTTTCCACTTTCACCTGGACATTTTCCCACTTTCACCTGGACATTTTTCTCCTCTTTCACCTGGACATTTTTCCACTTTCACCTGGACATTTTTTCCTCTTTCACCTGGATATTTTTCCACTTTCACCTGGACAATTTTCCACTTTCACCTGGACATTTTTCTCCTCTTTCACCTGGACATTTTTTCACTTTCACCTGGACTTTTTTTCCTCTTTCACCCGGACATTATTTTCTATTTCACATGGACGTTTTTCCACTTTCACCTGCACATTTTCACTATTTCACCTGGACATTTTCCCTCTTCCACCTGGACATTTTTTTCTCTTTCATCTGGACATTTTTTCTCCTCTTTCACCTGGACATTCTTCTCCACTTTCACCTGGACATTTTTCCTCTTTCACCAGGACATTTTTTCTGATTCAATTGGCCATTTTTACCTGTTTTACCTGGAAGTGGAGAGTTGGAATATCTTGGATCACTACTAATTAATAATGGAGATACAATGAGAGAAATTAAAAGGAGGACATCTATCGCTCTTCAGAAAGTAAAACAAATAATATATCTGTGGAGGGGAGCAGACAGAACCACAAAAATAAGATTTTTAAGGGCATGCATCTTTCCCATCGCAACATATGCCTGTGAGACCTGGACACTTAACAAAACAGCTGAGAAACTCATAGATGCCTTTGAATGTCAATGCTACAGAAGAGTTCTCCAAATATCGTGGACACAAAAAAGAACAAATATATCTATGCTACAAGAACTTAATATTGAAGAAGGCTGGCTAGTAAAGAGGATTAAAGAGAGAAAACTTAAATATTTTGGACACATTAAACGTCATGATAATTTAGAGAAGACCGTCTTGGAAGGGTACATAACCGGAAAAAGAAAAAGAGGAAGACCAAAAACGAAGATGGCTGCAAGACATCGTTGACGATCTGCAAATGGATGCAGCAGCAGCAGGGCATCTTGCTCACAACCGAGAGGCCTACAGGAATGCTGTTTGGGAGGCAAAGTTCCGCAAGGGACATGCAAATGAATGAATGAACCTGGAAATTCTTTCTCTCTTTCACCTTTACATTTTTTCCTCTTTCACCCGGACTTTTTTTCTGTTTCACCTGGACATTTTTTTCTGTTTCACCATGAAACTTTTTCTGCTTCATCTGGACATTTTCCCTCTTTCACCAGGACATTCTTTTCCCCTGCACCTTGACATTTTTTCCTCTTTTACCTGGACTTTTTCTATTTCATCTGGACATTTCTTTCTGTTTTAAATGGACATTTTGTTCGTCTTTCAACTGGACGTTTTTTTCCGTTTCACCCGGGCATTTTTTGACTGTTTCACTTAGGCTTTTTTTCTGTTTGACTTGGGTATTTTTTATGTTCAACCTGGGTATTTTTCTGTTTCACTTGGGCAGTTTTTATGTTTCGCTTGGGCAGTTTTTATGTTCCATGTGGCTATTTTTTCTGTTTCACTTGGGCATTTTTTATGTTTCAATTGGGCAGTTTTTCTGTTCCATGTGGGTATTTTTTAAAGTTCAGTTGGGCATTTTTTATGTTTCACTTGGGCAGTTTTTCTGTTCCATCTGGGTATTTTTTCTGTTCCCCCTGGACATTTTTTTATGTTCCACCTGGACATTTTTTTGTTCCATTTGGACAATTTTTCCACCTGGGCATTTTTTCTGTTTCACTTGGACTTTTTTTCCACCTGGGCATTTTTTTCTATTTCACTTGGACATTTTTTTCCACCTGGGCATTTTTTTTCTGTTTCGCTTGTGCATTACTTCTGTTTCACTTGGGTATTTTTTCTGTTTTATGTGTGCATTTTTTTTCTGTGTCACCTGGACATTTTTTCTGTTTTATGTGGGCATTTGTTCTGTTTCTTTTGGGCATTTTTTTCTTTCACTTGGACATTTCTTCTCTTTCACTTGAGCATTTCTTCTCTTTCACTTGAACATTTCTTCTCTTTCACTTGAGAATTTCTTCTCTTTCACTTGAGAATTTCTTATCTTTCACTTGAGAATTTCTTCTCTTTCACTTGGACATTTCTTCTCTTTCACTTGAGAATTTCTTCTCCTTCACTTGGACATTTCGTCTCTTTCACATGGACTTTTTTTTCTGTTTCACTTGTGCAATCTTTTCTTGTTTTACTTGGGCAATTTTTTTCTCTTTCACCTGGGCACTTTTTTCTTTCACGAGAGCATTTTTTTTTCGCTTGGGCATTTTTTCGATTTCATTTGGGTATTTTATCTCTTTCATCTGGGTTTTGTTTTCTCTTTCATGTGGGTTTTTTTTTCTTTCACTTGGGTATTTTTGTTTCTTTCACTTAGGTATTTTGTTCCCTTATCTAGGCATTTAAAAATTTTTTATCTGGATATTTTTTTCTCTTTCATCCAGTCATATTTTTGTATTTCATATGGGCAATTTTTTCTTTTTCACTTGGGCAATGTTTTCTCTTTCACATGGGCAATTTTTTTCTCTTTCACTTAGGCAGTTTTTTTCTCTTTTATCTGGGCATTTTTTATCTTTTATTATGGCATTTTTTTATCTTTCATATTGGGCAATCTTTTCTCTTTCACTTGGGCAAATTTTTCTATTTCACTTGAGCATTTTTTCTCTTTCACTTGGGTATTTTTTCTCTTTCACTTGGGTATTTTGTTTTCTTTCTTCTCTTTCACTTGAGCATTTTTTTTCTCTTTCACTTGAGCATTTTTTCTCTTTCACTTAAGCATTTTTTCTCTTTCACTTGGACATTGTTTCTCTTTCACTTAAGCATTTTTTTCTTTTTCATTTGAGCATTTTTTCTCTTTCACTTGAGCATTTTTTCTCTTTCACTTGGGGATTTTTTTCTCTTTCACTTGAACATTTTTTCTTTTTTCAATTGAGCATTTTTTTCTCTTTCCCTTAGGCGTTTTTTCTCTTTCACTTGGGTATTTTTTTCTTTTTTCTCTTTCACTTGAGCTTTTTTTCTCTTTCATTTGAGCATTTTTTCTTTTTCACTTAAGCATTTTTTCTCTTTCACTTGGGCATTTTTTTTCTTTCACTTAAGCATTTTTTCTCTTTCACTTGGGCATTTTTTCTTTTTCACTTGAGCATTTTTTCTCTTTCACTTAGGCGTTTTTTCTCTTTCACTTGGGCATTTTTTCTCTTTCACTTGAGCATTTTTTCTCCTTCACTTAAGCATTTTTTCTTTTTCAGTTGAGCATTTTTTCTCTTTCACTTAAGCATTTTTCTCTTTCACTTGGGTATTTTTTTCTTTTTACTCTTTCACTTGAGCTTTTTTTCTCTTTCACTTGAGGTTTTTTTCTCTTTCACTTAAGCATTTTTTCTCTTTCACTTGGGCATTTTTTTTCTTTCACTTAAGCATTTTTTCTCTTTCACTTGGGCATTTTTTCTTTTTCACTTGAGCATTTTTTCTCTTTCACTTAGGCGTTTTTTCTCTTTCACTTGGGCATTTTTTCTCTTTCACTTGAGCATTTTTTCTCCTTCACTTAAGCATTTTTTCTTTTTCAGTTGAGCATTTTTTCTCTTTCACTTAAGCATTTTTCTCTTTCACTTGGGTATTTTTTTCTTTTTACTCTTTCACTTGAGCTTTTTTTCTCTTTCACTTGAGGTTTTTTTCTCTTTCACTTAAGCATTTTTTCTCTTTCACTTGGGGATTTTTCTGTTTCGCTTAGCATTTTTTTTTTTTTGGTTTCATCTGAGTATTTTTCTCTTTCACCTGAATATTTTTTCCTGTTTCACCTGGATACTTTGTCTGTTTCGCCTGGGCATTTTTTTCCTGTTTCACCTGGGCATTTTTTCTCTTTCACTTAAGCATTTTTTCTCTTTCACTTGGGATTTTTCTGTTTCGCTTAGCATTTTTTTTTTTTTGGTTTCATCTGAGTATTTTTCTCTTTCATGTGGATATTTTTTCTGTTTCACTTGAGTAATTTACGGTATGTAGTTTCATCTGGGCATTTTTTTCTGTTTTACCTGGACACTTTTCCTGTTTCACCTGGACATTTTCCTGTTTCACTTGGATATTTTTTTCTGTTTCACCTGAATGTTTTTTCCTGTTTCACCTGGATACTTTGTCTGTTTCGCCTGGGCATTTTTTTCCTGTTTCACCTGGATATTTTTTCCTGTTTCACCTGGATACTTTGTCTGTTTCGCCTGGGCATTTTTTTCCTGTTTCACCTGAATATTTTTTCCTGTTTTTTCCAGGTGATACTTTGTCTGTTTCGCCTGGGCCTTATTTTCCTGTTTCACCTGGATATTTTTTCCTGTTTCACCTGGATACTTTGTCTGTTTCACCTGGATATTTTTTTCCTGTTTCACCTGGATATTTTTTCCTGTTTCATTTTGGGCATTTGGCGCGGAGAAATGACTTTTACCGTGCTGCGCTCACGAACTCCAGGAAGTTGTACGTCTGCAGCTGTTTCTGTGCTGATGTGGGATGTAGAGTGGAGTATAGGACTTACATTAATCCACAGAGTGGAACCACGGAAATTTCAAGCCGTTATTCGGGCCTGTCTCATTCAGAGAAGTAACCGGGTCATGACCAATTCATGTTTCTTCGACTCTGATAGTCGTGTGTTTGCGTCCTCACACATGGCCGGACCTGTCCCCACACACTGCCAGCTCTGTCCTCACACACTGTCGGCCTCACACATTGCCGGCTCTGTCCTCACACACTGTCGGCCTCACACACTGCCAGCTCTGTCCTCAGAAACTGCCGGCTCTGTCCTCACACACTGCCTGCTCTATCCTCACACACTGCCGGCTCTGTCCTCACAAACTGCCGGCTCTGTCCTCACACACTGTCGGCCTCACACATTGCCTGCTCTGTCCTCACACAGGGTCGGATTTTCCTCACACACTGCCGGCTCTGTCCTCACACACTGCAGGCTCTGTCCTCACACTGCCGGATCTGTCCTCACACACTGCCGGCTCTGTCCTCACACACTGCCTACTCTGTCCTCACACACTGCCGGCTCTGTCCTAACACACTGTCTGCTCTGTCATCACACACTGCCTGCTCTGTCATCACACACTGCCTGCTCTGTTCTCACACACTACCGGCTCTATCCTCACACACTACCGGCTCTATCCTCACACACTACCGGCTCTGTCATCACACACTGCCTGCTCTGTCCTCACACACTGCCTGCTCTGTCCTCACATACTGCCTGCTCTATCCTCACACACTGCCGGCTTTGTCCTCACACACTGCCGGCTTTGTCCTCACACACTGCCGGCTCTGTCCTCACACACTACCGACTCTATCCTCACACACTGCCGGCTTTGTCCTCACACAAAGACTTGTCTACATCAACCAGCATGGTCTTCAAACCTGAGCTTCCACGGTATGTATACATTATCAGGCTCTTCAACAAACAGGCGGTGCATTTTTCGAGTCCGGTGTCTAACCAGTGTTTCACACCACCTGGCTGCTTTTACTACGCGAAACTGTTCTAGTTTTAGAGCCTACTTTAAGTGACGTTTGTTTGAAGCTGTTCAATGTTCAAGCTTGCTTACTACCGACGGTAACAGCCTAACAGCTTCACTTTGTTTGTGCCTAAACTGAGCTAACTTTTCTAGATTTTATCAAAGATAAAAAGTCGTGATTTTCTTTTGACTTTTGTCAATGTGTACTGGGTTTTACATCGCTATACTTCCTCCCGAGACATGCTAGGTTTTACACTGCTATACTTCCTCCCTAGACATGCTAGGTTTTATACTGCTATACTTCCTCCCTAGACATGCTGGGTTTTACACTGCTATATTTCCTCCCTAGGCATGCTGGGTTTTACACTGCTAAATTTCTTCTCTAGACATGCTGGGTTTTACACTGCTAAACTTATCCCTAGACATGCTGGGTTTTACACTGCTATATTTCCTCCCTAGACATGCTGGGTTTTACACTGCTAAACTTATCCCTAGACATGCTGGGTTTTACACTGCTATATTTCCTCCCTAGACATGCTGGGTTTTACACTGCTAAATTTCTTCTCTAGACATGCTGGGTTTTACACTGCTAAACTTATCCCTAGACATGCTGGGTTTTACACTGCTATATTTCCTCCCTAGACATGCTGGGTTTTACACTGCTAAATTTATCCCTAGACATGCTGGGTTTTACACTGCTAAACTTATCCCTAGACATGCTGGGTTTTACAACTCTAATCACCATGGCAACGGCCCCATTTCCTATACTTTCGGTACATAAAAGTGTGATGTGGTCAGTTCACGCCTGGTCGTATTTACCTTGCCCAGATTTCTCTGCTACCAAGTTTTAGAGGCTGGGTGTACCCCGGGGTCTTTTTGGTGTGTGCTATGAACAAGTTCCATTGCTGGGACTTGAACTTGGATTACACAACTGAATACACAACCAGGCCGCTCAAGAAAAATATAGGATGAGAGTTAAAGCTCTGCTGGTGTTTTTCTTGGTCTGCTGAGTCAGTTCAGACAGCATCCAGCGATGGTAGCCAGCCAAGACAGCATCCAGTGATGGTAGTCAGCCCAGACAGCATCCAGTGATGGTAGCCAGCCCAGACAGCATCCAGTGATGGTAGTCAGCCAAGACAGCATCCAGTGATGGTAGTCAGCCCAGACAGCATCCAGTGATGGTAGTCAGCCCAGACAGCATCCAGTGATGGTAGTCAGCCAAGACAGCATCCAGTGATGGTAGCCAGCCCAGACAGCATCCAGTGATGGTAGTCAGCCAAGACAGCATCCAGTGATGGTAGTCAGCCAAGACAGCATCCAGTGATGGTAGTCAGCCAAGACAGCATCCAGTGATGGTAGCCAGCCCAGACAGCATCCAGTGATGGTAGTCAGCCCAGACAGCATCCAGTGATGGTAGTCAGCCCAGACAACATCCAGCGATGGTAGTCAGCTCAGACAGCATCCAGTGATGGTAGCCAGCCCAGACAGCATCCAGCGATGGTAGTCAGCCCAGACAGCATCCAGTGATGGTAGTCAGCCCAGACAGCATCCAGTGATGGTAGTCAGCTCTGACAGCATCCAGTGATGGTAGTCAGCCCAGACAGCTTCCAGTGATGGTAGAAGTTTTGTTACTTTGGTAAAACGCGGAAACTAGCAACATTACCGAGGCAAGTCTAGCAGCTAGCGGCCTGAATATTGTAAACATTAAAGTCTAGAAACGTTGGATGTTCTCAGTTTCAACACGGAAACTAATCTCAGCTTTCCCTATGATTTCATGAAAATTAGCACATCAATGCTTCAATCTTAAAAAAAAAATACGATTAAAAATCAATGACATTTACACAATTCAAGTGAAAAGTTTGAAATAAAAGTTAGAGAATGAAAAAACAGTACAGGTGTTTTTACAGCACTTTGGTACTATAACCATGAACTGAAAACATATAGAGTGAAACCGCTCAGGAATTTCATGTGTGCAGGTGTGTCGACAGCTTGAAGTTTCAAGTCGTGCCGAATATTTAACAGGTCCATATTTGACTACGGCGATAGGGGAGATGTTAGGGAAAGAATTTGGTGACGCTCTTTTCACATTGTGGCTGCTTCGTGTCCGGGGGGGGGGGGGGGGGGCAGTACAGCTTCTAGTACAGGTACAGCTTCATTTCCCACCCCCACCCCAACCCCCATCACCTCCCCCTCCAAAAAAAAAAATCAGTTCACCTGCTGTGCCGAAAAGAGATTTATTTCTCTGGGATATCAAATTCTGTCATACTCTCACGCTAGAAACATTTCACCATTGACTGCACTACTCTATTTTAACTGCTTCCTTCTTTCTTTCTTTGTGCATGGAAGTGTGTGAGTCTCAGATCTTCACAAACAGACTACAACAGTAAAGACAAGTGAAATATACAGGAATTTTATTATTGAATTACTGATATTAAATGTGGGCTAAATATAGATATTAAAATACATGAAATGTAAAGGCGGGGTATTGCTACAGAAATGTAGATATACCTTTCATTCAAGTACTCAGAAATGTAAAGACGGAGTTCTGATACAGAAGTGTAGATATACCTTTCATTCAAATACTCAGAAATGTAAAGACGGAGTTCTGATACAGAAGTGTAGATATACCTTTCATTCAAGTACTCAGAAATGTAAAGACGGAGTTCTGATACAGAAATGTAGATATACCTTTCATTCAAATACTCAGAAATGTAAAGACGGAGTTCTGATACAGAATTGTAGATATACCTTTCATTCAAGTACTCAGAAATGTAAAGGCGAAGTACTGATACAGAAATGTAGATATACCTTTCATTCAAGTACTCAGTTTAATGACCGAGTCTGGTCAGCGTCGAAGAGAAAGAGATTTACTTTCATACTCTCATCCGGCAATTTCATAAACAAAATATGCTCCAGCTCTTACAATCTTATCTACCTTGTCAGAGGAAGAGAGGTTTATGGCTTAGCTTTACATATATCTACCTTGTCAGAGGAAGAGAGTTTTATGGCTTAGCTTTACATATATCTACCTTGTCAGAGGAAGAAAAGTTTATGGCTTAGCTTTACATATATCTACCTTGTCAGAGGAAGAAAGGTTTATAGCTTAGCTTTACATATATCTACCTTGTCAGAGGAAGAAAAGTTTATGGCTTAGCTTTACATATATCTACCTTGTCAGAGGAAGAGAGGTTTATGGCTTAGCTTTACATATATCTACCTTGTCAGAGGAAGAGAGGTGTATGGCTTAGCTTTACATATATCTACCTTGTCAGAGGAAGAGAGGTGTATGGCTTAGCTTTACATATATCTACCTTGTCAGAGGAAGAGAGGTGTATGGCTGAGCTTTACATATATCTACCTTGTCAGAGGAAGAGAGGTGTATGGCTTAGCTTTACATATATCTACCTTGTCAGAGGAAGAGAGGTGTATGGCTGAGCTTTACATATATCTACCTTGTCAGAGGAAGAGAGGTGTATGGCTGAGCTTTACATATATCTACCTTGTCAGAGGAAGAGAGGTGTATGGCTTAGCTTTACATATATCTACCTTGTCAGAGGAAGAGAAGTGTATGGCTTAGCTTTACATATATCTACCTTGTCAGAGGAAGAGAGGTGTATGGCTTAGCTTTACATGTAGGATAGGCAGAGAAAGCAAAAGATAACAGAAACAATTACACCCAGAGTTGTCTTTTGCTACATTATTTATGAAATAGCAACGCAGAAAGTAGTCAATTTCAGTTTCCATACAGGTTGTAGTCTGCCACCACTACAAATTTCAGTTTCCATACAGGTTGTAGTCTGCTACCACTACAAATTTCAGTTTCCATACAAGTTGTAGTTTGCCACCACTACAGAATTATCTATTTCTGTGCAGGTAACACACTTGAAAGCTTCTAAGTATTAACACACACGCACGCCCTGTATACAGAAAACATACAAGACTGGCAGAAGCCATTTCCTCATCGAGGAACAATGAAAAATTAAAATGTCATTATATAAGATAGATTTTTTGTGCCACATTTAAATTCTTGGATCCTCTAAAATCCACCCACATACCCCCCCCTCCCCAAACAACCTTCTACGCCCTAAGGGGTCTTAGAATGCAGGTTGAGAATCCCCGATGAAGAAATCAGTTGTTTGTAGGACATGAAATGCCCGCCAGTAAGGATGTTCCCAAAATGTAATCTGTAATCGAGGCTGAGATCCGCGCACTCCTGGCATTCCAGTATGTGCTCGGCCTTCTGTCCCAACACCCACTGAAGCGTGCTGTGAGGAGCTATCGTGTAGGAAATTTATTACAAGATTAAGTACATTCTTAAAGCTTCAGTTTCTAGCATGTAAATAGTGGAGAACTAAATCTAGTTATCTGGGCAATGCTAGTTTAGCAAAATAATAAAGCGTCTGCACGAGTTATCGTTCTTACAACGATGTGTCGGGTGCACGTAGTCAAGGAATGAAACGTGCAGTAGGACAGACATTCCAGACCTGTGGAGCAGGCCTCATATTCAAATCATTTGACAGAGTATTAGATGAAGTTTCTATAGAACGTTATGTGAATAAAAATAATTTTATTTCTAAGTGGCTGATCACTATTCTGGCGCCGACAACAGAACATAAAAAAAAAAATAATAATAATCGCCCTCAGATCTTGAGTATTAGATGCATTAACTTTAAATAACTTTGTGGCGCTAGAATGTAGCAAGATTTCGTCTAAACGAGGCAGAATTGTGACTATACATCACCTAAAAATATAAATATAGACCAGAAATTACCATGTAAAGCGTTAAGCATACTTGTTTCCAGCATTTCGGCCCCGTCTCTGTGTTATCTGAATCTGACAGACATGTTCATGGTTAGGTTCTGTCTTTTGGCCCACACATTTCAGTTATGTCTTCTTTTGATCGCAAGCAGATAAAGCAAAAGAGATTTTTAGAGTGGACAGAAATAAAAAAAAATGTTAATAAATGTAATGTAAGGATCGATTCTCTAAAAGACAGAGTTCCCTACATTATAAAAGGGCATTAACGTCGCTCGATGTATGTAGCTGATGGTGCCCTGACTTCTTGTGCCTCTTGCACTAGGGCACAGCAGGGGCAGCACCAGACACTAAGAATATCCATCAGAAAATCGGATTCTATGTTGTGTTGTTCTCTGATCTTGCCTCTAGTAATGACGTGGACGACAAAGTTTACGACCGGGATGAAGTAGATCAGCCCGCAGAGCAAGCAGTTCTCGCCAACAGCCTCGGCATTTTTCCCGTAAGTGTAGCAGGGCAGAAAATACGTGATGACGCACAGGCCGATGTTGTCGAAGCAGCCGAACAGCCCGTGTTTGAAAGGCATGATTTGCTGTTGAGGATGTTGACCTGACTTGTTCTTAACGTTGCTGGTGTGGTCCGACAAACAGCTCCCCTCGGCTGATGCTGTTCTTGGATAAGATGAGCTTCAGCGAAAGGCAATGGATATCTTGTCTCGACTAAATTAATGAATTTTCTCCTTGGCCCGGGCAGATAACTTGCTTCAGTCACGGCAAGAGATTCCAAATCTGAAATGAAATTATAATTTTTAAAACAATTAAATAGGTCACGAAGTTAGCTAACCACACTTTATACACTTTATTTTGATTAAAATACTTGAATAGCAAAACACAACAAAAGAGGCTGGCGTGGCTGTGTATTTTGGACATGAGTGTTTCATCCGACAGAGCAGGGTTCCAATCACGGACAGGGGATTTTTTTTAAATTCGCGGCCAAAATTAAAACCACTGACCTGCACACTCCACGGTTACCTGGCCACTAATCCGTCTATCTTGAATATCCACCTACCTCTCGTCCTACATGGTTCTGTGAAACTTGGTGAATGTATACTTCTCACGAAAATGTTCAGCAACAAATATTTGAAGCTTTTTACTTTCCAGTTTAATTTGTACAAAATGTAGCTTTTTTCTTATTTTAGAAATATTTTTAGTTTAGAAAAATGTTAGAAGTAAAACATGAGGAAAAAAAACCAGGTGCTGATTGTGACATGGACCATGAGTTATTAATAGCAGACATGAAGATAAAGATAAAAAAAGACAGTTACGGGGTCAAGACCACCCCGCTTTGATCTTACAAAAATACCAGAATAATATGGTATAGAAGTGAAGAACCTTTTCGAAATCCTGATGGCTGTACAGGAGAAGATGAGATCAGGTGAATTGACTACTCAGGCCAGAGATATCTTAATAACAACAACTAAAGACATGGTGTCCCAGTGACCAGATTAAATCTACGTTTATAGCACTACCAAAGAAACCAGGTGCAAAGGAATGTGATGACCACCGGACTATCAGCCTCTCATGTCACATAACGAAGATACTTCTGAGAATAATTATGAGAAGAACAAGGAAAAAGATAAAAATGGAAATAGCAGATGAACAGTTTGGATTTGTTGTAGGAAAAGGAACACACAATGCCATTTATGCTTTACAAACACTAACAGAAAGAGCTTTAGAAGTACAGAACGATCTCTACTTATGCTTCATTGATTACACCAAGGCATTTGACAAGGTGAAACATAATGAAATTATTAAAATGCTTGAAGACATCAATATAGACGGCAAAGATCTGAGGATTGTAAAACATCTATACTAGCAGCAAGAAGCAGCAATTCGAGTTGAAAATAGAACTGGAAAATATCAGCCTATAAAACAAGGGGTGCGACAAGGATGTATACTATCTCCAGACATTTTTTCTCTGTATAGCGAGAATATTCTAAGAACAATCATCACAGAACCAGGCATAAAAATTGGAGGATACAATATTAACAACCTTCGGTATGCTGACGACACAGTACTGATAGCTGAGAACCAACAAGACCTGCAAAATCTCTTGGATAAAGTCGCCAAAGAAAGTGAACAGAAAGGCCTTACTTTGAACATCAAAAAGACAGAGACTATGGTTATATCTAATAAACAGAATCCACCAGCATGCAGTATTAAATTAAACGGAACTATTCTAAAGCAGGTGCAGAAATTAAAATACCTTGGAGCAGTAATAACTTCAGATGGGAAATGCAGAACAGAAATTAGGAACAGAGTAGGCCAAGCAAAGACTGCATTTCAGAGAATGAGAAACATATTAGCTAACACATCTTTATCAATGAATGTTAGAAAACGAGTCCTAAAATGCTATATTGAACCTATCTTGTTATATGGAAGTGAATCATGGACAATAGGCAGATCTGCACAAAAAAATCATTGGAAGCAACAGAAATGTGGTTTATTAGAAGAATGTTGCGAATCCCCTGGACAGCAAAAATAACTAATGAAGAATCTATGAGAAGAGCTGGAGAGACAAAAAACCTTGTCAAAAAGATAAGAGAGAGACAATGTACTTTCATAGGACATGCAATGAGAAGAGGGGTCATTGAAAATATTATAACAACTGGAAAAATAGAAGGAAGAAGATCAAGAGGAAGACCAAGAGAAATGATACTGGACAGTCTGACGGGATGGTGTGAGAGGAGATCACCAACTGAACTGATGGCCTGCCTGAAGGATCGGGTACTCTGGAGAAGCATAATAGCCAACGCCAGTCGGCACGGCACATGATGATGATGATGAAAGACATGGTTCCAGTAAAGAAAACACAAAAGAATGGATGTATTACAGCAGTCACACTAGAACTGATAAAACAATGTAGAGAAATGAAGACGCAATGGAAAGTGACAAACAACAACAAAGAGAAATATAGATCTTTAACAAAAGAAGTATGAAGAAACATAAGAAAAGACAAAAAACATTACATACAAGATTGTTGTGAAAGATTAGAAGGATGTCAGAAGTGTGGAAGAGATAGTGAAATGTTTAAAGAAATGAAGACATTGATGAGAAATGTCACACCTAAGATAAATGTAATTTGTGACAAGATGGGGAATACCTTGACAGAGACAGTGGAAATTCTAGAAAGACAGAAGGTACATTTCAGATGAATGTATGAAACAACCAACTGTGAAAGCAGAAATCAACAGTGTGAATTATTACTGGAGGAGAAAGAACCCGAACGGACAATAGAAGAAGTTTTATGGGCAATAAAGAATCAGAAAAATGGTAAATCACCAGGATGTGATGAGATAATAGCTGAACTTAAAGCAGGAGGACAGGAATGTGCAACAATCTATCATGGACTATGTAAAAAGATATGGCATTCAGGTACTTGGCCAAAAGAATGGAAAAGAACTGTATTCATACCACTACAAAAAATGGTAACCTGAAATTATGCACAAACTACAAAACTGTTGCCTTGATTAGTCATGCCAGTAAAAGTCTGTTAAAAATCATAATGGGTAGACTTCGTAAGAAACTATAAGAAGAAATCAATACGGTCCATGCTGGTTTCAGGCAAGAAAGAGGATCAAGAGATCATATATTCAGTATAAGATTAATAATAGAGAAATACAGAGAATTTAACGTGACTATATATATATATATATATATATATATATATATATATATATTATAGACTTTATGGCATATGTTTTATGGCATTTGACTGTGTACAACACCAGAAACTTTGGGAAATAATGAAAAAAAATGGGATTTCCAACACATTTGATACAGTTAATATCATTGCTGTATCTAGACCAACAAGCAGCAGTAAGAATAAATGGTGAAACAACAGCTTGGTTTGACATAAAACGAGGGGTCCATCAGGGGTGCATATTGTTGCCTTACATATTTAACTTGTATACTGAAAATATAATGAGGAATTTTAGAGAAGATATAGACAAAGAATATTACAATGCCTTAATAATTGGAGTTATGAAATACCAGAAATTAGATATGCTGATGACACAGTACTGCTGTCAACAACACAAAAAGGAATGGAAAAACTATGTCAGTCTGTAAGAATAGTGAAGAGCAAAACCTCTATCTTAATGTGAAGAAAACTAAATTGATGACAACTGACAAAACAAACAAGACAGCTGATATATGTATCAATGAGGAAAAACTGGAAGAAATGGAGAGTTTTGAATATCTTGGATCACTGCTAACTAATAATGGAGATACAATGAGGGAAACTGAAAGGAGGACATCTATCGCTCTTCAGAAAGTAAAACAACTGAAGAATCTGTGGAGAGGAACAGACAGAACTACAAAAATAAGATTTTAAGAGCATGCATCTTTCCCATTGCAACATATGCCTGTGAGACCTGGACACTTAGCAAAACAGCTGAGAAACACATAAATGCCCTTGATTGTCAGTGCTACAGAAGAGTCCTTCAAATATCATGGGCACAAAAAAGAACAAATATATCCAGACTACAAGAACTTAATATTGAAGAAGGCTGGCTAGTAAATAGGATTAAAGAGAGAAAACTTAAATATTTTGGACACATTAAACGTCATGATAATCTAGAGAAGACTGTCTTGGAAGGGTACATAACGAGAAAAAGAGAAAGAGAGGAAGACCAAGACGAAGATGGCCGCAAGACATCGTTGAAATATGCATCAGCAGCAGGCCATCTTGCTTACAATCGAGATGCCTACAGGAGTGCTGTTAGGGAGGCAAAGTTTCGCAAGGGACATGCAAATGATTGGCTGACTGAGCTTTTTCTTTGCCTTAAATAAAAGTACTTTTTTTTCAAAACACATTTCCTACCTGACAGACTAACTTGCTGGCGAAAAACACGAGAATTGATTTTTTAGCTGTTGTGTCACAGTAAATTTTCTGTTCAGTTATCCGAAACAAATCAACATAGAAAAAAACAATAACTACGATCAAATCAAGTCAAGGTAAGCAATATATACATCTTAATTGTAAAGATTAGCTGTCTAGAGATGGTCTGATGCCTTTTGACTGCTCATGCCACAGGAAGGTTACTGTTGTTGTATTGTAGCCAGGTTACCAGCAGGGTATAAACATGTAGCCAGGTTCTCAGCAGGGTATACACATGTTGGTAGGTTCTCAGCAGGGTATACACATGTTGGTAGGTTCTCAGCAGGGTATACACATGTTGGTAGGTTCTCAGCAGGGTATAAACATGTAGCCAGGTTCTCAGCAGGGTATACACATGTAGGTAGGTTATCAGCAAGGTATACACACGTAGTTTGATACAAACAAAACTGACTCCTCAGTCAAATCTCAATCAGTTTAATTCACTCCAGTATCGAATACAAAACATTCAAGAGAACACATTGTCCTATCTCTCTCAATCTTCACGGGTTCTACTAATCAGCCCAAATAACTCACACAGCAAATAATCTGGATTTCCTTCAATAATCATTAAATCAAAATCTGCGTGATGCAGGCCTTCCGTGTTAAACTGATACTCCCGACTAAAAAAAAAAAAACAAAACAACCCACAACTGACTGTTCACTGCGACTCGTCCTATCTTGGACTGCCTGTCGCCATCTTTGTTCCAATTAAGACTTATTGCAGGCGTCTTCCCGCCGATCTGAGTCTCAAGTTGGTCAATCCTGTTTTGCTTAACAATCTTCAGCACTTGTTATCACTAACTTTCTCGGGAATTCGTTGATAAATACCTTATATCACTGGTCTGGCCTCAGCTTGTCCAACCGACACAAAATTCTCATGGCCACCCTAACATTTTCTTTCCTCTCTTCCTAACCTATGACGTCATACTTCCCGCCAGTGGCTCGCAGTCACTTGACACTTTTATTCGTTCCTTTTACAGCCCGACACTTCAGAGTCAACAAATGTGTGATCCACAGAGTCTTCAGTTTCAGGAAACTGGCTAGCACTATGATTTATCATAATGTGGTCGACTACATGTTACCATCCAGAGAGAGGATCGGTGTGTGTGTGTGGGGGGGGGGGGGGAAGGATGTGTGTGTCTATGTGGGGGGGGGGGGATTTCTGCAAGAAGATAACGATTTGTAACTGCAAGAACGTTAGAAAATGAACTTCCAGCAGCGATTCAGTTACGAGTTCCTATTCAGACAATCAGGAACCGGCTTGGCCAAGTTGACTCGCAGTTCGGATCCATTTCGGTCATCGCCAGCGCCAAGTTCGCCTGAACTGGGGAAGACAATACAGCAGACGGGCTGCAAATCAGTTGCGCCATGTTATGTTGAGTGAGGAATCCAGGTTTGTGTTGACTTCAACGATGGTAGTCGACGGGTCGGAGAGAAGCTGGAGTGATGTTTGGCGACTGTGCTACTGCAGAACGTGGTAGGTAGAGGGAGGGCAGTTCGGTGGTCTGGGTGGCCTGGGTGGTCTGGGCAGGTTGATGGTGAACATCCAGAGGTATTTAAGCGAGTTCATCAAACCGTTCGTTATCCACCAAATGGGTTTATTTGTATACGTGGCGGTGCACCTTGCCATACAGTAAACATCGTAAGTTGGACGTTAATAACATCACACAATTTCCTTGGCCTGTTCGTTCTCCCGACCTAAACCCAGCTGAACAAGTTTGGGACATTCTAGGAAGCGCGATTCACAACATTCTAGAACAACCCCAGATACTTGTTGTCTCTGAGAACAACCCCAGATACTTGTTGTCTCTGAGAACAACCCCAGATACTTGTTGTCTCTGAGAGCAACCCCAGATACTTGTTGTCTCTGAGAACAACCCCAGATACTTGTTGTCTCTGAGAACAACCCCAGATACTTGTTGTCTCTGAGAACAACCCTACGGGCTCAGTGAATGGCAGTTCCACAAACTGGCCTGAATAGTTTTTTTCGCATCAGTTAGACGCCATGCTGAAACCTATATGATATCAGTTAGACGCCATGTTGAAACGTATATTGTATGATATCAGTTAGACGCCATGTTGAAACGTATATTGTATGATATCAGTTAGACGCCATGTTGAAACGTATATTGTATGATATCAGTTAGACGCCATGTTGAAACGTATATTGTATGATATCAGTTAGACGCCATGTTGAAACGTATATTGTATCGATTAGGTTAGACATCATGTTGGAATGTATAATGTATCTAATCAGTTAGACGACATGTTGAAACATATACTGAAACTGCTGGAGGTCACATTCGCTGAACAGGTCGTTCAGTAATTCTTTCATCATCAAATTTGAATTTTAACAGTAACACTGTCTCAAGTACTTTTGTATACCAGTCTTCACTTTTATATGAATTATCACAATCGATTTTGGGTAAACTGATTGTTGAAAAGCCATTTTTATTAATTTCACTCTTGTATGATTTACCGTATTTCCCGCCATATAAAACGCATCCATAATTTTGCGAGAAAATGTTCTAAGAAGAAACTACAAAACCTCACATTTTCCTTGAACTTCACAGCCTTTTCCTGGATACGATTTTGCTCACTGGACATTCTCTTACTAGATATTCTCTTACTGGACATTCTCTTACTGGATACTCTGTTATTGGACATTCTTTTACTGGATATTCTCTTACTGGATATTCTCTTATTGGATATTCTTTTACTGGATATTCTCTTACTGGATATTCTTTTACTAGATATTCTCTTATTGGATATTCTCTTACTGGACATTCTTTTACTGGATACTCTCTTACTGAATATTCTCGTACTGGATATTCTCATACTGGACATTCTTTTAATGGATATTCTCTTACTGGATACTCTCTTACTGGATATTCTCTTACTGGATATTCTTTGACTAGTTAAGTAAAACCTACAACTAACCTTATAAGTAATGGTATATCCTCACTCATAGCTAACCTGTGTGAGGTTTATTGACTAGCTCACAAAATACAGGATTGTTGAATCAGTACGGGGCATTGTATCATTCATGAAACTTCATAATCTGATATGATTTATACCGATACTAGAATCATTTGGTACAATTTTTTTTTATACCAGCATCCCAGAATGCACCAAAAAGTTCAACATTAACATCAAACAGTACAATAACAGCAGCAACATCCTCTGAGTTATGGGATGTTCTATCTCTGAATTAACGCTATGAACTGATTATTACAGTAAATACGGTAAGCAATGTAACTATTAGATGCTTACAATCCGACTGCAAAGATTAAAAAAATACAGCAAAGTACCATCCACTATGAGGTGGATGTAGGCAAGTGCCAACTTTTCCTCTCTTTATTTATATGTTAACGTTTATCTACTGTTATCATTTTTGTTATAACGAAGTCAGCGCCATTTCGTTTATTTTTTAAATAAGCATTATACTATGTACAACATTACCTTTAATTCTCTCTGTACAACGTTTGTTATAAATGCAGTATTACATGCCGCCACTTTATGGCGAACATAAACAAACGTTTTTACACCCACACATACGCACGCACGCACACCCACACACACAGCAGATTTTGTTCCTTTCAAAATTCCTGGCACCGTTCACCTTAACCTACCCGGCTTAGAACGTGGGTGTTAGGGTGCCATTCTAATACCAGTAACCTCTAACCAAACGCTTACCCAACTCTAACTATCCGTGTATATGACGCAGGATGATTTTGTGTGGGCGTCTTATATGGCTGGAAGAAATGCGATACTTATAAAATTGTACTCGACTTCGAATGTTTGTTGCTGAACTTTTTGTGAGGAGTATACATTTTCTCATTCACTCTAGGCCCACCAAGTCCTTCGGGCCCACCCTTAAAACAGGGAAAATTTCTCAGGGACCTGGAGCGAGGCATTGGCTGGACCCCCCCCCCCCCCCCCCCCGGTGTCACACACAGAACAGAGTGATAATATGAGGGGCGTTCAGAAAGTAATGCACCACTTTTTTCTTCAGCTAATAATGAAGATAGAAGCATAAAATTTTGCACAATTTGAATATGGCATGTGCTGATTGTGTGAACCAAATTGCACCTCAACCGGTCAAAGAATATGGCTGCCCTAACCGTTGACATGGAGCGTGTTAGCAACTTGCGGTATAAGCAGAGAATTATGATAGAATTTCTCGTTACACAGAAGGAAACTGTTGTGAACATTCACACTCGTCTATGTAAATTTTGCAGTAGTCAGTCGCTGGGTTCAGAGAATCAAATAATCGATAACTGGAGATAAAGAGTTGCATGATCGGCCGCGCTGTGGACGTTCTGCCACAGCCACCAAGGCAGAAATGTTGAAATGCTCTGAGGGCATTATTCTCACTGATAGGCGTATCACTACTCAACAGTTGGCCAATGCAGCGAAGAAATGGCTACATAATCAAGAGAAAATCTGATACGGGCTAGGAATACATGCACTTATTTCATGCTGGCGTAAAGCCGTACAAGTTCATGGGGATTATGTTGAATAATACCACTGTTTACATGGCATACCAAGGTATTTTGTATATAAATTTCATAAGCAAATAACTATTTAACAGTGGTGTATATTATTCGAGAAAATGAAATACTGATTCAAAAAATAACATTCCACACCTTAAACCTGAATACTGCATAACTTGATATATACGAGGGTCGTTCAGAAAGTAATGCACCACGTCATGTTTTAATAAACAGCTCCTGAGAAAGTAATGCACCACGTCATTTTTTAATAAACAGCTCCTGAGAAAGTAATGCACCACGTCATTTTTTAATAAACAGCTCCTGAGAAAGTAATGCACCACGTCATGTTTTAATAAACAGCTCCTGAGAAAGTAATGCACCACGTCATTTTTTAATAAACAGCTCCTGAGAAAGTAATGCACCACGTCATGTTTTAATAAACAGCTCCTGAGAAAGTAATGCACCACGTCATTTTTTAATAAACAGCTCCTGAGAAAGTAATGCACCACGTCATTTTTTAATAAACAGCTCCTGAGAAAGTAATGCACCACGTCATGTTTTAATAAACAGCTCCTGAGAAAGTAATGCACCACGTCATTTTTTAATAAACAGCTCCTGGGAAAAATGACGTGGTGCATTACTTTCTGAACGACCCTTGTATATGTCAAGTTATTCAGTATTCAGGTTTAAGGTGTGGAATGTTATTTTTTGAATCAGTATTTCATTTTCTCGAATAATATACACCACTGTTAAATAGTTATTTGCTTAGCTGTAGTACTAAGACTCAAAACGCAGTCACATAGATATTCACCGTGCAACTGAAATAATTACAACACGACAACTTCGCAGGCGAGCAATAACAAGAGCACTACGTTGTCAACCACACGAACATGAGCAGTCTAACATTAACGACAACTCAACCACGACACATGAAAAAATGGCACAGTTAACATAGACTCCACATATCATAGAAGCCAGGAGTTGCACATACAGCAGGAAAACTTTAATGGAAACCCAAAAATCTGCGTTTGAGTGGTTGCAAAAAATGGAAACTATGAATGTAAACTGAAATGAAGGAATCAACGGTGAGGTACACAAACTATCCGGGTGAGCTGCCATCGCCATAGGAATCTATCACCCACTCTCAACCTTGAAAAACGTACTGACCTCAATCACTAAGAAATCTCTGTGCACAGCTTCCAGCAGAATCACATTTTACAAATTCTCATAAAAAGGACAACCACTTTTCCAAAACACTACATTAATGATCTACACAAAACTACGTAATGATCTACACAAAACTACGTAATGATCTACACAAAACTACGTAGTGATAAATACAACAATCTGCCTTAAAAGGACAACCAAACTTACACAAAACCTACATAATGATTCAGACCAACAGGAACAACCATCCGAGACGAAACTAATTAGATGTCCTCTCTCTCTCTCACATCTCAAGCAGAAGTCTTTGTCCCGTGAACAATGGGGACACGGAGATAAAATTCCCTTCTTGCTTGCAAAATCATCTGAGCAGTGGTAAACAACTTTGGCCACAATTTACTGAGCTACAACCCCTATTCTGTTACAGAATATCTCCCTTCTTCTGTTACACTGTGATGAAAAAAATTATCCAACTGAGCCAGGAATGACCAGGGAATATAGAGCAAGACGGCATTTTGTTTACCATTTGCTACTGTTTATCATTTCCCTTTATTTCATTTTTCAGTTTCGTTTTATGCTTACCTACAAGTAAACCTATCTTGGCGCATTTTATGCTTACCTACATCTGTCTTGGTTTACTAATCCGGTAGTACCAGATTCAGTCCCAGCAATGGGATTTTTTCTGATACACACCAAAAAGGCGCCGGGGTTCATCCAGCCTCTAAAAATGGGTACCAGAGAAATCTGGGAAGGTAAAGCGGCCAGGCGTGATACTGACCACATCAGACTTTCATGTGCAGAAGGTCATGGAAAACACGGGCCTAACACAGTATTCCCCAATATGCCTTAATGGCATGGAGACGGGAATTTTACCTTTTAATCTTAGTGGCGAAGTGGTTAGTGCACTGGTCTCTCTTGGCGAAGTCGGGGGTTCGAATCCGGCGGGAGGCACCCCAGTCACCCAGCTGTAGAAAGGGTATCCGACTTCTTCTGGAGTTGGGGAAGGAAAGGCAGCCAGGCGTGATACTGACCATATCACCCTCTGGTGTGCTGACATGATGTTGGTGTCTATTTTTCTTGACCTGTCAGAACACCAGAGGGTGATGAGGTCAGCATCCCGCCTGGTCGCCTTTCTTCCCCCAGCTTCAGAAGTCAGGTGCCCATTTCTACAGCCTGAGTGGGGAGGGGGGGGGAACGTCAGGAGGGAGGAGAACCCCGACCTTCATCACGAGAGAGCAGTGCACTAACCACCTCTCCACACAGACGCCCAATGACTCTTTTAGTAAACAGAGAAAAGCCTCGCGACATTTACGAATATGACGACCCGGGGTAGGAGACCAGGTAGTGTGGCACTAAAACTTGTAAACAGGCATTTGCAAAAATAACTGTAACCAAATCTTTATATTCAGTTGTACAAGACACAAGGAAGTAGCAGAAATGGATAGCAGGACTTTCCAGTAACGACTTCCTGTTTGGTTTTCTCAATTCTTCGCTGAAAATCTTCCCCAGATCGTCATTCCTCTCTACATCGACAAATTTCTGTACATCATCAATATTCTCTACGTCTACTCTTCTGAAACTCTGATATTTTTCGTGTTTTTATCTGCTGTATTGTTTTTGTATATGGTCACTGAAAAACGGGTTTTGCTGAAATATTGGATTGTTATATGTTCTTCATTTCCATGTGCTCACAGCGTTTTCTGCCATTCTTGTTTCTGACCACGTGGAAGGCGATGAACATCTATTCTGATGGATGCCACGCTAAAACCTGACCCAAGAAGACTGATGGTCGACTGAGTGAAACGCCAAACACGAGACAAGAAATGGGCAGATCAAGTTTGTGCCAAGAAACATGATCTCAAAGTCAGAAGGAAGCTATGAAGGCTACAAATGAAATAACAAAGTCGTATTAATTAAAGAATTCTGCTGTAGCCTAGTCTTTGTTATTTTGCTTTTCTAAGCCAAACACAAAAGTTTCTACGCGTAAAGAGACTGTGGATGTAAAGAATTAAATTAAGCAAAGTGCACAGTAAACTGTGTATACCTTTGCTGAAAATAAAACCAGCGAAACTCAGAGACATTTTTATTTATCTCTGACCTAGGACATTGCAAAAGTGCGCCAACAAGCTGGGTGTCTCGAGCAAACAACATGGAATGTAAGAGAACATGATCTGCCTTGTTGTTGACTTTCCAGGCTGGAGTTAGCCTCCCAAATCCTGCTCTGCCGCTGTAGCTTTAGATTAGTTAAAAGTTCTATTTTAACTATAGAAATTATTTATAGAAATTACTTACTATCGAATGCTAGGCTTACACATTCAAATGCTACAGTATTCATCTACAACTTGTGTGTAGCTGGTTTGTTTCTTGACAACCTTTTCTCGCCAAGTTTTAAAAATAGATCAGCTGCATTCTAATCGATTTGTAGCTTCATTCGCGTGTTTTGCTTATTTACACTTTTTTTTTCACGACATCTCTGATTTTTGTCTTCTCATGGCATTTTCAAATTCTGTCTTCTCATAGCATTTCTAACTTCTGTCTTCTCATGCCATTTCCAAATTCTGTCTTCTCGTGGCATTTCCAAATTCTGTCTTCCCATGGCATTTCCATATTCTGTCTTCTCATAGCATTTCTAACTTCTGTCTTCTCACATCTCTAACATGACATTTCTAATCTACTTTCTCATGACATCTCTAATCTGCTTTCTCAAAACATATCTTACTTCTTTCTTCTCATATCATCTCTTTGGATTTAAATCTGTGTTTGGGGAGGTTTTTTGCGAGGTAGATGATGGTGGCAGAGCAGCCCTGGGGCTAACATTAATTAATATCAGTATCCCGGCCAGTGGTTTCCTTGAATGGGGGGGGGGGGGGGGAGGGAGCAGGTTTATATCTATTTTATTTTCACTTTAAAATGGCCGGAAAAAGGAGTGTTTTTTAATGACCAGCTGGGAAATGAATGCCCGCCCATGAAGAGACATTCTGGTGATAGAACGTGTTTTCTATAGTGGTACGAGGGGAATATCAGCGCGCTGGAGGAGGTGGGCTGGGGGAGGATATCACTCGAGTAGCAAAAGGTGATCCTGTTCAGCAGACAAAACACAAGGCAGCACACAAACACCAGGCAGCAGACAAACACAAGGCAGCAGACAAAAAACAAGGCAGCAGACAAAACACAAGGCAGCAGACAAACACAAGGCAGCAGACAAACATAAGGCAGCACACAGACACAAGGCAGCAGACAAAACACAAGGCAGCACACAAACACAAGGCAGCAGACAAGCACGAGGCAGCAGACAAAACACACGGCAGCAGACAAAACACAAGGCAGCACACAAACACAAGGCAGCAGACAAACACAAGGCAGCAGACAAAACACAAGGCGGCAGACAAAACACAAGGCAGCAGACAAAACACAAGGCAGCACACAAACACAAGGCAGCAGACAAAATACAAGGCAGCACACAAACACCAGACAGCAGACAAAACACAAGGCATCACACAAACACAAGGCAGCAGACAAAACACAAGGCAGCACACAAACACAAGGCAGCAGACAAAACACAAGGCAGCAGACAAACACAAGGCAGCACACAAAAGACAAGGCAGCACACAAACACAAGGCAGCAGACAAAACACAAGGCAGCAGACAAAAAACAAGGCAGCACACAAACACAAGGCAGCAGACAAGCACAAGGCAGCACACAAACACAAGGCAGCAGACAAAACACAAGGCAGCAGACAAAACACAAGGCAGCACACAAACACAAGGCAGCAGACAAAACACAAGGCAGCAGACAAAACACAAGGCAGCAGACAAAACACAAGGGAGCAGACGAAGACTAGGCAACAGACAAGAACAAGGCATCAGATAAGCACAAGGCAGCAGACAAGCACAAGGCAGCAGACAAGCACAAGGCAGCAGATATGCGTGCTTCTTAAAACAGAAGTGTGACTTTTTAAAGTCAGATTTGTTTAATGAGAAAACTCATTCCCTGGCTACAACTGAGGGTATTTGGGCTTATCATTGGTTATAACTGTGGGTATTTGGGCTTATCACTGGCTAAAACTGAGGGTATATGGGCTTATCTATGGCTACAGCTGAGGATATTTGGGCTTATCATTAGTTGTCCACAAGTGATCCAGGCTGTACTTTAAAGTTGGTGAAAGAATGTTTTAAGAAAAATACTCTTGGTCGTCAAGATAAAAGGAAGTGATCACTTGTAATGTTTTCAAACCTCACTCGTCTTATTCCATCGAGAGAAATCTTTCTGAGATAAGTTTCTGAAGTTTCTTTGAGACTACTCACACCACAGAAGTTTAACGTATGTCATATTTAATCCTGAAAATACTCGTAAGTTCAGGTAAAATAAAAATGTCCCTCAAGTTACACATAACTTGCCAAATACAATCTTGATACAGCTGAATCCAAGGAGCTAAGATTTGGTTAAGTATTCAGAGCTGAAACTACCAATTGTAGTTTAGTGCAGCGACAAAGAAGGGTAGAAATAGTTTTTTTTTTCTTTTAATGCAAAAAAAAAAGATTTAGGAAGTAACTGATGCAAACTGCTCAGCTCACAATGTTGACAATTATATCAGCAGTGATGGCCAATCCCTGCCGTTTGACACGGAAGCCATTGTTCACAAGATATTCAGACACGTTCACAGTTATACAGTGAGAACTGGAGAGCTTAGAGACTTTGTTGAGAGTTTCAAAAGCTCGTGAGATACGGCAACATTTTGTGGCTGGCTTTACTACCAGGCATAGTAAGCTTTATTTAAATATTCCAACCAGTGAAATCATGTTTCCTGTGCCAGCAAGGATGCCTCGTTATCATCAAAATCTTTTGTTTGAGAATGAATCAGCAGAAGTTTACTTTCAGCACAGTTTGCTAGCCATTTTTCAAACAGTGACTTCTAAAATTGTATCTCAAGAAATCTCAGTGAAAGATGCGGTTAGAGTAACCAGTGACCATAGAAACATGTGTGTAACCAGTAGATGCAGCTGGGGTAACCAGTGACCATAGAAACAAGCGAGTAACCAGTAGATACGGCTGAAGTAACCAGTGACCATAGAAACAAGCGAGTAACCAGTAGATACGGCTGAAGTAACCAGTGACCATAGAAACAAGCGAGTAACCAGTAGATGCAGCTGGGGTAACCAGTGACCATAGAAACAAGCGAGTAACCAGTAGATACGGCTGAAGTAACCAGTGACCATAGAAACAAGCGAGTAACCAGTAGATACGGCTGGGGTAACCAGTGACCATAGAAACATGTGTGTAACCAGTAGATACGGCTGAAGTAACCAGTGACCATAGAAACAAGCGAGTAACCAGTAGATACGGCTGAAGTAACCAGTGACCATAGAAACATGTGTGTAACCAGTAGATGCAGCTGGGGTAACCAGTGACCATAGAAACAAGCGAGTAACCAGTAGATACGGCTGAAGTAACCAGTGACCATAGAAACAAGCGAGTAACCAGTAGATACGGCTGAAGTAACCAGTGACCATAGAAACAAGCGAGTAACCAGTAGATGCAGCTGGGGTAACTAGAAAGAGTGAAGCATTTTTGTCTCTGAGAGTCAGAGTGAAGATAAAAGATGCAGAAGAGGTCAAAATTGACGAAGCAGATTTCAAGTAGCCTGGGTCATCTTTGTGCAACGCTTCAGTTCTCGGAGCTTGGAAAACAACAGTGAACTCCCCTTCAAAAACAACCAGAGTTGTCTGAACTGTCGTCCCCTTTAGAACATGCTTTGTTTACGCCACGTGATCTGCTAGAGCCAGTAATAAGAGATCTGAACTGTGTGACGAGTTCTCTTGTCTCAAGTTCAAGAACTTGGAGGAAAAGCCAGCGTGGGTGATTAACAATGTAGGGATGTGTTTGGACACCTCAAAAGTAAAGAGCTAACATATAAAAATGTATACAGACTGGTTCCATTTTGTTATGTTTGTCAGATCCCAATTCTCCAACTGAAAAGTGCTTTCCAATCATGAACAGAATGTGACCTAAAGAAAACAACTGCATGAAAACTCTCAAAGTAACATTTCCAGATGAATTGCCAAGAATATTTGAAGTATCTTCGTGGAAATTGTAAGTAAATTTATAAACCTGGACTACTGATTAAAATTGTAGGATAAAATTAAAATAGTAAGTTTAAACATAATTAAAAGAATCATTGATTTTATTCCCCCCCCCCCCCCCCAACCCTTTCCAACAAAAGCGTGATAGAAAGTCCAGTGTTCTCATCTTTGATTTTTTTTTCTGAGTGTCTAGTATTGTAACTTAGACAAGATGGTCAAGTTTCAGATTTCAAGTGACCCTCATGTTTCCACTGAACATAGAAAACAGGTAAGGAGACAGGGTAGAAGTTTGTTTCTTTACATACGAACATATCAGGAAAGACAAAGTTAATGAAGCAAAATGTGAACAACAAAAATGTACTCAGAGTAGATAGCAAGTTAGTGGAGGAGGTCAACGAATTTGTATACCTTGGCAGCAGAGTAGTAGAAAATGGAGACAGCACAGAGGACATCAACAGCAGACTTACTAGAGCAAACTAGGCTTTTGTAGTGCTGCAGAATATATGGAAATTAAAAAAAAACTAAGCATGAATATGAAAATCAGGATATTTAAGAGTAATGTTCTAAATGTACTACTCTATGGAAGTGAATGCTGGAAAATCACCAAAACCATAGAAAACAAGTTGAATTCTTTCCAGACTAAATGTTTACGAAGAATTAGGAAAATATTCTGGCCAAACACCATAAGAAATAACATCTTGTTGGCAGAGATGCAGATGAAGCCACTGACAACAATTATTGAGGAAAGACGCTGGCGATGGTTGGGACATGTGCTCCGAATGACTGACAACTCACTACCAAAAATAGCACTAAGATGGACACCACAGGGCAACAGAAGTAAGGGTAGACCAAAAGAGACATGGAGAAGAACAACAGAAAGGATGTTGAGCAATAGAGGGCTCACCTGGGCAAGAGCAGAAAAAAAGGCGAAGGACAGGCATTTGTGGAAAACCCTTGCAGAAGCCCCATGTGCCCTGGGCACTTAAGGTTCGGAGAGAGATATCATGCCTGGATACTGGTGAATGATAATTATTGATAATAAAATTGTATACACAGATGACCACCCTGAAAGAGACATGTTCTCTCATTGGTTCGATTAGAAAAAGTTTGGGCAAAGATGTGTTAAATCACTGTAAGTAAATGAGATTATTACGTGGAAGGGGGCTGAGATAGCAGGACAAGGCAGAGTGGAGACATTTAATTTGTAATTACTTGGGTGGATTGTGGGAAAATAATGTGTAAAAACCCCATATTGTTAAATAACACTGAGAAACGTCGACTAAAGTTATTGAGGAAACAAGAAGGATAACAAGTGCTGGAGTGATGACATGTCTTCTAGTTAGAAATTGTCAAAGTATGAAGGATAATAAGTGCTGGAGTGATGACACGTCTTCTAGTTAGAAATTGTCAAAGTATGAAGGATAATAAGTGCTGGAGTGATGACACGTCTTCTAATTAGAAATTGTAAAAGTATGAAGGATAATAAGTGCTGGAGTGATGACATGTCTTCTAGTTAGAAATTTTCAAAGTATGAAGGATAATAAGTGCTGGAGTGATGACACGTCTTCTAATTAGAAATTGTAAAAGTATGAAGGATAATAAGTGCTGGAGTGATGACACGTCTTCTAGTTAGAAATTGTAAAAGTATGAAGGATAATAAGTGCTGGAGTGATGACACGTCTTCTAGTTAGAAATTGTTAAAGTGTGAAGGATAGTAAATGTTGGAGTGATGACACGTCTTCTAATTAGAAATTGTAAAAGTATGAAGGATAATAAGTGCTGGAGTGATGACACGTCTTCTAATTAGAAATTGTAAAAGTATGAAGGATAATAAGTGCTGGAGTGATGACACGTCTTCTAATTAGAAATTGTAAAAGTATGAAGGATAATAAGTGCTGGAGTGATGACACGTCTTCTAGTTAGAAATGGTAAAAGTATGAAGGATAATAAATGCTGGAATGATGACACGTCTTCTAGTTAGAAATTGTAAAAGTATGAAGGATAATAAATGCTGGAATGATGACACGTCTTCTAGTTAGAAATTGTAAAAATATGAAGGATAATAAGTGCTGGAGCGATGACACGTCTTCTAATTAGAAATTGTAAAAATATGAAGGATAATAAGTGCTGGAGCGATGACACGTCTTCTAATTAGAAATTGTAAAAGTATGAAGGATAATAAATGCTGGAATGATGACACGTCTTCTAGTTAGAAATCGTAAAAGTATGAAGGATAATAAATGCTGGAATGATGACACTTCTTCTAGTTAGATATTGTAAAAGTATGAAAGATAGTAAGTGATGACACGTCTTCTAGTTAGATATTGTAATGTATGCACAAGAAAGAATAGAAAACAAAACAAGAAATCAACACTGGAAACCATTTACTTACAAAATATTATGCAGAAAATGAGCGCCTTCCAGCCAGGACAGAATGAAGCAGCTAGCCAGACCCGACTTAAGAGTGTAACCAATCCTTTAATGGGTCACACCTTGCGCTTACCTTGCCTGGGTGTGCGAACTATATAAACCTGCCAGTCTGCTACCGTTCCTGCTCAGCTCTGTGTGTCTGTGACTTGGAGGAGCCAAAGGCTTAAGGAAATCGAAGAGGAGGGCTTCTACTAGTTCATGATGAGTTTATTGTCTGCTCATTATCTTGGAGTATTTCAGGTTTATAAACTGTAGATCCCACTCCAGCTCATTATCTTGGAGTATTTCAGGTTTATAAACTGTAGATCCCACTTCAGCTCATTATCTTGGAGTATTTCAGGTTTATAAACTGTAGATCCCACTTCAGCTCATTATCTTGGAGTATTTCAGGTTTATAAACTGTAGATCCCACTTCAGCTCATTATCTTGAAGTATTTTAGGTTTATAAACTGTAGATCCCACTTCAGCTCATTATCTTGAACTATTTCAGGTTTATAAACTGTAGATCCCACTTCAGCTCATTATCTTGGAGTATTTCAGGTTTATAAACTGTAGATCCCACTTCAGATCATTATCTTGAAGTATTTTAGGTTTATAAACTGTAGATCCCACTCCAGCTCATTATCTTGAACTATTTCAGGTTTATAAACTGTAGATCCCACTCCAGCTCATTATCTTGAAGTATTTCAGGTTTATAAACTGTAGATCCCACTCCAGCTCATTATCTTGAAGTATTTTAGGTTTATAAACTGTAGATCCCACTCCAGCTCAAATCACTCCGGCTGTTTTCTGAGGGAAAGTCCACTGTTGTTTCTATATCTCCTGAAAGTGACTGCCCCACTGATCCTAGAAGTGAGTGCTCCACTGATCTTAGAAGTGAGTGCCCCACTGATCCTTGAAGTGAGTGTCCCACTGATCCTGGAAGTGAGTGCCCCACTGATCCTGGAAGTGAGTGTCCCACTGATCCTGGAAGTGAGTGTCCCACTGATCTAGGTAACCGCTACAAGTGATGTAGAAAGATGATACAGATTCCTTGAAATATGCTTCGTCAGTTTTGTCTTCTTCAAGATATTTCACCTTCTCTCTGATTGTCAGAAGCAAAAATATTTCATTCTCTGCAGTTAATAACTCGTTCATAGGGGCACTGATGACCCAAGCCAGCTCACTGACTGTGAAACGATCAACAAGTCGAGAGTGAATTAGTGCAACATGTAGAGAGTGAATTAGTGCAACATGTAGAGAGTGAATTAGTGCAACATGTAGAGAGTGAATTAGTGCAACATGTAGAGAGTGAATTAGTGCAACATGTAGAGAGTGAATTAGTGCAACATGTAGAGAGTGAATTAGTGCAACATGTAGAGAGTGAATTAGTGCAACATGTAGAGAGTGAATTAGTGCAACATGACGAGAGTGAATTAGTGAAACATGTAGAGAGTGAATTAGTGAAACATGACGAGAGTGAATGAGTGCAACATGACAAAAGCATTTTGTACAAATAAACTCCCTAGACCAAGCAGATAAAACATCGACCTCATCCAAAGCTGTAATTTTAAGACATAAAGATGGCAGAACATTTAGAATATGTTGGAAGGATAAGAGAAATAACAAAAGTATCTTAAAACCCTCACATACTGAAGAAAACTGCTCTCCTAGCTCCGTTAAGAAAGAAAACGTATTTTGGTCATACAAAACGACTTGAACAGTGAAAAATAATGGAGGATTTGCTGCCCGGGAAACGAGAAAAAGGACATCCGAGGAGACGATGAGTACACAGTATCACTGTTACTCTAAATACCATATTCACTGAAGCAGACATCCTGGTTAGAGAACGAGATGCTTTCAGACTGGCTATCGAGATATCTGACCACGTGATGAAGATGACATTGCTGTTAGATTTGTCTGCGTGCCTTCAAGATTATACTCATCAGACACAACACAGGCACAGGAATCTGTTAACAATTTATCTTCTTTGCCACAGAATTCTGTATTGTTGCGTACATCTCAGTTTAAATGTCTTTCTCTTTCTCTTCACACACAACATTCCATTTGGGCCCAATAAGTTGGATACATATCTAATATCTTGACATCTCGGGAAACAAGTCTATAAACAGCAGCCTACTTGTCAACGTCCAACTGATGCCTGACATCTTGGAGGAACAAGTCTATAAACAGATGTCTACTGGTCAACGTCCAACTGATGCCTGACATCTCGGAGGAACAAGTCTATAAACATGTCTACTGGTCAACGTCCAACTGATGCCTGACATCCCGGAGGAACAAGTCTATAAACATGTCTACTGGTCAACGTCCAACTGATGCTTGACATCTCGGAGGAACAAGTCTATAAACATGTCTACTGGTCAACGTCCAACTGATGCTTGACATCTCGGAGGAACAAGTCTATAAACAGATGTCTACTGGTCAACGTCCAACTGATGCCTGACATCTCGGAGGAACAAGTCTATAAACATGTCTACTGGTCAACGTCCAACTGATGCTTGACATCTCGGAGGAACAAGTCTATAAACAGATGTCTACTGGTCAACGTCCAGTCGAATACACCAGAGTTCTACTAACTGATGTAGAGTCAGCTGATAATTTATCAGACGTGCGTGGGTGATCTCTTAAGTTGAAAGATCTGGATATTTCTTGATTTTTTTGTGTTCCATCATGTTACCTTCTCCCTTGGTCATCATCTGCCCCCCTCTTCCCCCCCCCCCCCACAAGCAACCATTCAATTGCTTAAGATTAAATTACTGTTATTTCCCTGACTTTTGATCAGGTATCCCTAATCTTATATGTCAAAGGTGCTCTCTGATTTCTTTATCTTACCTGTTTAAGGCACTTTCAGATTTCTGAATCTTACGTGTCTAAGGTACTCTCTCAAATTTCTTCTAATAAACCACATCTCCTTTGTTTTTCACAGCTTTTCGTATACGCGTATCACCCGCGACTTACGTCCTACAACAGAATAGCAAGCATACATTTCCATTAACATTAGAACACTAACAGAACTTGGAAAACTGGAAAACATAGAACAAGAATGGAAATTAACATCCTTGGTTTATGTGAAATGAGATGGACAGAAGCAGGAAGCAGAGATCATAAAGACTTCAAAATAATATATTCCGGAGGGAAACCAGTGTAGAAATGGAGCTGACATAATAATACTGGATAAGAAGACAGCAAGAACCGTGAAAGGTTTCTGGTGCATATCAGACAGAGTGTTAATGGTTAAATTACAGGGCCACCCAATAGACACAAATCTCATCCAAGTATACGCACTAACTTCAGAAAGCTCTGATAATGCGATAAAAGAATTTTACAACAATCTGGACATGGCAATGAAACAGTGCAAACCATGGGAAGTAAACTTTGTGCTGGGTGATTTAAACGCGAAAGTAGGGACTGAACAAGACAATGAAGCTACTGGCAAGTATGGATTAGGTATCAGAAATACAAGAAGAGAGATGTTGATTGAGTGGGCAGAAAAGAATAAAATGATAATAGGAAATACTTGGTTTCAACAACATCCAAGGCGACAATGGATATGGAAAAACCCAAATAATAACATACGTAACCAGATGGATTACATCATGATCAACAGAAGATTCAGGAACTCACTAATATCCGTGAAAACAAGACCAAACGCAGACTGCAACAGTGACCACATCCCAGTTGTAGGAAAAGTGAGAATCAGGCTAAATAGTTTAAAGGTAGCAGCTAAAAACAAATAACTAAATAGAGAGCTGTTACGGAAAGATAAGCAATACAATAACAAAATAGGACCATAGTGCATAATAGGTATAACGCTACAGAGAAGACTGAAACAATTGATGAACAATGGAATTTGTTTAAAGACTATTCAGCAAAACATCTATCGAAATCCTACCTCTAAATAAATGACACGCTAAACAGGGGTGGATGACAGAAGAAATTTTGCAACTAATAGATCGGAGAAGAAGTCTTAAGGAAGATAAATATGAATATGACAAAATAAATAAAGAAATAAGACACAAATGCAACAAAGCTAAAAGAGAGTGGCTAAATAAGAAATGTAATGAAATAGAGACACACCATCATGGAAACGTAAGAGATATGTACAAACAAATAAAGGAGTAACAAACAAAAGGCCATACCACAAGACTGCTTGCCTGAAGTCAAAGGAAGGGCAATAAATCATGGACAGAGATGAAATAATGGCACGATGGTGCAAATACATTAGAGAATTCTATGAGGACATTAGAGGAGAAATAGATATACGAAATAATAATGAAGGGCCTACAATATTAAAAGCAGAAGTGGAAGAAGCCATCAAACACACGAAGAACAAAGCACCAGGACCAGATAAAATTACCAAGGAAGAATTGGAAGCATTAGGACAGCTTGGCATAGAAATAATTACCAGATTGCTGAATGACATCTATAACAGTAACTATGTCCCATCAGACATTCTGCAATCAGTTTTCATTGCCCTACTAAAGAAACAAGGTGCAGTTGAATGTGAAGACCATCAAACCATTAGTCTTATGAGCCATGTTTACCAAAATTCTGCTCCGTATTATCATGAGAAGAGTCAGGGGCAGAATAAAACCAGAAATCGCTGAAGAACAGTGCGGCTTTGTCGAAGGAAAAGGTACAGGTGGTGCCATATATGTGTTGAGAAGATTGATGGAAGGATCAGTGGAGGTAGGGACGTACCTATACTTATGTCTCATGGGCTACTGTGGGGCGCTCGATGGAGTGAGGCACACAGAGACTGTGAGAAAGCTGGGGGATATCGGCGTGGATGGGTGGGATCTCAGGCTCATCAAAAACATAAACTGGCAGCAGTCAGCAGCGATGAAGGTTGAGAACCAAACAGGAGCATTCCAAGACAAGGAATTGGGAGTGGGACGGGGATGTGTTCTATCTCCTGACCTCTTCTCCTTGTACAGCTAAAACATAAAGAGAAATATAGAGAGCTTGCCAGGAGTGCCACTTGGCGGGTACAACCTTAACAATTTAAGATATGCAGACGACACAGTTCTGATTGCTAAAAGTGAAGGGGAGCTGCAGGTTCTTCTTGATATCGTGGTTCGTGAAGGTGAAGGTAAAGGTCTCGGCCTGAATAAAAATAAGACTGAAGTGATGGTCATCTCAAAGAAAAGAATACCACCAAAACGTAGCATTACCATCGATGGTACAGAACTGAAACAAGTTGATAGATTCAAGTACTCAGGAACAATAATAGCAGCTGATGGGAAATGTCACAACAAAATAAAAAGCAGAGGTGCTCAGACCAAGTCAGCATTCCAGACAATGAGACACATCTTGTGCAGCAGATCCATATCAATGGAAACAAGATTCCGAGTACTTAAATGTTACATCAAGCCAATTTTGTTTTATGGATGTGAAGCATTGTCCATGGGTAAGGGAGTGCAGCGAGAGATGGAGGTCATGGAGATTCACAGGGAGGTTGTTGAAGGTACCATGGACAGCCAAGAGAACCAACGAAGAAGTCTTAAGAGAGGCTGGAGTTAAAAGACAAATTACAGCAAAGATCAGAGGCAGACAAGCAAGATTTGTAGGTCATTTTCTGAGAAGGGGAAAGTTGGAGCATATTGTGGAGGGATGAAGAGACAGAGGAAGACAGAGAGAGAGAGAAGTTACTGGATGGGCTGTCAGTGTGGCTAGGAAGAAAGTCACCGGCGGATCTCATAATCAAGTCTAAAGACAGGGGATTGTGGAGAGAAATGATCGCCTACGCCATGCGGCACGGCCCATGATTGACATTTCCATGAATGAAGTTAAGTTTGGTTTGTTCTAGATTTCTGAAAGTATACATTCCTTGTGATGGTGGTATGAACAGGTATTTGAATGCACATTTTAGTTTTAAGATTGCTCCATTTCATCAGAAAATTTCACTCTGGTGGAGTTTTCTTCTAGTACGGAAGCAATGTTTCTGTTTTCTCGCTGTCTGGGGATGATAGTTTTTTTCCTTTGCTCTTTTTATCTGACCCACAACCTGACCTTTGTTGTAGGTCCTTTCAATCTTGGCTAGCACTACTACACAACACGCGTACAGTACATAGTTTCTCATGACAATGGAGTTTTAAAAAATATAAAACTGTTTTTGAGGTGGATCAAACCAAGTCTGAGGATAAAGAAAAAAGTCCCACTTTCCACTTGTTTCATACACCTACAAATAATAAAGGTCCAGCTTAACTCTGTCCCCAGCTGAGCTGATGAGGCCATGAAGGTCAGCACACAGAAACTCACATTACTCTACAGAAAGTCTGCTGCCCCCACACTTACTATTTACAGCTGATGAGACTTTGTCAAGAGGCTATCTGAGGATTATTTGTGCTCTTGAAGTGTACAGGACAGGAGACTGTCCAGACTGTCTGCAGCCATTGTTTGGAACTATCATATTAATGCTTTGGTAGTTTCCAGCTTGTATAGAAGTGCCTTCATATTCAACACTGCCATACTTAGAAAGTAAGACTGAACTAACTTATTGCTCTACTTAGAAAGTAAGACTGAACTAACTTATTGCTCTACTTAGAAAGTAAGACTGAACTAACTTATTGCTCTACTTAGAAAGTAAGACTGAACTAACTTATTGCTCTACTTAGAAAGTAAGACTGAACTAACTTATTGCTCTACTTAGAAAGTAAGACTGAACTAACTTATTGCTCTACTTAGAAAGTAAGACTGAACTAACTTATTGCTCTATTTAGATAGTGAGACTGAACTAACTTATTGCTCTACTTAGTGAGACTAAACTAATTTACTTAGATAGTGAGACTGAACTAACTTATTGCTCTACTTAGTGAGACTAAACTAATTTACTTAGATAGTGAGACTGAACTAACTTATTGCTCTACTTAGTGAGACTAAACTAATTTACTTAGATAGTGAGACTGAACTAACTTATTGCTCTACTTAGTGAGACTAAACTAATTTACTTAGATAGTGAGACTGAACTAACTTATTGCTATACTTAGTGAGACTAAACTAATTTACTTAGATAGTGAGACTGAACTAACTTATTGCTATACTTAGTGAGACTAAACTAATTTACTTAGATAGTGAGACTGAACTAACTTATTGCTCTACTTAGATATTGAGACTGAACTAAATTATTGCTCTACTTAGATAGTAAAACTGAACTAACTTATTGCTCTACTTAGTGAGACTAAACTAATTTACTTAGATAGTGAGACTGAACTAACTTATTGCTCTACTTAGTGAGACTAAACTAATTTACTTAGATAGTGAGACTGAACTAACTTATTGCTCTACTTAGTGAGACTAAACTAATTTACTTAGATAGTGAGACTGAACTAACTTATTGCTCTACTTAGTGAGACTAAACTAATTTACTTAGATAGTGAGACTGAACTAACTTATTGCTCTACTTAGATATTGAGACTGAACTAAATTATTGCTCTACTTAGATAGTAAAACTGAACTAACTTATTGCTCTACTTAGTGAGACTAAACTAATTTACTTAGATAGTGAGACTGAACTAACTTATTGCTCTACTTAGTGAGACTAAACTAATTTACTGCTCTACTTAGTGAGACTAAACTAATTTACTGCTCTACTTAGTGAGACTAAACTAATTTACTGCTCTACTTAGTGAGACTAAACTAATTTACTTAGATAGTGAGACTGAACTAACTTATTGCTCTACTTAGATAGTCTTCTTCTTCTTCTTCGTTCACTTCTACCACCAAAAGCCGCACTGTGAACCTACTGAATTCATGCCTGTGGTCCTCGTTAGGTCCCGTGGTCCCCTGTGTGGTCCAAAATAGCCCACACGAGATCCACGAAAGGACCACAAGGGGTTCAGAGTATCACAGTGCTTTAGCCTGTATTCTTGGTGGGTCTCGGAAGCGGGATTGCGTGACACCGTGGTTTTCATTGCACCAGTTTAGTCTAGGGTTGGACTTTCTCACCGGAAGACCTCGACGTGTTTAGGATATCAGTGCATCCCCGCTGGGTGAGAGGCGGTAGCCCACCCAGGCCAGAATTGGACGTTCTCACCGGAAAACCTCGACGTGTTTTCAGATACCCGTGTATCACCGCCGGGTGAGAGGTGGTTGCCCATCCAGTCCAGGATTGGACTTTCTCACCGGAAAACCTCAGCGTGATTAGGATACGCAAACATCCCCGCCGGGTGAGAGGTGGTTGCCTATCTAGACTGCCCTGGTCCAGTGTCTCCGACTTCAGCATTTTGCGGTCGTGGCCGCTACCCTTCCTAGTTGTGACCAGGATGGAGCTTTTGTCCAGGAGGACGAATCCTCGCCACTAGTGACTTCTACCCCTGGGTTGAGCCGGTTTAGGCATTATCCCAGTATGGGCGTGTTTGGGACGGGACCGACCTCTAGAGCAGAGGTACTGTGACATGCATAGCCTTCAAGATTCACCCCTGGTATGAGCCGGTTTAGGCAAAATTCACCAGTATGGGTGTTTATCAGGCGTTACCAACCTCTAGAGCGGAGGTGGCATGACATGTCTAGCCATCAAGTTCCACCCCTGGTGTTTGCCGGTTTAGGCGTATTTCACCAGTGTAGGTGTATTTCGGACGTGGGCGGCCTCTAGAGCAGAGGTGCCGTGGTATAGCTCTCGTAGCGATACTACTGGACATACCAGTTAAACTTCACTTTCCATCACCTTTTCCCATCGGCTCCGCACAGCAACCTTTATTTCTTTTCCGCATTTACTTCCTTAACCGGGAGGAGCTTCACTCCACGCGCGGCATTTGAAGAGTCTCGCCAGCAGTGTCTTAACCTCTGGGACAAGTCGGTTCATGCATTTCACCCGACATGACTGCACTCAGGACGTGGCCGACCTCCAGACCAGAGATGCCGTGATTTGACTGTTTGCTTCGCTTTATCCTTTCTACCATCTTTTCCGCAGTGATGCTGCGCGGCAACCTCATTTGCAATTTTCTTCATTGGCCGGGAGAAGCACCGCTCCACGCACGGCAGCTGAAGTAAATTATTGCTCTACTTAGATAGTGAGACTGAACTAAATTATTGCTCTACTTAGATAGTGAGACTGAACTAAATTATTGCTCTACTTAGATAGTGAGACTGAACTAAATTATTGCTCCACTTAGATAGTGAGACTGAACTAACTTATTGCTCTACTTAGATAGTGAGACTGAACTAAATTATTGCTCTACTTAGATAGTGAGACTGAACTAAATTATTGCTCCACTTAGATAGTGAGACTGAACTAAATTATTGCTCTACTTAGATAGTGAGACTGAACTAAATTATTGCTCTACTTAGATAGGGAGACTGAACTAAATTATTGCTCTACTTAGATAGTGAGACTGAACTAAATTATTGCTCTACTTAGATAGTGAGACTGAACTAAATTATTGCTCCACTTAGATAGTGAGACTGAACTAAATTATTGCTCTACTTAGATAGTGAGACTGAACTAACTTATTGCTCTACTTAGATAGTGAGACTGAACTAAATTATTGCTCTACTTAGCGAGACTAAACTAATTTACTTAGATAGTGAGACTGAACTAAATTATTGCTCTACTTAGATAGTGAGACTGAACTAAATTATTGCTCCACTTAGATAGTGAGACTGAACTAAATTATTGCTCTACTTAGATAGTGAGACTGAACTAAATTATTGCTCTACTTAGATAGTGAGACTGAACTAAATTATTGCTCTACTTAGATAGTGAGACTGAACTAAATTATTGCTCTACTTAGATAGTGAGACCTTACTAAATTATTGCTCTACTTAGATAGTGAGACTGAACTAAATTATTGCTCTACTTAGATAGTGAGACCTAACTAAATTATTGCTCCACTTAGATAGTGAGACTGAACTAAATTATTGCTCTACTTAGATAGTGAGACTGAACTAACTTATTGCTCTACTTAGATAGTGAGACTGAACTAAATTATTGCTCTACTTAGATAGTGAGACTGAACTAAATTATTGCTCCACTTAGATAGTGAGACTGAACTAAATTATTGCTCTACTTAGATAGTGAGACTGAACTAAATTATTGCTCTACTTAGATAGTGAGACTGAACTAAATTATTGCTCTACTTAGATAGGGAGACTGAACTAACTTATTGCTCTACTTAGATAGTGAGACTGAACTAAATTATTGCTCTACTTAGATAGTGAGACTGAACTAAATTATTGCTCTACTTAGATAGTGAGACTGAACTAAATTATTGCTCTACTTAGATAGGGAGACTGAACTAACTTATTGCTCTACTTAGCGAGACTAAACTAATTTACTTAGATAGTGAGACTGAACTAAATTATTGCTCTACTTAGATAGTGAGACTGAACTAAATTATTGCTCCACTTAGATAGTGAGACTGAACTAAATTATTGCTCTACTTAGATAGTGAGACTGAACTAAATTATTGCTCTACTTAGATAGTGAGACTGAACTAAATTATTGCTCTACTTAGATAGTGAGACTGAACTAAATTATTGCTCTACTTAGATAGTGAGACCTTACTAAATTATTGCTCTACTTAGATAGTGAGACTGAACTAAATTATTGCTCTACTTAGATAGTGAGACCTAACTAAATTATTGCTCCACTTAGATAGTGAGACTGAACTAACTTATTGCTCTACTTAGTGAGACTAAACTAATTTACTTAGATAGTAAGACTAAACTAATTTACTGCTCAACTTATTGAGACTAAACTAATTTACTTAGATAGTGAGACTGAACTAACTTACTGCTCTACCAAGCAAGTGAGTCAGTAGCTAATATCAGACAGCATTAAAAAAAAAAAAAATTGAGCAACTTTATCATTAAATGTGTTTATTGGTGACATGACCTGCCATTCATCTAAACATAGTCTGTTGTGATCCTAGAACCCTCAACAGAGACCCTTTAAACAAAGAAGTCTTTGGTCAAACTGATAACTTGAAGACAGTAAAACAATGTTTCTAAAGGTCAAATATTTTTATGTAGTATTATATTCTTCAATTTTCTTTTCAGTGAATAACTAGAGAGACATTTTGTCGGGTTAGAAACATACCATTAAATTTTTTTAAAATTTGCAAATAAAAGTTGTTTAAGAAAACTACTGTTTTTAGATTAGTAGCTGGACTTGAAGATGTCAAAGTTGTGTACAGTGATGTCAAACAAGATTAGGTTCCAGACTTCAAGATGTCAAAGGTGTGTATATTATGTAAAACAAGATTAGGTCTCAGATATGAAGATGTCAAAGGTGTGTATATTGATGTAAAACAAGATTAGGTCTCAGATATGAAGATGTCAAAGGTGTGTATACTGATGTAAAACAAGATTAGGTCCCAGATATGAAGATGTCAATGGTGTGTATATTGATGTAAAACAAGATTAGGTCCCAGATATGAAGATGTCAATGGTGTATATGGTGATGTCAAATAAAATTAGGTCCCAGACCAACTATAAGTAAAATTTAGTCATGACTGCAGATCTGTGTCCATGAGACCAATAAAAAAAATGACTCAGTATTGTTGGCCTATTCTGTAAACATTAACAGCATGTCAAGAAAGTGAGAAAGAATTTTCCTAAGGAGACTCATGGCTTCAAGAAGTACAAATCTCATGAGCTGTGTAACTCTTAATCATACTTACAGAGAGATGTGAAACCTAATGGCCTGTTAAATAATGGGTACCTAGAACTTATCATTATGAGAGTACTTCATCATGCCTAACAATAATTGTATGAACTGAACAAAGTGGGAAACTAAAGAATAGTGAAGCATGGAAAGTTTGCGAATCATGAAGTAAAACTTTGAAAAGCCCATTATCCACATTATGCAAGAAAATTGTTGACGGATAATAAGAAAATTAAGTTTACCATATTAATTTCTTTTTCATAATTGCTAAATGTACCAAGAAATATTAATTTTTTGGGACAAAATTGACAAAAATATTTTAACAAAATAAACACATATTTACAATTTATAAATGTTATGTTTAATATCCAGCAAAGTAAGAGCTACATAACATGTGTGAGATTGGCCTAAGTCTCCTTTACACTGTGTGTAGAGAAACTAGAAAGTTATACTTCCTGCTTGGCCATACCTAGTCTGGCCTCATCTTGTTTTTCTGTATGTCAACTAAAACAGCTAGCCTGCAAGTTATGTTGGTCCACTTCTGGCAGGAGTACAAGTGAATGTATTTTACTGACAAACATCCAGTCACGGACAATATCAGCTCTGATACTCAAACATAAGTCTATTGTAGAACTCAACACTTAACCACCACAGCTGTCAATCAAGAAGAGACAGTAATTTAAATCTCATATGATGATGATGATACTCAGTATAAACTAGTCACAACCAGTCACATTTCACTCAGTAAAAATGTGTATTTTAGTTCAACTGTGCAAGTCACAATGAACTCTCAATAAATGCACTCGATGATATAAAGACAACATCAATTTATTGGACTGTAGAAAAACAGGAGACAAGAAAGATAAGACAAGAAAACTCATTCACTCATATAAGATTACATACACATACTGCATGCATTCATATGTGAGATAAAATATAAGAAATGCTACAACACAATAAAACTATTATTAAGTTCCAACGATACAGGAATTACTTCAAGATGCTCCACCTTGTTTTATCCATTACAATCATTTTCTTCTATCTGCTACACCTTGTTTAGTGTTAGATTCTGTTGTTTTCTTTGTTACAGCTGATTTTATCTGCTACACCCTGCTTTCTGTTATACTTATCTGACCTGCTTACACTCTGTTTTCTGTTATACTTATCTGACCTGCTTACACTCTGTTTTCTGTTATACTTATTTGACCTGCTATGTGCTTTAGTATAATTTTGATGGAGTTTTATCTTTTTAAGTAATCCCACATTCTAAATATTCCAAACTGAGAACGAAAACTTCATAACTACCGTCCAAACTGTTCTATAATGACTTTATCTACTCACAACAGATGTTAGCATCTGTACGGCCTACAACACAAGTGCTTAAAAAAATCCAAAGATATAACTAGCTAAATATCCTGGTTTTACTTTCCTTGTATCTCATTTCATAGAAACATCTGGCTTTTGTATTATATATATATATATATATACACATACTAGCTGAGTACCTGATGTTGTCCGGGTATTTATTTATCCCAATCATGAAAGTTTTATTCACTTCCACAACTTCTAGACAGTTCTACAGAGTCTAAACTGTTTTACAGAATTCTATTCACTCTATTCGACTACACTACACTTGAGCTTAATTATCATCAGGACTGTCACCAATCAGCTAAGTGACTCCAAACACTATGGATTCGACACTAATATCGGTCAATTTGGACATTTTATTTCCACCCTCACCTCCAGGCTCCCCATGCTGATGGAGGCTGAACTTGGACTTAAACGACATCGGGAATATCACTATTCATCTCAGGGACCATGAAAACTATGGATTCAACACTAATATCGGTCATTTTTTATGCTTGGTACATGCCACCCCCTTCCCACACCTAGTTCAAGGGCCCTTCTCCCCAAGCCGATGGGGGCTGAACTTGGCCTTAAATGGCATCGGGTGTGTCATTATTCATCTCAGTGACCCAAAAACTATGGATTTAACGCTAATATCAGTTGCTTTCGATGATTTGTAAATGTCACCCTCATCCCACCCCCACCACTAGCCCTGCCCCCCCCTTGTGGCTGATCAACCACTGTATGAGCACTCACTGTTATGAAATAAACACTTTGACCATTTTCTAAATGGATGCTGAGGTGAACAACAGTAGGGTGTCTTTTGTGAATCAGAAATCTGCTCCGTGTGTATCGTTTCTCATTATCAATGCCAAAGGTTTGGCATCTCCGCAGATATAACGTCATCGATTTGTGTGGGCTGACCTTTATACATCATGACCAACAATCTAAAGTAGGCAAAAATATAACTAGACCTACTTCCCATCACTCAGTGGGGTATTGTTTGCATCGATCGAAATCCCCACCGACCAACCCTAAGAGGGATTATAGGGATTCTCTAACCCCCACAGTGCATTGTCCAGATTGTAAGTCATATGTGTGCCAAGTTTGGTTGAAACTGCTCCAGGCATTCCAGCGTGATGCTCTAACATACATGCACACGTTCATTTATATATATATATATATATATCTCAAGTCATTACATTCTCCTGGTTTTACTTTCCTTGTATCTCATCTATAAATATCAAGTTATCCTGGGTTTTTTTTTTTTTGTTTCCCCTGTAAAAAGAAAGTCACACATTAAAAAAAAAAAACCCATAAAAAATGAATCATAAAGAAATGTTGACTTCACTAACTGGACCTAAAATGACAAAGTTGAAACTCTAATACATGATTACATTATAAAGAAAAGGGCTAAGGTAAGTGGGAACATAATTATCCAGCTGACATTAGGAGGGTTAATCACAAAACTAGCCAGATCAAATGACATATTTTGCAGCATAAAATTTTACAATGCAGATATTACAATGTAACAATTCACATCAAGATTTTTACAAAGAATATTCCATTTTAAGATTTTACAATGTAACATTCCAGAGTGTAATATTTTACATTATAATGTTATGTGTAGTATTTTACATCAAACAATAGTACAATGTTTCAGGAAATATGGAAAATCTAGGATACTTGATCTGCATGCTCTTACAGCAAGCACACATGGTCAGTTCACTGCTCACCTATCACATGCTCTCAACAAAACAGGTATACAGATCACTTTAAGCACATGCACGCACACATACACAGGCAGACGGACACAGACAGAAACAGGCAAGCACATCTCATGTGAACAGCAAGTCTATCTAAAGTGGGCCGACCAGTATGTTAAGTATATCGAATCAGTGGTACAAACATGTTCATGACAACAGTAATTTTATAGAACATTCACTGGCCCAGGTGCATCAATGATAGAGAACTTACACAATCAATGTTAACATATGTAAAGCTAAATTCAACATCACTGTAATTGTAACTGTGGTGCTTCCCAGACTGCACTGTTACGATATAACACCTATTTGTTCACATGTAGTTTTGTATTTCAGCTGTACATTATCACAACCACCAAATCATGGCCAAGAAGTTTACAAACAAAATCTACATGACACCCACGTGACTTTTTAAAAAAAATCACCCTAAAATGTAATGTATCCACACAAAAAAAAATGACAATGGAACATTTACAGCACATAAGCTGTAGTCTGGAATGAAATGAGAAATGTTCTAGCTCTGGTAAAGTACTGAGCAATACACTTGATCTTGTATGTCCAATCTAATGATTTCTTTGTGTTGTTTTCATTAGTTACTGTACCAAGTAGACTTTTGACATAATCTACAACAGTAGGTCTTGTTGCAGTACTCAGTAAGCTATTAGATTTAATGTCATAGCCACTTCTCGACTTATCAGATATCATCTACAACAGTGAATCATATGACAGTCACATGGTAACTTATGAAAACAGTGAGTCACGTCAGTCACTTAAGAACTCACCAAAATAATCTACAACAGCAAATCATGTCAAGTCACACTGTAACTTACTACACACACACATGATCTACAACAACAGGTATGACAAGATGTAAATGTTGCATCTAAATTGATGAATGTTTTGATTCTGTAACACAAGTCATACACACACTTTCTGTGAATACACAGACACGCACACACACAATCATAATTCTGCACCTACAAACAGTTGTGGAACCACATCACAGATCTAGGAAGATTTCGCTCAGCTACAAGAATCATAAAATCTAGTGACTAGAGCTCCATGTCTGTCTGACAGTCTCTTCTGTTTGCCACAGTTATCACACTCACATCTCTGACACTTCCACACACTAACTGTGAAACTATAATAAACTCTCTTCTAGGAAAAACTTCCACACACACAAAAACAAACCTCTTGCAAACACTCCTAAACACTGTCATTTATTGTGTATGAACATTTGTAGACAATACAACAAATTCTAAACAATGTACACATAGTATCAATGACAGGAACACACAGGTGAGGAGAACACATGAAACTTTTGTCAGTGACTCCAGACCTATAATGGTTTTATTTAAACTAATGAAAATGTTTAGACCCACCCACAGTTACTGCTGGCTATTCACCAGTTTCTTATTGCTAGAGAATTTCCACAAACAGAAAACTGTCAATGTATTTTGAAGACCACTTTAGTGTCTTTCTTTACTAAAAAATGACAGTGAAAAAATCTGTCATGAGACTTTCAGACAGTTTAGAAATCCAGTGCAGAAATTCAATGCTGATGGTCCCATGTTGCTGAATATTGAATTCAGAATGATACTTTCTTATTCAAAATATGGAAACTGACAGCTTGTCAACAGTTTCTTATCATGAAATAACAGAAATGTAAAAAGATGGAGCACTCAACACTCATACTCTAAAAATATGGAATTTAAAAACATCTTTCTCTTTAGAAATAATAGGACACAAAATTTCTGTTATAATCTGGAAACAAAGACTATATTACAATATGTGAACATCTGATGTTTTCTTCTTGTAATGAGAAAAAAAAATGGCATTATGCAAAATATACAAGTTTGTGTGGAACATATTTCCCCACATGATGACATATCAACACATGAGTCAGTCTGTAACTTACTACAGATGTACAAAATGTACATAATGTCTATGTTTTATAGCAGGGATGTCAGACATGCCACAGGCAAGGGTGACTTTGAGTGAACAAAGTATGGGTTAAAAATGTCACATCCGATTCTTTAGTACGTAAAGCTCAGTCTTGTCTTGAAGGTTTCTCACATGTAACCATGACCAGTCTTGTCTTGAAGGTTTCTCACATGTAACCATGACCAGTCTTGTCTTGAAGGTTTCTCACATGTAACCATGTCCAGTCTTGTCTTGAAGGTTTCTCACATGTAACCATGTCCAGTCTTGTCTTGAAGGTTTCTCACATGTAACCATGTCCAGTCTTGTCTTGAAGGTTTCTCACATGTAACCATGCCCAGTCATCTTGAAGGTTTCTCACATGTAACCATGTCCAGTCTTGTCTTGAAGGTTTCTCACATGTAACCATGTCCAGTCTTGTCTTGAAGGTTTCTCACCAGTTTCCACTCCACTCTACTTTAAAAGCATCTGTTTTTTTTTTTTCACTTCACTGTCTTGAAGGCTTCTTATTTCCACTCAAATCTGTCTTGAAGGAGTGGGCTCTTCTAAAATGTGCACTCAATTCTGCTGCAAAACTGTCTCCCTGATTTACCAGTCTATAATTTGAAGGCCTTCTTTATTTCTAGACAATAAAGTCAGTTCAAGGTATGTTTAAGCAGTTTTGACCTACTCAGTGCATGGAAACTGATTACTTCAGTTGATCTACTCAATGTATGGAAACATTATTTCAGTTGATCTACTCAATGTATGGAAACATTATTTCAGTTGATCTACTCTCTGTATGGAAACTGATTACTTTAGTTGATCTACTCAATGTATGGAAACATTATTTCAGTTGATCTACTCTCTGTATGGAAACTGATTACTTCAGTTGATCTACTCATTGTATGGAAACTGATTACTTCAGGTGATCTACTCAATGTATGGAAACACTATTTCAGTTGATCTATTCATTGTATGGAAACTGATTACTTCAGTTGATCTACTCAATGTATGGAAACATTATTTCAGTTGATCTGCTCAATGTATGGAAACATTATTTCAGCTGATCTACTCATTGTATGGAAAATGATTACTTCAGTTGATCTGCTCAATGTATGGAAACCGATTACTTCAGTTGATCTGTTCAATGCATGGAAACTGATTACTTCAGTTGATCTGCTCAATGTATGGAAACATTATTTCAGCTGATCTGCTCAATGTATGGAAACATTACTTCAGTTGATCTGCTCAATGTATGGAAAGTGATTAATTCAGTTGATCTGCTCATTGTATGGAAAGTGATTAATTCAGTTGATCTGCTTAATGCATGGAAACTGATTACTTCAGTTGATCTGCTCAATGTATGGAAACATTACTTCAGTTGATCTACTCAATGTATGGAAACATTACTTCAGTTAATCTGCTCAATGTATGGAAAGTGATTACTTCAGTTGATCTGCTCAATGTATGGAAAGTGATTACTTCAGTTGATCTGCTCAATGTATGGAAAGTGATTACCTGAGTTTGAATAAATTAACCTCTTCATTATTTTCTTTCATTTTATTTGCTGCGTATTTGGCCCTGTCCCAACCCCCATCTATAAGATCTCTCAGACTTGATAACCCTTACAATACTATATCATTTTGTTTGTGGTTTTATTTATTATTTTTTAGCTTTTTTTCTTTTTAAACTGAAATGATGTAATGCCAAGACAGGTTTAAGTTTACATCCAAAACGGCAGGCGGTCTTTGTTATACCTTGTATAAGTCTGAACCTGGTGTTCATGTTCACTGTAAAAACACTCTCTACTGTAATGTCAGAATGTAAGAAACTTAACCAGAATCATCACATGCTCTCTACTCAGTGTCACAACAAACTGCTGTCACATTCAAGTAAGCAATATAATGTACTGATAGTGACAAGAGACATCTTACACATTCATATTTTAAATGTTACAAACTCCAGTCACTCATGTTAAATTGTGAATATATTATTTATAAATATTAATAATTATTTAAGTATATTAAATATAATTAAGTATGAAATATGTTAAAGACGGCTGCAGCTGGGATGTTAACAACACATATTCCTGTGAGAAACTTATAATGGTTTCAATATTTCTTTACAAAACTGCACAGCTGTGACCATGTCATTGGGAATATGTTTTGATATAAAACCTCTTACAGTAACATCTGCCCTCTGCTGCTGCATAAGTGTATCACTGTAGCTGGTGATACAACCTGCAGAATATTAGCACATCAACAAGGCAGGAGTCAAGCATCCACAAGCCATGTCATACAACATGGCAGAGGTCAAGCATCCACAAGCCATGTCATACAACATGGCAGAGGTCAAGCATCCACAAGCCATGTCATACAACATGGCAGAGGTCAAGCATCCAAAAGCCATGTCATACAACATGCTAAAAAAAAAAAAAAACAACTTAAAAATGTCTGGTCAATATCTAAGTTAATTATTTTGGCATAACCACTCACAGCTTTGACTATGTCATTTCTAATCATCCACGAATGTATAACGTGAGAACAAGTTGCCAAACACATTCCATTTAATGTAAGATAATACACCAAAACAAAATGAAATCAACAGCAGACTTTGGGCAGTGTCTGTCTGGGGAATGAGGTCAGTGTATCCTTCATTTCATCATCTCTGTGTGTCCTTAAACAGACTGAATTCACATTCCTAGTTCATTACAGTTGTCACATTTGTTTTCAGAAATTGTTAACCATATGTAACGTCACATATCATTCCCAATATGGCAATGATATTCGCTTTGAATTCATAAATAAACATGTTATACTTTCTAAATTAAGAAAGTATGAATCTCCAAATATGAAAAATGTTGGTTGAATCTCTGAACATGAAAAATGTATGAATCACCAAAATGTGAACAATGTTGAACTGACTTCACAAATCACTGATCTTTGAGAGAAAAGCCACACTGACCTGTGTTCATATTGTACACAGTGTATGAATTCTCCTTGTCATTCCAATATGCTCTGTACAACTGGTCTAAAAAAAAAAAGGAGCCTACTTATGCAATCTGTTCTGTCTTGCCAAGTTCCATTGGCCATAATCCAACACATTTTCGTAAAATCCACGGTTGTAGCTCCAAAGAACTGATTATCTACTGCCATATTTCAGGGCAAGGCTGAAATGAGTTTATACAAAAATAATGAAAAACAAAAATTTAACTTCCACAAAAATCAGAATTTTTTGATGTGCTCAGCCCTGAGCTGTTGGCTTCTGTGACAAATCAGAATAATGAGGGGTTTCCATGACCTTGTAGTTAGCATAATGACGGTTTTTCATGACCTCTTAGTTAGCATAATGATCAAATGATCCAAGATACTCCAGAGCTGCTCGATAACAGAACTGAAACTGGTCCTGGTAGAGATAATGATTAACAGATAAATAATTTGAAGACACTGTAAAATATATTAACTTGAAACAAATAACAAAAGTTGTTTTTAAACAAATAAGGATGTCTCTCTCATGAGAACCTATAGCTGATCAAGACAAGAGCTTGTCTTACATCCAAGAGGTGGTGATTGTGGATAGGCTATGGAGATTCTATATTCTGTCCAAATCTATTGAGATCAACATGTTCCACAAGGTGGTGGAGCCTGTTAGTTAGATTCACTCTGAGTATTTAAGAAAACCAGTGTTTCTTACCCACATGTGATTATGTTCACCATGGTGTCTGCTGCAGAGATCTCCCAGTAGCTGGAGATTACTGCAAGGTAACTTGGAAAATTTGTGTGACCTAAACAATAAACAACTGGTACCAATGATGATAGTGAATGTGAGAGAAATAACAAATGTTCATGGTGGTTCCAGGTGTCATTTCCCTCTTTCCCTGCTGAAATTTGCCCAATAATTCTACAAAGAAAGTGTCTTGATTGACAGGTATTTGCTTGAAAAGATGCCATGTTTCTAATGGACAAAACTGAGTAAAGAATAATGTCTCTTATTTAGACTGAAGGTAATTGTTATTAACATAAGTTTCAGTAGAAAAAAAAGAGATCAGGTTTAACCAATGTAAAAAAAAATGTTAGTAGCCAAGATCTTTCTGAAAAAAAAAAAGCATGCTGAATACACAAATGCTGTTTCTATGTCTACATTAGTTTAGTGAAAACCTTCAACTGAAGTTAACACTGAAAGCATATTACTCTCAGTTTAGTTTAGGGATATATTCCTTTGTTTTAAATTCAGAATGTTTTAGCATACCTTTACTCTGTACTGTGCCTTACATACAAGATACCTTACCATCTTTTAGTACAGACGTTCTGCACCTTGGTGCTCTTTAAATGAAAACGGTGCTCTTCCTTCTAGAGTAAATAATTGTTCGCGAGCACCTTCCCTGCCCAAAACATTTTTCCCAAACTCTGTAGATGCCGGCAAACCCCCATTTGATATTTTTTTTTAAGAGGGATTTTCACTCGCTGATATGACGTAGTCTAAGACAGTGGTTCTCAGCCCAAAGGTGGGCCATGACAGGGAGTATTGTGGGCCACACTGAGGTCTCAAAGCGCTGGATACAATAAAAAACTATTCTGCATTTTTCACACGATGCATAGGTGCAGACTGCACAGATGCAAGCCACAGAACTGTAGATTGCTTTATTAGTATTTCCGCAGTGCGGCTATTGGAGAAAGGATGGTCCAGACAGCATTTCTTCCAGCATCAAACAGAAATGTGACATACATAAAGACAGCATCGCTTTTGAAGTGCAACACTGGCATCTTTCGGATCCTGTTGCTGAAACGTGCAGTTTTACAACATAATTTTAGAGAAGAGCCAGCCTGTTTTAGTATGATCTCAAACTCAGTTATATTTTGACAATAATTTTTTAACTCACCCAAGCTTTATCACACTTTTTGCTTTCAGCTAGGATTTAGCATACTTTCAAACTTTGTTGAGATTAAGAATACCTTCACACTTTGCTGAGAATAAGAATACTTTCACACTTAGCTGAGATTAAGAATACTTTCACACTTTGTTGAGATTAAGAATACTTTCACACTTTGTTGAGATTAAGAATACTTTCACACTTAGCTGAGGTTTTGAATACTTTCACACTTAGCTGAGGTTTAGAACATTTTCACACTTAGCTGAGGTTTAGAACACTTTCACACTTAGCTGAGGATTAGAACACTTTCACACTTAGCTGAGGATTAGAACACTTTCACACTTAGCTGAGGTTTAGAATACTTTCACACTTAGCTGAGGTTTAGAATACTTTCACACTTAGCTGAGGTTTAGAACACTTTCACACTTAGCTGAGGTTTAGAACACTTTCACACTTAGCTGAGGTTTAGAATACTTTCACACTTAGCTGAGGTTTAGAATATTTTAACACCTAGCTGAGGTTTAGAACACTTTCACACTTAGCTGAGGTTTTGAATACTTTCACATTTAGCTGAGGTTTTGAATACTTTCACACTTAGCTGAGGTTTAGAACACTTTCACACTTAACTGAGGTTTTGAATAGTTTCACATTTAGCTGAGGTTTAGGATACTTTCACACTTAGCTGAGGTTTAGAATACTTTCACACTTAGCTGAGGTTTAGAACACTTTCACACTTAACTGAGGTTTTGAATAGTTTCACATTTAGCTGAGGTTTAGGATACTTTCACACTTAGCTGAGGTTTAGAATACTTTCACACTTAGCTGGGGTTTAGCATACTTTCACATTTGGCTAAGATTTATTTTACCTTTGCCCTCAGATCAGGCATGATCAGCCTTCTGGTTCACAGCTCAGATTTAGGATACTCTTACACTCAGTACAGTTCTGTAACACCTTTACACCACACTGAGGCTTATAATGTCTTTAAACTCAGTACAGGTCTGTATCACCTTTACACCACACTGAGGCTTATAATGTCTTTAAACTCAGTACAGGTCTGTATCACCTTTACACCACACTGAGGCTTGTAATGTCTTTAAACTCAGTACAGGTCTGTATCACCTTTACACCATACTATGGTTTATAATGTCTTTATACTCTATGCGGGTTTAGCAAATCTTTAAAATCAGCTAAGATTCAGCATACCATTACACTCAGATAAACTTTACCTTGAGGCTCAGTACAATTAGCACACCCTTATAGTTAGTTAAGCTTATTGGCCATCACTCACCTCAGTCTGTACCATGGCTGGCCTCTGAGTTCGAAGCATCTTGACTGTCTGAAACATGTCCACCACCCCCTCATACCTCATCCTCTCTAGAACAATACTCAGTGTGATGAACACACCAGTTCTTCCTACACCAGCGCTGAAAACACAAACATTTAAATCCTGTCAAATACTGGCTACACTAGAAATCAACACATACAATTAGTGCTGATAATTTACTCTAAATATAGTATACAGCCAGCAAAAAAAACTGAGTATCATCATGACCATCTGTGTCTGCTACAAGTCAGTTCTGTTGGATCAATCTTTGTTTGCTACAAGTCAGTTATGTCAGATCATGACTATCTTTGCTACAAGTCAGTTCTGTCAGATTATGACTATCTTTGCTACAAGTCAGTTCTGTCAGATTATGACTATCTTTGCTACAAGTCAGTTCTGTCAGATTATGACTATCTTTGCTACAAGTCAGTTCTGTCAGATTATGACTATCTTTGCTACAAGTCAGTTCTGTCAGATTATGACTATCTTTGCTACAAGTCAGTTCTGTCAGATTATGACTATCTTTGCTACAAGTCAGTTCTGTCAGATCATGACTATCTTTGCTACAAGTCAGTTCTGTCAGATCATGACTATCTTTGCTACAAGTCAGTTCTGTCAGATCATGACTATCTTTGCTACAAGTCAGTTCTGCTGGATCACGGACATACAAATCATACATACAGAATGGTATGTCTACAGCATCTTGGGCACAATGTTTTCTCTAAGGAATGATTTGACATGTGCAAAAATATTTTTTGCAAGAGCAATAATTTATGCAATCCAAAAAATTATGAGAAGCAAGTTTCAGTCTGAATGTGAACAGCTAAAAAGTCACCATCTTTACTGAGCAATGTGACAAATGTATAAGGGACAGCCAAAAAAAAAAATGTGTATGTGAGCAATCATTTATGCATTCACCTTACAGGGAACAATGCTTGGGCATTAAACTGTACATAAGAGGGTGAATGAAATGAAAGTTAGAAAATGCAAATAAAACTTCTGAAAGAACAGAGATCCCTTAATAGTACCATCTGTCTGCACCAATTTTGGTGATTTCAGTAAGTAGACAGTACCACTGTTACTAAGCAGCAAGCTGAGAACGGTGCAAGGTAAGATGGTGACAATGTTACAGACATACTCCAAGGAAGAAAGAAGTGCACTCTGTCATCTAATTCTTCTCCACCTCTCTATGTGAAATACATGCAGCATACAGCAAACTGTGCATGTGCAGTGCTCAAATCTAAAACTGCGCTACAAAGTTCAAGACAGGCAAAATAAGCTTATATGTTGCTGACTGCTCTGGTCAAGCATACAAGGGACTATGTGCACTGGTGGCGGACAAGTGAGGACGAAGGGGCTTTTTTTGTGTGACTAGAATTCAGGTGCTGGCTTACAAGTGAGGCAAATACACAGCAAGGTATGGAGACTATATTAAAAAATAGGGATGTTACTTTTTTCTGTACTAAATAAATGTTTTGTGTAATTATACAAGGTATTTTCTAACTTTCATTTGAATTACCCTCATATAAAGTAAAATGTGTACAATGTCTTGATATAATCAGGGAATGAATAGAAAGTTTTAAGCTATCTTTAGACAGAGATGAAACCAGCTTTAGTTACATGATCTACTGACAGACATAGATGTGGTCAAGAAATGATGAAACTAGCAAGTGACAGAAAGCAATCTTAGCTCAAACATGTCACAAACAATGATGAGGCAAACTACCAAGCTGACATTATCTCAAGAACAGATAAATTCACGTGTTATATGGCAAATAGGATCATAAAGAAAAGACAGAAAGAAGCATGTACAAATATTACTGATACACACAGAGACAGAGCCACATACAAGTAGTATTTTCTAAAATGTATCAAAATAAGGAAAATATTTAAAGCCCTGTATGAAAAAAATATGAAATAATTAAAACCTGCGCAAAACAGAGAACACTTCTCATGAAAATATAAATAAAGATGACTTTGTTACACAAAACAATATAGAAAAATGACACATTCTGAAACTATGTTTTGTGAAGAGACAATTTACTATGAAATTTAAGAGCCTGGACAGAATTACTGTGAAAAACAATGTAAAAACTTAAAAAAATACAAGACTACATCCCTTCTCATTTCCATAATTAAAAAAGGTGAGCTCAGCTATTCTAGTTGACTAACTCTGAGCTGTACTAACCTGCAGTGCACTGAGATTGGACCCTCCTGACCAAATTGTTCTTTTGTCTTATGAACCTGGCCTATGAAATCAATGAAACCTTCTCCAGATTTTGGTACACCCTGTTCTGGCCAATCAGTGAACTGGAACTGTCTAATGGTTCTGGACTGGCCATCCTAAATTAATAAAGACAGCAGTACAAAAACCAGCTCAGAAATGATATACTAACTTCATATATGCTATTGCCCACAATTTTAAACACAGAAATTTACACTGTGAAACATACACTTGAAACATACTATTTTAACAAAATCACACCATAAAAACATTCTTGTAGTATATAATTTTAGTAAAAATCACACAAGAAAACATATGCCTGTGACATGTAATCTAAATTTTAAAAATGACAACAGAAAAATGACAAACTATTTTAGACATACCCTGGCATCTGTGACCTTGAATTCTCTAAGAATGTACTGTGGCATGTTGTACTCTGTCATAGGGTCCACCACAAAATACTGGTATCTGGCTGACCTTTCACTTGGCCAATACTGATGACATTTTTCCTGAAATCATGAGCATGGAAAACTTTGTTACAAACATGAGACAAAACATGACACTTCTTCTGAAGCCATCAAAAAAGGACAACTTTAGTACAAATAGAAGAGATAAAGATTAGAAGCTGATACTATGATTATATATGAATGTTAGAACAATAAGAAATGTGCATATGTTGAAGTCTGAGGGCATATCTTGAAACAAATTACAGACTATGAGTTCTGTATGAAAATAAATATGAAATATAAACTATGAACATGAGAAAAAAGATTTAAAAATCACCCTCTGGCATAGAGAGAAAGGACCATTATCCATGCACTTCATACATATCCATAGGTACTCTGATCTCCTCTTTAACACCTCCTTCAGCATCAATCAATCAATCAATCAATCAATCAATCAATCAATTAAGTGCTGTGCCACATTTCTCACCACAAATCCCTGTCTTTAGACTTGATTATGAGATCCACCAATGACTTTCTTCCTAGTCACACTGAAAGCCCATCTAGTAACTTCTCTCTCTGTTTCTTCTTCCCTCAATTTTTCCAGTTGCCACAACGTGTTCCAATTTTCCTCTTCTCAGGAAATGTTCTACAAATCTCACTTGTCTGCCTCTGATCTTTGCTGTAATTTGCCTTTTAACTCCAGCCTCTCTTATGACTTCTTCATTGGTTTTCTTAGCTGTCTATGGTACCTTCAACACCCACCTTATGAACCACATTTCCATGGCCTCCACTTCTCACTGTACTCTCTTATTCACAGACCATGCTTCACACCCATAAAACAAAATTGGCTCGATTTAACATTTAAGTACTTGGAATCTTGTTTCCATTGATACAGATCTGTTGCACAAGATGTTTCTCATTTTCTGACTTGGCCTGAGCACGTCTGCTTTTTATTTTGCTGTGACATTTTCCATCAGCTGTTATTATTGTTCCTGAGTACTTGAGTCTATCAACTTGTTTCAGTTCTGTACCATCGATGGTAATGCTACGTTTTGGTGGTATTCTTTTCTTTGAGATGATCATCACTTCGGTCTTCTTTTTATTCAGGCTGAGACTTTTACTTTTACGAACCACATTCTAACATTATTAGAAGAGCCTGTATGCTCCTTCAGAATACAGTAACTGATTAGACCTGTTCTTTGTTGGCTGACCATCTGCCTGAAGTTCTTGATGAATTGTTCTGGGCCACCTGAAGTTTCACCCCCCCCCCCCCCCAAACACATAGAACAGAGCTGAAGTTTCCATGAGGTACAGAGAGCAACCCAGTCCCACATGGCTAGAAGAATGTTTGAGCTCTCTGAACATAATGGAAACTGGTTTTCTCATGGATATAACTCACTTAGCTATTGATTTTAGCCCTCAAACTGCTACATACCCAACCACATGTATGCAATATTTACATGGAGCAGCAGATATACATCTAACTGGCATAAATATACTAGTTTTCAGCAGATTAATAACAAACATGGACACATTAACTATGGACACTATTAACTCTACAGAAACAAACTACATATGTCCTGACAGGTTTTTAGCACAGGCATGGAAATATAGTTTAATAGTAGACTGATTAATACTGCTCTTCCGACGTCTGTGAGTTAGTAGTGAAGCACACTTATGTTTGATGCTATGACACTATTCTGTCAAGTTCTGCTGGTGTTGTATGCTAGTGATGAAAATGGCAATGTGCTTATTACACTAAGCTCCAAACTCATTCTGATGGTCAGCTATGTGATGCAGCACAAGCTTATGCTTGTTACAAAGAAGAAACCACACATGGGTGGCAATGCTTGCTATATAAATAAACTCACTCATACACACAGTACAGGCACAAATGTCAGTTACCCTGCCCATTTCCCGTAGTTTAGTTAGCATGACAATAATGGTAGAGTTATGCTCCCATAACATCCTCCAAAAATCCTCTGTGGTCTCGGCTAAAGGACCTTGTGTTGCTATGTATGCTTTCTTGTAACGGTAGCCCTGTGAAAGCACACAACAGCACAAACACAAATTACAAAAATGTCATGCACAACCTGAAGAAGCATGAGTTGCATCTCTGTCAAGTTAGTTTTCTTTTATTCTAAATCTTTTCTCACAAACTTTCTGCTGAACTTAACACAAATAATGCTGATCTGCAGCTGATATATGAAGCAGCTCAGGATGTAGTTCTCATGAGGCATAACAAGAAAATGTATAGCTAATCACTGCTGAGAAGTCTGGGATTTCACCACAAACTACATGCAGTGAATTCAGTGGATATTCTAGAGACAAGCAGAAGAAATAATTGATGTTAATGGTGCTAAAACTTCCTTGAGGAAGTTCTCAAGAAGGCAAGAGAAACAAAGAAAATTATAATGAAAATCAGAAAGGGCCAATCCAATTAGAGGGGTATGTTTGGAGGAGAGGAAGGCTAGAGCACTTACGTAACGGCAACAGGGAAAACTGAAGGCAAACAAGACAGAGCAGACCAGGAGAAAAGATGTTTGATGGTCTGGCATCCTGGCACGGGAAATGCTTAGTGACAAGCCTGTTGAGATGTACAAGGGATCGGGGGTTATGGAAAGACATGATATCCTACACCTGCTGGCAGGGACCTTGAGAGAGAGAGAGTGATGTTCAAACCCTGCTTAAGCCTGATGTGAACAGTGGCAGAGAAAGGATGTCACCTCTATGGAGCACCTCTATGGAGCACCTCTATGGAGCACCTCTATGGAGCACCTCTATGGAGCACCTCTATGGAGCACCTCTATGGAGCACCTCTATGGAGCACCTCTATGGAGCACCTCTATGGAGCACCTCTATGGAATGTGGAACAAAACCAAAATGATAAATACATTCCACAGCCACCAAGTGGAGGGTCACAATCTGAGAAGTGACTCTGATTAACAAAGCTGAATAAAATCAAACAATGTATAAGAATAAACAAATAAAATATAAGCACTGACAACACTTCACAGATCTTGGTCATACAATAACAATGCAAAATGTAACTCACTGACACTAAATAATTAAATGGATTTCAAAATCAATCAATAAATGAAACACTGAAAAATAAAGAACTGAAGCCATTATACAAGGGGAAGTCACTAAGTAACTCGCAAACTGAAATATTTTATCAGTGGCAGCTATCAGGTAGTATTTAAATATATCCTTAGATAGTACCATCATCCAACTTTATAATAGTTGTATGTAGGGGGTGCTGGGAGTTACATGTGCATGCGCAAAGCAATAACAAAATGGCTACCCAGCTGTATGTACCAAAGAAGAACAGAGAAGTGTAGTGTGATTTTTGTGGGCTGAAAGACATTCAGTTGAGGACAATCATAAGGAAATGATTACAGTTTATGCTGAAAAGTGTTTATCACGTAAAGGGGTCTATAACTGAGTAAAAGAATTTTCTCAGGGACGCACCAAAATTGTTGACAAAGTCCGACTTGGCCGTCCTGTTCAAACAGAAGCGACTGTGCAATGTGTGAATGAGATTATCAGTGCTGATAGATGAGTAACGATAGACAGTGTAGCAAGTGCAACTGGATGTTCACATGGCTTAGCCTACAGAATAATGCACGAGCAATTGAATTTTCGGAAAGTTTGCTCACGTTGAAAACATCCTGGTCTGCTGACTAGAGGTGTGCTTCTCCTTCATGACAATGCCAGACCACATACGGCTCAGTTAACCCAAGAGAAAATTAGCCAGTTGGGTTGGGAAGTTCTTGAACATCCACCCTACAGTCCTGATCTAGCTCCAAGTGTTTTTCACCTGTTTGGTCCATTGAAAAACCACCTTGGTGGGAGAAAATTCTCGAGTGAAGGTGGAAACGGAAGTAAAAAAAAATGGTTCAGAAATCAGACTCCTGATTTTTATGCCATGCGTATTGCATCACTGATTACACGATGGGACAAATGTATCAATGTTAGTGGCAATTACGTTGAGAAATAGGGTAATAATGTAGGTTCAAAAATTAAGTTTTCAAATTATTGTCGCATTTAGTTTTTTTTTTTTTTAGTAACAGACATTTGTGAGTTACTTATTGACTTCTCCTCGTAAATGCAGATATACTGATAAACAGAATTTCTTTTATAGGTTTTAAAAAAAAAGAATTAAAGCCATTATGTAGATATATTGATAAACAACATTTCTTTTATAGGTGGAAAAAAAAAAGAATTAAAGCCATTATGTAGATATACTGATAAACAGAATTTCTTTTATAGGTGAAAAAAAAAAAAAAAATGAAAGCCATTATGTAGATATACTGATAAACAGAATTTCTTTTATAGGTGGAAAAAAAAGAGGAATTAAAGCCATTATAAATGCAGATATACTGATAAACAGAATTTCTTTTATAGGTGAAAAAAAAGAACTAAACCCATTATAAATGCAGATATACTGATAAACAGAATTTCTTTTATAGGTGAAAAAAAAGAATTAAAGCCATTATAAATGTAGATGTACTGATAAACAGAATTTCTTTTATAGGTGAAAAAGAAATTTTGTAACAAGTAAAAAAAGACAAGTGAAATAGTGAATAATGACACAGGGCTTAATAAAGCTGTGAGTGAGGGAACATGAGTATATAAGCAAGAAGAGGAAAATATGAACAGGAAACAATCTCCCATGCGTTCACTGCCCTGAGTGAGTGGAGAACCCATTACAAACAAACATTCAGAGACATGGAGGAAGCACAGGTTACATTACACTTGCCAACTTCCAACAAACTCATGAGATAAAAGTCTGAGCAGGTGATTTTGTTGAGAAGAAAAAAGACGACTGATATAAACTACAGCGACAGTGGGCGACTTGCACACTCACATCTATAAAGCTGGCATTGATGTAGTCAGAGCCGTCCACACCGCGGATGGGCTGTAAGCAAACTCTTGTTGTTTCATCTGAAAACATTACAGGGTTACAGGAGATGATGCACTTAGAAGCACCAAACTGATCAAACTAATTAATCATAGTTAACTCTGAAATGACTGGGTACTGTAACTTCACAGATAACATGATAACTAATCATACAAAAATCATGAAACAACAAAAGTTAACCTTCTCAAGATTATGTTCAACATGGTATTGGTGATGTGGCTTATACAACTACTCCCCTAAACATCTGGAAAATCTCATGCAAAACTTTTTTTTACCAATTATATATATATATATTATATATATATATATATATATATATATATATATATATATATATATATATATATATATATACATACATAGCATATTTTTTTTTCTCAAAAGGAAAACATTGACAATATTTAAAATTAATCAATTAATGGTTGTAAAATGTTAAATTTTTCCCACAAATCAGGGAAGTTAAAAAATCTGTTTGTTTCTTTTTTTTTTTTTGAAAAAAAAAAAAAACAAGCCTTGAATGATTTAATATAAATACCCCCCCCCCAAAAAAAAAGAGAAAAATAAGATGATGTTTTCAGACAAAAACAACAGCAGGACCTGGAAACATTTTCCTTGTCAGTAAGGATCATGAAACACTACAGTAACAGAGTAAAATCTTTACTTCATGAGATAAGTATCCCAGCTATAGTGAAGAAATATATCCAACCCTACATGGTAAAATGTTATCCAGATGGTTCAAATATCCAAACTTACATGGTAAAATGTTATCCAGATGGTTCAAATATCCAAACTTACATGGTAAAATGTTATCCAGATGGTTCAAATATCCAAACTTACATGGTAAAATGTTATCCAGATGGTTCAAATATCCAAACTTACATGGTAAAATGTTATCCAGATGGTTCAAATATCCAAACTTACATGGTAAAATGTTAACCAGATGGTTCAAATATCCAAACTTACATGGTAAAATGTTAACCAGATGGTTCAAATATCCAAACTTACATGGTAAAATGTTAACCAGGCGGTTCTTGAACTTGTTCACTGCCAGGTTTGCACTAACAAATCTGTTTGGACTGGCCTTGACATTGGCTAATCTCTGTCAATGTAATAATGCACAAGTGTAAAATATTCTTAGAACTTTGCAAACATTTTTATAAATGTTAACATTTACAGTTATGTTTCACATATGAATCTAGAATAACCTTGTATTACACACCCTAAAGTATTCCATTCTGATCAATGGCATTCTTACAGTAAACCTCTTCCTCTCACAAAACCCATTTTAGATCCTCAAGTATTCTCTCAGTACAGGAGAAACAGACACAGTTCTAAATGTAACTTGTTAGAAATTATTTTAATGAATGTTAAAGAATATATGTTAGAAGAACAGTACTGAAAATGTATTTTTGTTTATGCACATGCCTGCATGTGCATGCATGCTATCTTGTTAGATTAACTACCTCTTCTCTTATATTGTGAATGTAACAGTCTAATTTTGCACTATTTTTTATGTTTTCTTTCATATAATTTGTATGCTTTTATTAAGCTGAGTGTGTGGGAAGAATGAAAGATGGAGTGATGAAGGGCAGAATGTAAGACAGACCTGCGTGCCCAATTCTTTATCCTTTAAAAATAAAGATCATTCATTCATTCATTCTCCCAATGTTAAACCTTCAATAAATCTCTTCCTGTCACATGACCCATGCCAGATTATGCCTTATCTAACTAGTGCCAAACCTCCGGTGAACACCCTTCAATCACATGATCAATATGAAACTAATGAGAAATTTTCCATGGCTCTTACATAGCAAACATATCATGTACATCATGTTCATTTCTCTCCCTCTGCCAGAACCAGTAAACACAATTGTAAGAAGTGATCAGTTCATGGTGGTTATTTAACTTTCAACTTTATTTTTTTTTCTGTTTAATTTATCTGCTTTCATCTGCAGGTTAAGAAAAATAATAGTGGTGTCACCACGAAAATGGGTCCCAGTTATGTATGCTAATTTATGGGCTTTCTAGAAGTCAAATCATGGGAAACCTACACTGCAGACTCCTAGAACGCTATAATAGGTACACTGATGATGGTACTGGAGTTACCACTATGACAAAGGACAAGCTAAAAAATGTTACTGAATTCCCCGACTCACTTAATAAGAACATCAAATTCACTTATGAAATTTCTTACAAGTCTGTCAACTTTTTAGAAGTTAAAATATCAACTGGAACAGACAGGCTTGTCACACCTGTATTTTACAAGCCCGCCGACAGCCACACATATTTACTTTACGCCTCCTCTCATCTTGAAACTTGTAAGAATTCCATCCCATACTCCCAACTCCTCCAGTCCAGCATTGGACTTTCTCACCAGAAAACCTCAGCATGATTAGGATACACATACATCCCAGTATGGGTGTGTTTAGGATGTGACCGACCTCTAGAGCGAAGGTACTGTGACATTAGTAGCCATCAAGTTTCACCCCTGGTGTAAGCTAGTTTAGGCACAATTCACCAGTATGGGTGTATTTTGGACTTGGCTGGCCTCTAGAGCAGAGGTGCCATGGTATGAGTAGCTCTCGCAGCGATACTGCTGGACATATCGATTAAGCTTCACTTCATCCTTTCCACCACCTTTTCATATCAGTGCCACACAGCTACCCTAATTGCTTTTCCACATTTTCTTCCTTGGCTGGGTTTTAAACTAATAAAAGCGCTCTTTCCATGAGGGTTGGAGCTTGGTAAACATATATTAGCTCTAGAATTGCCACAGTTATCCAAGCAGGATCGTGTCATCTAAAGAACCTTGACTAAATTAATGAGCCATTCACAGTTTCACCATGAAAGTGTGAACTTAGAAATGCATGGCTTAATCTTTGATTTGGCAGGATCAACCAGATAGCTTTCTTCACCGAACCTTAGTCAGATATCTGCCGATAGACCAATGCAGGGCAAGGGAGACAGCGTTCTGCTCAAAGCAGATCCCTTTCAACCCCGGTGGCGTTTCATTTCCTTTAACCGGCGGCAGCCAGCTCTCTCTGCTCTAACGAATAAGAAGAAAGCCCGGTACCCACAATCAAACGCACATTACATACTGCAGACCCAATACTCTTTGCGAGAGATGGGCCAATTTCGAGACCATAGTACACCACAGACAAACCACTCGCTTCTGCATTGAAACACCTTAACCCTCGCCATCCGGGAAGGGAGCGAAAGCCTTTCTCCCCATGCACGGAACTTGAGAGCGCATTTTTGCCAAAAGAATGGTTGGCCTGTGCAACAGCAGCTCGCACTGTGCAGCTCAGGGCAGCTGACATTAAGTCTGGTTTATCTGCTTTCATCTCCAGGTTATGTTTGGTTTATCTGCTTTCATCTCCAGGTTATGTTTGCTTTATCTGCTTTCATCTCCAGGTTATGTTTGCTTTATCTGCTTTCATCTCCAGGTTATGTTTGGTTTATCTGCTTTCATCTCTAGGTTATGTTTGGTTTATCTGCTTTCATCTCCAGGTTATGTTTGGTTTATCTGCTTCCATCTCCAGGTCAGGAGGTTAAGTCCAACATACATGGGATTTATCTTCACACAATATCAGGACTGATCTCTGTCAGTGCAAATATTTTATGACAACACACACAGTTCATAACAACCATAACTTTCAGGTCACGGAAACAGATCCAGTGGACTGACCTTGAACTCTAATTCCATTCCAGTGACAGCCTGGCCGGGTTCTGGTGCGGTCAGCTTCTGTATATGTGCAGCTAAATTTCTAGCTGGGACCTCTGTGTTGCCACACTGTACTGCTTCCAGCAGTGCATCGTGGATAAAAATGTACTGATCCTCAGTTTGTACCATGTAGTTTCGCTGTGCCCGAAGACAGGTCACATGACCATAGATATCCACTGTCATCTCATGCTTGATACGCTCCAGCATGGCATCAATCACAATGAAGGCTCCAGTCCTTCCAACACCAGCACTAACAAATAAAAACAACAGATATTTTTTATCTAGTGTTTATCTCTAGATGTAGTGCTAGTCTATATATGTAGTGTCTGTAAACATATTGCAAGTCTCTAGTGCTAGTCTCTAGGTGTAGTGTCTCTTGATGAAGTGTAAGTCTATATACATCCTGCAAGTCTATAGATGCAGTGTAGGTCTCTAGATGCAGCGCAAGTCTATAAACATACTGCAAGTCTCTGAATGTAGTGCAAGTCTCTAGATGTAATGCAAGTCTCTACATGTAATGCAAGACTACAAACATATTGCAAGTCTCTAGGTGCAGTGCAAGTCTCCAGTAGCACTGCCAAGTATCTACATGTACTGCAAGTCTCTAGAAGCCATGCCAAGTCTTTATAAACAATTAAGTTTCTAAAAGTCAGTTTCTCCCTCAGCTTACAAAGGCTACACCTATTCCTCAACAAGAACTGCAATGCTGGTTTTATATCATTTTCTTCAGTGATTGATTAAACACAGTTGCATGGTGTCTTTACTGCTCATAGTTTAACTGCTTACAGTGTCAATGATGAGACTGGAGTAGTATGCTTGAAGAGTACTGAGTGCATCAAAGATAATGAACTGTCAATGTTTTAATATGTGTGTGTTATGTATGACAGAAATAGTCTTCTAGTAAGTTTAAATGCCTTTCATGCAATGATCACTTACTTGAAGGTAAAAGAAAATAATACTTCTGTGTAAAAAAAAAAAGTAAAGATAGTCCCATAGCAAATGCCGTAGGGGGTGAAGCGTTAGAGACCTCATTATGCTGGGTCATCAGCGTATGAGGTAGGGTGACCAGTTCCTTTCCTCGCTGCCTTTACTTCCCAGATTTTCTCTGGTACCCATTTTACGAGGCTGGGTCGACCTCGGGGCCGTATTGGTCGGGAAAAAAAAATCCCGCTCAGCTGGGGATTTGAACCCTCGACCATTTGGTTGCTAGACGAGTGATCTAACCACTACGCTAGCCGGCCCCTTATACTTCTGTGACAAGATCTTTTTAGACTGGTATATCATTTATTTACAGCCAAGACTGTTGTATCATGTGCATCTTATCTTCTCTACAGCCAAGACTGCTGTATCATTTGCATCTTATCTTCTCTACAGCCAAGACTGCTGTATCATTTGCATCTTATCTTCTCTACAGCCAAGACTGCTGTATCATTCATTCATATATTGTATCATTTATATGTGTAGTCTCTATACAATAAGAACACTTTATCATTCATATGTGCATGTTGTACAAAGCAAGAAGGATTTTTCTTATCAGCAGGCTGCAACTTTTCTCACTGTTTCTGCAGAGATTTCTACATTCAGTGATCATCTTTTCTTCAGGTCATGTGATAGTAAACAGTGAAAAGATGAGCCTGAAATTTCTTGTACCAACCACTGAATCAATGTGATGTTAGCTTACGCTTTCTTCTTATCCAACATTCAAGTACTTTTGTCATTTTAAATTTGAAGGTAAATTTCCTGGATGAAGTTTTTTTTTTTCTGTGGCTTGCATTGAACCTACCCTTGTAAGTAATGATTATTGTTGTTATTACTATTATTGATGAATATGATTATGAAAATATACTGTAAAGAAAATAGTAACATCAAAAAGCGACAGAGAAAAATGAAGAGGAAAGGAAGAGAAAAGTACAGAACTTCCATGACACAAGAACGAGACACAGACAAAAGTAAACAGTGGAAACAATGAATAGAAAAAGATGAGACTCAGTGACGCTGACATGTAGGAAAGACAAAAGGACACCAGAAAGTTGGATGGTCCAGTGATAACAAAGCAGTGACTGGACGTTGACACGTGTAAACAAAAAAGACGAATAGAAAAGGCAGACAATGAAAAGCGAGGTCACAATAAACCTCCGACATGAAATAGCAAGATAATGACTTAGGTAAATAACTTGACACTTGACACCTGTTAGGCGACGCGCGTTAGAAAGCGATTGCACATGGTTTTTAAATAAAGAGGTGACCAACTCGGCCAGCTGACCAATTAAATATTTAGAGGCGTGGCCTATTTGACAATTGACTTACGACATATAAGTAATGGGGCAGTTTTAATGACGGACAATCAGAACGCTCATGGGAACCAGTGGACATCTGAAGGGTGGTGCCAAAATACTTATTGGTTAATCCATCAAGCTACACTGGAAGATAAAAAGGTGTGCGTAGAGAATGAGAAAAACGAAGAACGAACTAAGAAGAGGAACCAAGTAGTGGGGAATGAGGAAGAAGAAGAAACAGAGGAGGGAGCCCGAAGACGGAAGAACAGACAATAAGAACAAGGAAGAAGAACCAAGAAGAATGAAAGGGGGAACGAGGAAGAAGATGAGACAGAGGGCGGGGCCCAAAGACAGTGGAACAAGGATGGTCAGTGAACTGAGTCTGGTCCACACAAGAGAAGAAGAGAAGGACAGAGAATCAGAGAAGAACAGCAGAAGGAGAACACACACCTGAGAAGACACGAGAGAGAAAGAAGATATATGTAATGACAGTTGGAACAGATGGACAATTAGAGCAATAGATACTCAGGAAAAGCAGTCTTGCAGAAGTAGTTCTAGGACAGACTGAAGATCTGTTTCAAGTGATTATGAATATTTGTTACTTTGAAACTTCGAGTAGAGTCGTGTAACTGATTGACCATGTATTTCAAATGGAAAATAGTACAGAGTTTAGAATGTCTTCGTATCAAGTATAGAGTAATGTGAAGTTGAGAACACTGAGAAATGCTGCATGTAGAATATGATAGTTTGATACTGATGTGCTTCAATGACGAAACTAATGAAGATTATGTCACACTGCATCTTAGTACAAAGGATGTTGTGAATTCTAAGTCGAGTATCTTCTTTGTCAGAATTAAATGAATTCTGTAGAGAATATCATCGTACTTGCTCTCCTCTGATTTAGTGAAGTGTAATATTTGTGAAACATCTATGTGTTATGACAAAGAACACTTCGACTATCAGTCATTAAAAGAGAAATATATGACACACAATTTCAATACTATAATGGTGCCATCAATGATAGATAATTCACACAATCTACATTGTTATACTATAGCATTATCCATGAGTGTGCTTGCATACTGAATCACTGTACAATAGAACTAACTACAAACATCTGTATCCTTTCTTGCACGCTGACTCATAGTAAAAGAGAACTATCTAGAAACCTTTGTATCCCTGATTGCACACTGACTCATTATAAAATAGAATATCTAGAAACCTCTGTACTCCTGCAGTAAGCCTCAGGAAAACTTGTCTAGAAACATCCCTGTGCTTTCTATGCAAATACCATAGCGAATATTTTTTTTTTTTGTATGGTGGAATTACCTGCAGTGAACAATGATAGATCCAGCATCTGGTGGGTTACTGGCCTTAACACGTCTCATAAACATGAGCAGGGGAGTAGGGTGGTCAGGAACGCCGTGATCTGGCCAGGCAGTAAACTGGAACTGACGAACTTCACGCTTCTCAGCAAACCCATACTGTACATACAAAACAAATGTGCCCTTATACATGGAAGCCAGAGATGGAATATCAGAAAATCATCTACATAACAGAGGATATCACTTCACTTACACTATAACCTGTAGCTAAACAGACTTAAGTGAAGTAAATGTAACTAGAATACTTGAATAGTCATTTAACACAGCAGTTAGTCTCCATAAGATCAGTCTCCATAACTTGTTTCTTGAATGAACTTCCTGACATTTAATCTATCATGAACTTCCTGACATTTAACATATCACAAACTTCTTGACATTTAATATATCATGAACTTCCTGACATTTAACCTATCACAAACTTCCTGACATTTAACCTATCATGGACTTCCTGACATTTAACCTATCATGGACTTCCTGACATTTAACCTATCATGAACATCCTGACATTTAACCTATCATGGACTTCCTGACATTTAACCTATCATGAACATCCTGACATTTAACCTATCATGGACTTCCTGACATTTAACCTATCATGGACTTCCTGACATTTAACCTATCATGAACTTCCTGACATTTAACCTATCATGGACTTCCTGACATTTAACCTATCATGGACTTCCTGACATTTAACCTATCATGAACATCCTGACATTTAACCTATCATGAACTGTCCATATTTCCTCAAATAGAACAAAACAGCTATTGCATAAAAAAAGACAGCAACTGACATATCTGATGGATATCACTTTGTTAGTAGCTTAAGCACACATACAGAAGCTTTGACATTTCATTTGGGACATACATGACTGATGAACTAATATAAAATATGCTAAGTCAATAACACTTACTCTAGACATGTGGAAGGTGCGCATGGTGTACGTGGCCAATTCTGTTACATCAACCAGATGTACATGCATCAGCCCGTATGTCTCGGCTCCTCGAGAAGGCCAATATTGATCACATTTGATCTGTGAGATTACGAACATATATAAAGTAAACTTTTAGCCTCCTGTGTATGAATGAATGAAATTTTCAGATTCTTAAAAATGTCCAATCTTGGCACACAAAGAACATTAAAACTGTACTTACATGACAAGTGTAAAGACAGTTTGGCTTTCATTATCTGTTGTGTAGTTTTTCTGACAGAACAGTGTATATATCACTTTGTGTTTAGTGACCTAGGAATAATGTTATCATCTACATACAATAAAATACAAAATATGTATTAAAACCTCCCTACAAAAATAAGAAAGATGAGCATGGGATACCCAGTAACAGAACAAAGACATAAGCATACATACTATAACTTCATCATATGTTACAACTAAGAAAACAGCGCACACACACACACACACACAACCACTTCATCCCTTCTGACCCTCTCCTTCTGAGTTGTCTGTTTTAACAGTTTAGTATTGTGTCTCTATCTTCTTGGAGATGGGGAAGGAAAGGTGGCCAGACGTGATACTGATCACATCACCCTATAGTGTGCTGACAGGTCAAGGAAAATATGGCCACTAACATTACATTCCTATGTCTCTAAGGCATGACAGGGTTACCTTTACTTTACTGTTTACTCTGTCTTCTTATATAAGTCTAGCAACACAATATCAAATGTGTCTCTATCTTCTTATACAAGTCTAGCAATACAATATGAAATGTGTCTCTATCTTCTTACATAAATCTAGCAACACAATATCACATGTTTCTTATCCTATGAACGAGTTAAATCCTCTAATCTTGTGTGCTCTTCTTCTTGTTCCAGTTTTTACAGCTCAGTTGACTGCATGCTTCAGGATAGAGATAGGTGAACATCCATGACATTATCTTGAGAAGTCAGTCCACCACTCCTGTTCTAAACCTGTCTTATAAGCTCTTCAGCAAACTTGGCTGTTTTGTCTTCACTCCAGTATTATTTAGTTTCAACGTGCTCAAGCACCTGATATTCTGGCCTAAGCAAAGTAACAATCAAACTTATTACAACAAGGAACACAATGCTGCATGCTGTCATATAAACAGCAGATGCAGTGTTTGATTGAAATCTGAGATGTAGTTAGATATTAATGGTAATTATTAGAGACAGATGATATTAACAATGCCTATTTGATATTTCCAGAAGCAGGAAAATCGGTGGAAAACTGTGAGTTAATAATACATTCGGGCAGAGATAATGGGAAATACCAAGGAGTGGGTATAATTGCAGTATAATTACTGTACCAGCAAAGAGCCTTACAGAATGGGAACCAGAGAACAGTCATATATTAAGAGCATGATACAAAATAAGGCACGGAAGAGTGGCAATCATACAATGCTATGCACCCATGAACGATGAAGATGATGAAATAAAAGATGATTTCTATCACCAACTACAACAATTCATTAACAAATTACCTAAACATGACATCTTAATTGTCATGGGAGACTTCAATGCGAAGGTAGGAAAAGATAACACCAACGTCAAAAAAGTAATGGGGAAAGATGGAATTGATGCAGTAAATCAGAATGGAGAAAGATTAATTGAAATATGTCTAACAGAGTGCATGGTCATTGGAGGAACAATATTTCTACAGAGATACATAAAACAACATGGATATCTCCAGATGATAGAACCAGAAATCAGACTGATCATTTTTGTATTAGAAAGCAATTCAGAACATCTCTGATAGATGTAAAAGCATACAGGAGTGCAGATATCAACAGTAATCACAATCTGTGTATAGGAAAAACAAAGCTAAAACTGAAAAGCCAACGCAAGAAATCAATACTCAGAAAGATAAACGGCCACAGCCTACAAGAAGAAAATACTAACAGTAATTTCAATCTGAAATTTACCAAACAGTTTGCAGCACTCAGTGAGATACAGATGAATTATGGAATTCTTACAGCACAGCCATAATCACAGCAGCAAAAGCAAGTGCTAGACTGCAATCATCAAGCAGAAAAGCATGGATATCAGATAACACATGGAAATACATACATGAAAGATGAGCAGCCAAATTAGCCATGTTGAATGTAAAGACAGATCTTGGAATAGATTTGGCAAAAGCAACATACAAAGAGGTAGACAGTAAAGTAAAAAGTTCAGCTAGAAGGGATAAAAAAGAATACATAGACAATATGGCAAAAGAAGCAAAGAAGGCAGTAAAAACAGGAGGTGGCAAAACTCTATATAACATGCAAAAGGTATTATTGCATCCAAGGTACTATTGCATCCAAAGAAAGGTCAATCTTTAGAAAAACTGGCACCCTATTAACATCAAGTAAAGACCAAAAGCAAAGATGGGCCGAACACTTCCAAGAAATATTTAATCGACCACCCCAAATGAATTAATAAATCTTGAAATCGATTTACCAATCCCACAACTAAATGTCAATCTAGATGAAATTATACTGAATGAAATTGAAATAGCAGCGAATCTAATGGCTAACAAGAACGCTGCAGGCGAAGATGAAATAACAACTGAAATGTTAAAAGCTATTAACAGTGACAACATGAGCCAACTACAGAGAATGTTTAATAAAACCTGGAAAGAAGAAAAGGTCCCTTCTAAATGGAAAAAAGGAATCATTGTTAAAATACCAAAAAAAAAAAAAAAGGCAACCTTAGCAACTTAAATAACTGGAGAGGAGTAACTTTACTATCAGATGTGTTAAAAGTATTTTGCAAAGCTATTCTGAATAGAATTAGATATAGTGGATACTGCACTGAGAGAAGAACAGGCAGGATTTCAACAAGGGAGAAGCTGTCTTGACCAGATCTTTACTCTCAGAATAATACTTGAAGAACATATTAAAAAGCAAAAACCATTAATCCTCAAATTCAGACTTTAAAAAAGGCATTTGACAGATACACAGAGATTCATTGTGGAGAATTTTAAGACAGTATGGAGTATCATCTAAAACTGTCAACATTATTAGAAACCTCTACAATGGATATGTTTGTGCAGTCAACACAGATGAAGGAATGAATGAATGGTTCTAGACTGAAACAGGCATGATACAAGGATGTACATATCTCCCTTGCTTTTTGGAATTGCCATAGACTTCATAATGAAAAAATGCTGCACAGGTAAAATGGGCATTGACTGGGTACATGGGACCCAAATGGAAGATCTTGATTTTGCAGATGACATAATTCTTATCAATGCAATGTGAACTCAATGCAAGAAAAAACAGATACCCTGTCTTCACTGGCTAGTAAAACAGGACTTGAAATTAACAAGGAATAAACAAAAATAATGAAACCTCATTAGTCATGAAGGAAAAATATACGTAGAAGGAATAGCTATAGAAGTAAACCAATTTGAATACCTTGGCAGCTACATGGACCAGGATGGTGACACCAGAAAGGAAGTTAGAATGCAAAATGCAAAAGCAGCATTGAGATCCAAGAATCTTGAGAACATATGGAATTCAAAAATTATAAGCACAAAAACCAAGTTAAGATTATTAAATTCAAATGTAATATTCACCCTCATTTATGCATGTGAAAACTGGAAAACAACTAAAGAAATAGACAAGAAATTAGACTCTTTTGAAAACAAATGCCTAAGGAAAATACTCAGTATAAAGTGGAAAGAATTCAAGAACAATGCAGAGACAAGACAGATGAGCAAATAACAACCTGTCTCATGGGTGATCAGAAAAAGAAGATGAACATATGTCAGTCATGTGATGAAAAGAAACAATCAGAGGATTCCAAAACAAGCTATCAAAAGGAACATGACAGGCCGAATAAAAAGAGGTTGACCACATGAAACTCTAAAGAGGATATTGCTAAGGAAAGCCAATTCAGTGGGCATTTGATGAGATTTAAAAACTTGCCAAAAACAGGAAAACTTGGCAAACTACCATGCAAGCCATATGTGACTTAACGGCACTGGAAGGATGTAAGATTTGATCAAGTTTAGATATCAACAGTAAGTATTAAAGATATCTCAGATATTAACAGAAAGTGTTATGAGACATCAAAGATATTAACAGGAAGTGTTAGAGATATCTCAAATACAACAGAAAGTGTTAGTGATATCTTAGGTATTAACAGAATGTATTAGAGATATAAGGAATACTTCCTGCAAAATTATACTGGTTGTTATGCCGACGACTCAAACATTCGTACCCGAGAACGCTCTTCCAGCCTGGTCATCATGACAATCGTTGCTGATCTCTGCTCCCACACCATCCTCCAGAAGTCACCAAATGTCTCTGGCAGGGGTCCCTGCACAATTCAAATGTTTAAAACTAGTATATAAACTTTAAAACTAGTCTATAAACTTTAAAATGATACAAGAGACCTAGACATTTTTTTTTTACATTCAGCAGATGATGAGCTGGGCAAAGTTCCATAATAAGAGGAGTGAGCTTTGAACAACTTCCTATTGCCTTTTACTGAATTCACAACTTGTGTTTAGTGTAATCCAGTGTGTCAGGTATACATCTTTACAACTGGCTTGACCGTAAGTTACCTGTAGCAGGTGTCCAACCTACGATCGCTTAAGTTACAGCATAAACTGTGCTTACTTACACATTCTAAGCTAAGCTTAAATCTCAGTTTAAAAAGTGCTTCAGTATAATTCACTAAAACACTACATTTGTGCAAATTCTAGTACAATGTAATGTTTCAAAATATCTATAAAAATTGTGGATACTCATAATTTATACAAAGATAACACAACCAGACACATAGTACATGTCAGGGATCAATAGGGGAAAGTCAAAATAAGAAGAAATAAAAAGACTACAAGAAAAAAAAAAACATCTGGGATACAGAGCAAGGAAGGAGCAAAGATGACTGTGGTGGTGAAGGAACAAAATGATCAAGGTCAGCTGATCAACATCCTAGCACACATGGTTCCTGGTGCCCAATGACATGTTGCTGCAACTGAGAAATGGTACAAAAACCAACACAGTCCTCACAGTGATGGATCCTGATGAAGGGCCAATTTTCTGGGACTGCACTCTAGAAATTTATGCTAAATACTGGACCCATATTCCAGCTAACTTAATGCCAATTTTTCAAGATCATCTCACCAGCAACTACAAGCACATCCAGTTTTCATTTACAGATACACCCTCATTCGTCAGCATGTTCCTTGTAGAACTTTGCCTCCCTAACAGCTCTCTTGGAGGCTTCATGGTTGTAAGCAAGATGCCTTCCTGCTGATGCATCCATTCACAAATTATCAACAATGTCTTGCAGCCATCTTCACCTTAGTCTCCCTATCTTTCTTCTTCCTATTATGTACCACTCCAAGACTGTCTTCTCCAAACTCTCATGATGTATCTGAAATATTTAAGTTCTTTCTATTTAATCTTCTTTACTAACCAACCTTCTTCAATATTAAATTCTTGTAATATGGATATATTGCTCTTTTTTTGTGTCCATGATATTTGAAGGACTCTTCTACAGCATTTACATCCAAAGATATATTTAGATATACCCTACAAGAGCAAAAAAGCAACAATGGTGAAATGGAGATTATAAAAGATGAGCTACTTACCTGGGTAGCTATATAAGCATTTTGTTTGCGATATCCGTCCATATAGTTGGCATTAATATAATCACTGCCTAGGATACCTTCCATTGGTTGCAAGATAACCCTTGAGTGATCATAGGCAATGACATTCGCGTAGCGATTCTTGGGTTTGTTTACTTCTAGGTTTGAGTTGTCCCAGGTGAACTGCTGACCAGGTTCTATGCTCTCATACTCCTGGGAGAACTTGAAGTTGTCATTGGCTTTCAGAGCATCAATATGTTCTGCTAGTCTGTCTATTGGAATTGGTGGGTGGCTGATCATTGCTGGAACACAGAAACATTAGACTGTCTATACTTGTCAAGAAGAAGGAATATTCCTCATGTAATATCATTACAAAAATAATCAAACTTCCCATTAATCAAAATGGAAAATACACGTAGAAGGGACAGATGTCGAAGATGTCAATCAATTTGCATACCTTGGCAGCTACATAGACCAGGATGTTAACACCAGAAAGGAAGTTAGAATTGTAAAACCAGCATCGACCTTCAAGAATCTTGAGAACTAAATAAATAGACAAGAAATTAGGCTCTTTTGAAAACAAATGCCTAAGGAAAATACTCGGCATCAAGTGGAACAAATTCAAGAACAATGCAAGAGATAAGACAGATGACTGAACAACCACCAGTCTCATGGGTGATCAGGAAAAGGAGACGGACATATATTTGTCACGTGATGAGATGAAACAGTCAGAGAATCCCAAAACAAGCTATCAAGTGGAACACAACAGGCCAAAGAAAAAGAGGCAGACCACGTGAAACTCTGAAGATGACATTATTAAGAGAGGCCAAATTAATAGGCATAAAATCCATTGATAAGATTGAAAGGCTCGGTGAAGACAAGAAAAATTGGTGAACTACCTTGCGAACCCTATGTGACGTCTAACGTCACGGGAAGGTATAAGATAATATCATTACTAAGGTTGAGCACTGATTTTCTATCAACTCTGCTTCCTCAGCCTTGCTAGATTTGAATGGGTTTGCTATAAAACAGGAGTATGAAAAATGCACTGTAAAACATGAAAACTATTATTAACTAAACAAAAAGTAAATGTATATTCATGTAACTATGATAGGATCACATAAAATAAGCAAAATAACCGAACTACCATCTACAAATGCAAGGCAAATAATAAAAAATGTCACACTTTTGTCAAAAGCAGTCTCATGACCAACAAATGTTCCATGCACTACATAAGAGTGGCATTCTGTGGGCATCCAGAAAACAACATGTCACAATTTTTCCACATTAAAACATGTATGGGATCATTCTTTCCAGGTAAATGGTGGTCTGCCTGCTTTACATTCATAATTATGACAATAATAAACTGAACTTGTGTGCAGTCTGCAGTTGTGAGAGTGTTTATAAGTCATCCTCTAATGATAGCAAGGCAACAACCCTGGGCACCCTACACATGGACAAAGCAGACCTAATAACGGCCACCCTATTAAAATTACAGGGAGAGGAGCCAAACAAAAAAAAAAAAAACTGAATGCAGCACTTATTACCAAAGACTATATGAAAGAGGAATAATGAAAGGCAGTGGCAGACAATCAGAACTTTGCAGAAAAGCTAACTGCAGACAACCAATGCAGCATTGGCATCATCACCCAGCATACACTATGAAAAACATTGAGGTAAAGGCTGAGCACATATAGGAGTGTTCAAAGAGCAAGGAGGCCCATCTCTAGGCCAGCAGAAGAGCATGGCTGTTCTTCCTGTCCAAGTCCTCTAGTGTGTTCAAGTGTCTGCCCTGATTCTCAGCTTTGTGAATTAAAGCTGGACAAAACCATTCCTTGGTTGCAGTTGTGTCACAGCAGCCAGAGGTGACAACTGATGTGGTCCCTGTTACTGGAGCTCACTGACATGCCTCAGCACTGTGAAACCCTGGAAGTGGATTGATTTATTGTGTACTCTCCAGAAAATGAGGAAAACAATGACACTTGACTTGTCTAATATATGCCATTAAGACTGTTACCAGTCAGAAGAGCAAACAAACAGCACTGGAAATGTTTGCTCTAGGGTGTTAAAGGGACTAGTTAATGAGATTTATCAACATAAAACATCTGCTGGGTTGTGGTGAAGTACATATTATCTCACTAATTAGTTGGATATCTCATGCTGTTTCTCTACATGTATTAGTACTTTGCTTGTGTGCTTCCAGTTTCTGATAGACTTAGAGAAGGCACATGCAACTGTACCTGGTGTTTGATAGTGCTGTCTTCTCATCTCAACTGGGTCTATTGAATATGATGGTGGTTCAATCATCAGTGCCTTTGCTTCAGGCTCCATTGGATCACCCTTTGTATTTTTCTTCTTTCTGCCAAAACACATTTACTGAAGATTGAAACACTGAAGTAACACAAGAGATAAAGTAACTGACTACATCTGGTTAGGCTTATTAATAATAAGAAAATAAAACATGCCTCATATTTAAAAATTTTTTTTTGTTTAATATACATTTGTTTTGCTACAGGAACTAACAAAGAAAGAAAATAGTTTAACTGCTGTTTTTTTTCACATAAGAATGCCAAGACATAACAAATACAATGTAAGCTACAATGTAGAACACAGAACATATATTATTCAACTATTCTGTTAACAAACCTCCTTTATTCTAGGTATTGTATTTTGTATGTAAATGACTAAAGATACTGGTGCTAGTTTGGTTGTATGATAAAAGAGCAGCACTGGCTAGAAATAAACCAAGCATAAACTTCTTCCTCAGCTTTCCAAGCCATTAACATTCACTGCTGCAGATAAAGTTCACTCCAGTTCCTCTCTATTCCTACCTTCTCTCTCTAGCTGGTGACACAAAATTCCTTTATATCTTCTTCTATGTTGTCTTTCCATCTCTATCTTGATCTAGCTCTAGGTATTGTTTCCTTCATCTCTTGTACATACATATAGTTTGCCTGTTCTCTATCATTCTTTTTACATGACCCAATCAGCATAACCTGTTCAGTTTCAACATGTTTATAATTCACTGTGATTTAAATAAGCTGTTAAGTTCAGTGTTCTTTCTAGCTCTCCATTTCCCACTGTTGCTATCCTTTATGGGCCATAGATTATTCTTAGGATCTTGTTCTCAACGACCTGCAAATGTTGTTCATCTTTTTTTTGTTGTACTCCACATTTCTGATCCACACAAGCATAAACAGAAACCAAAATAAAAAAACTTGAAAACAAAAGGAAACAGAAACACTGTAATATGGTACAATAGGTGTCATTTTAAACTTCACCTTTACAAAGATTATGTGACACTGGATTTTATTTTTAGAATGATGCTTGTGAAGTTTATGTGACACTGGTTATAGCTTTCAGGATGCTTCATATAAGATTATGTCCAGCATGCAAGGAGACTGATAATGGTAAGAAGTAAGTTTTCTGTGACAAACTGGTTACAGACATATAAATATTTATTTACTACAAGGCTCATCTTCAAGAAGCCTAATTTAAATCCTCAAAACAATTAAAATAGTAAAACTCTCTATCTGTTATTATTATAATGATTAAAAATGCTAGAATAGTGTGAAGTGATCGAGTTACCTCATGAAGGTGAAGCATATAATGGCACATATAACAATGACAATGACAGCCCCAGCACATGTCGGTGCAACAATGGTGAGCAGAGCACTAGCATCTGCATCATTAAAATCCTTCACTTGCTCATTAGGTTCAAATATCTCTCTATCAGTGGAGGTAATGCCCCCGGGTCCTCGGCCTGGTGGCTCTGGGTCGGGTCTGGATGAGATGCTCATCTCTTCTGACAGGTCACTTGATGTGTACAAACGCTGTGGATGTCAAACATATCATATCATGAACAAAGATCATCACAAATAGCTACAGAAATGTCCTCTGTCAAACTAACATTAATCAAATCAAAGGTGAATCATAAATGCTTCTAGAAACTTCTTTCTCTGTTGTTCATCTGCTGCAGGCTTGGACACACAATATCTTATTTTTCTTTCAAGAACTTGTAGCCATGTGTAGAAGGTAAACCAATGTATTCTGCCATACAAACAATCTTCCAAAACCCATCTCTACAGCCTGGTTCACTGAAGGGTGATAGCAGTGACTCCAATTTACAAACTAAAACAAAGTTCTTGTTCCAATTTCTCTGTTGCCACTTCCCTATTTTCTGGATCAAATTTCTTTTCTCTAGAGAATAGGATTTGTACAGAATGTAGCAATTTTAATCTGCTCAAACTCCCATTCTGTCCTCCTTGTAGTGTAGATTTGATCTAACTGAAGACTACAGATCAGGTGAAATGCCATGTCCAATGATGATAATGCATGAAATGCCATGTCTACTGATGATAACATATGAAATGCCATGTCTACTGATGACAACATGTGAAATGCCATGTCTACTGATGATGTGAAAGTGGAAAGAAAACAAACCCTAACCTATCTATGTTTTGAAAATATTCACTTCTATTACTATAAATCCAAAGAGTTTTCTGCCTGCCTCACCTGATCAACAGAATACGCTCTCAGGAAAACACGGTAGCCATCATTAACATTAAGTGGCCGATTGGAAAATGAACCATACTCTTGGTTGTTGCCCAGATAAAATTCTGGTGGGAGAGACTGTGACTCAAATCTGGCAGCAATATAAGGATGGGCAGCAGGTATGTCTGTGCTCATCCTCTCTTTGGTAAGCTGAAACAAAGTAAACAAGCCATTGCTTGAGAAACAAAAGGTAAATATATGCATATATTATTTTTTTTTTTTTTTTAAGCTGTGCTTATCTAAAGAACTGAAAATACAGGAAAAAAATAACTACATGATACTGATGCTGACTTCTATCTTTCGCAGTATAATTACTTCAAACCTACATTAAAACTTGTAATCAGTTTATATTGACATTTCTAGTCACTCATACTTTCTCCATCTTGCATAACAGTATGTGACTTTTTGTGAGATAAATTATCACATTTGTGACTATCAACAATGTTTATAGTCACAGAACAGATGTTTGTTATATTCAGATGATTTTCACATGAAGCCAAGATATAATTACATAAGAGTCAACTGATGATATTTAAGCACGATCAAAACAGGTCTAATAAGTAGGACACTCTCTGTGCAGGAAGGAAAGCAACAGCACAGCTCTTCAGTTCATCAAAGAAATAACCCCCCTCCCTCAGAGTCAAGCAATTTAACCATCAAAATAGGTCTTTATACTGTACTATGAACCAGTTTATATTTAGGTGTAACTAGGTCAATCTTTATAACATGAATCAGTTTAGAATTTGGCATGATTAACCACAATTTTCACCACTTAAGATAGGCTATTAAAACATTTACCACTGATATTCATCAAACAGTACTGTTCAGTAGATTACTGTCAGGAATTCACATTAATATGCCCTGACAGGCATAAAATAATTTCTATATTTAATTAAACATACACACATCCTTTCCCCAGCCAGACTTTAAAAAAAAAAAAAATATAAACAGAAAAAAAAAAAAAGTGAACAGACCTCTTCAAGAGTGTAGTCTGATGGCACTTTAGTTAAGCCAGATTTTGATGGGACCACTACAACATGGTAATGGCTGATTGGACCATTTTTCTCTGATGCTCGCTTTAGTTTCAGTTGGATGGTACCCTTCTGTATAGCCAAGATTGTTGGTCTCTCCACAGGTGGTGGAGCTGAAAGTGATCATAGTTTTCAGTACATAATGCCATTATAGTGTGTTCAAACAAGTATATATATATATATATGTTGAGGAAAAAAAACCCAACTCATCTATGTTTTAAATAGCCACTAGTCACACTGACATATGTAACAGTTATTGGAATCACAGTCAAATGTTAGTGACTAATATCCTTTTGCAGTCATAGATATAATTGTTAATGTCAGGGAAAACAAAAGAACTGAGGATGGAATTTTTGTTTCACATGTCATCTAATTTCCAGATGTCAAGTCAGTGGTATTTGTGTGTTTTGGCTCATTCACAACTGGCTCAAGGCCTGTCCTATTTTTCTTCAACAGGTTATGTCATAGCCTCTTTCCTTTCATGTACTGACTGCTCCGACCACAGTAAAATCAAATGCTACGATATATTTTCCATGTACAAGGGTTCTCCTTATAAAAGTGTCATATAAATGTTGCTGCAAAACTGATGTTTAGGCAAATCCCAAACTCACATCAGTCATACAACTGTTCCCTGGTTAAGTGCTATCAAACAAAAGACAATTCATATCTAGATAATTAAAATGGTGAAGATGGTGTCAAATAGGCAATCAGCATACTTTAGCTTGGCAATCAGCACAGCATACCTTCGTTGATATGTCAGCATCGAGAATGACAAACCATTGCTGACCAAGACCCTGTCCCACATATAACAGGCCTAGCCTGGCTAACAGGGCAATGAGTGTCTACTAAAGAAGCACTGCACATCCTCTCCTTTGTTTTAGCTGCACTCAAGGACTGACACAACCCACTTCCCAAGCCAGCATGATTCTCTGCCTCAACATCTCACCACATGAACACCACACCAGCCTGCAGTTGCTGGGAGACTGAAGAAGAAGAAGAATGAAAGCACTGGAAAAGATGACGAGGACCTGGAAACTCACCATTGATCAGAGTCTCCGTCACAAGAGTCTGTTGGGAGCCTTCTTCTCCGTCTCTGAAAACTGCGCTGATGTTGAACTCACATTTCATCTTTGGCTTCAGGCCAGTGACTGTCCAGGTGGTCACCTGACTTGGTATCTTCACTTCTTTAACCTCAATAAACTCCTGTTTTAGTTCACTGTCCTCGCGATAGCTCTTGATACCATCATAACGAAGCTGTGGTGGAGAGCACGCCATTAGTAGCAATCAATCAGTCAATCAATCAATCAATCAATCAAGTGCCATGCTGCATGGAGTAGGCAATCATTTCTCTCCACAATTCCCTGTCTTTAGACTTGATTATGAGATCCGCTGGTGACTTTCTTCCTAGTCATACTGACAGCCCATCCAGTAACTTCTCTGTCTTCCTCTTTCTCTTCTTCCCTCAATTTTTTCAGTTGCCACAATGTGTTAAAATTTTCATCTTCTCAGAAAATGTCCTACAAATCTCACTTGTCTGCCTCTGATCTTTGGAGTGATTTGCCTTTCAACTCCAGCCTCTCTTGCTTTTTTGGAATTGCCATAGACTTTATAAAGAAAAAAATGTTGCAAAGGTAAAATGGGCATTGATTGGGTACATTAGACTCAACTAGAAGATCTTGATTTTGCAGATAACATAACTCTTATCAGTGACAATGTGAAATCAAAGTAAGTAAAAACAGATACCTTGTCTTCAATGGCTAGTAAAATAGGACTTGAAATTAACAAGATAAAACAAAAATAATGAAACTTCTCATTAACCACAAAGGACAAATATATGTAGAAGGAACAGCTGTTGAAGAAGTAAACCATTTTACACATCTCGGCAGCTACACAGACCAGGATGGTGACATCAGAAAAGAAGCAAAAGCAGCTTTGACCTTCAAGAACATATGGCATTCAAAACTTATAAGCACAAAAACCAAGTTAAGATTATTAAATTCAAATGTAATATCCACCCTCATTTATGCATGTGAAAACTGGAAAACAACTAAAGAAAGAGACAACAAATTAGACTGTTGTGAAAACAAATGCCTAAGGAAAATACTCAGTATAAAGTGGAATGAATTCAAGAACAACACAGAGATAAGACAGATGAGCAAATAACAACCTGTCTCATGGGTGATCACAAAAAGAAGATGGACATATGTCAGTTATGTGATGAGATCAGAGGGTCCCCAAACAAGCTATCAAATGGAACATAACAGGCTGAAGAAAAAGAGGTCGACCACGTGAAACTCTAAAGAGGACATTGTTAAGAGAGGCCAGTTCAGTGGGCATAACATCCCTTGATGAGACTGAAAAACTCACCGAAGACAGGAAATCTTGGCGAAATACACTGTGAGCCTTATGTGACGTTTAGCGGCACGGGAATGAAGTAAGATGTATTTTTTTTTTTTAAGATTCAGATAAAAACTTAACAATCAACCCATTTTTTTTCTTCTCACTCCTCTGTTATATTTCACTTATTTTTGTTTAAAACATACTGGGGATATGATAACTGGGTTTCCCAATATCTTAATACATATCCCAATATCTTAAAATCTTCACTATTGATCCCTACTTGTGACTTAAGTGAATTAAATAAATTTATAGGTAGCAACTGTGCAAATATAAAGCAACCCAGTATTCCTTTCATGTCAGTTAGTGAAGTCTACAATTATCTTTCATCTTTAAAAAACAACTCAGCAGGACTTGATGAAATTAGCAACAAGATATTTCGCTATACAACCCCAATAATTATAGATACTATAACATAAATTTACAATCACTGCATTGCACACTGTCATTTTCCTCAGGTTTTTAAAACTGCAAAAATATATCCCCTTTTTGAATCTGGTTCAGAGAAAAATCCCTCAAGCTACAGACCAATTTCCATTCTATCAACTTTATCAAAACCCCTGGAAAAACACATACAAAAAAAAAAAACAACCTTACAACATGCAAGAAAATGACTTGATTGTTGACTGCCAGTCAGGTTTTCGACTGAAACATTCCTCCACACAGCTTTCACAAAAATTAATGAATACTGGTTATTTATAAATTATGTGGTGCTGCCTTTGTGGACTTTAAAAAGCAACTGACATGATTGATCATGAAGTCCTAGTTGGAAAGCTTGAGATTCACAGATTACACCCTGACTTGACAAAATTTATTAAATCTTTTCTTTCCAACAGACAACAGGTAGTTTGCCTCAAAAACTGTAAGTCAAGTTCATCTGTGGTTGGTAATGGTGTTCCATAAGGATCTATTCTTGGTCCTCTCCTTTTCACCATCTACATCAATGTCAGCTTCTATTAGATCTAACCATATATGTCAGCTTCTGTTAGATCTAACCATACGTGTCAGCTTCTACTGGATCTAACCATACATATCAGCTTCTATTAGATCTAAACACACACAGTTACCAGTTTCTCTATGATTATGACTTCACATACTGGTAACCTAATGGTAAACTTACCACATAGGTCTGAACATCATCTCTCTTTGGCTTATCCCAAGACAGCTTGACCTGGTTGGTGAGTCTCTGAGTGACTCTGAATCTCTGTACTGCATCATCACGTTCTGGCCACGGAGGAACATCGTGGATGTATTATATATCAGCATGGGTGTATCATAAAATGCATCAGTGTTGGTTGGTTAGTACATAAGGATTTTGCGTGAAAATATGAAAACATTCACAATGGCATAACTGAACAAACTGAACACAGAAATCTGAAGTGAAAACCTTCAAATCAGAACTTTTTTTTTTTTTTTTCATTCAGTCTGAAAGGTTTTAGTTTGTTTTTCTTTCCCCTTGTGTTCTTTCTCTGATCTGAATTCATGGTTCAAATATAAACTTTGTTACCATGTACTGAAAGCTTTGAAACATTCACTTCAAATATAAACTTTGTTACCATGTACTGAAAGCTTTGAAATATTCACTTCAAATATAAACTTTGAAGCATTCACTTCAGATATACATCTTTTTGCTGTATACTGAAAGTTTCGAAACATTCATTTTAGATATACAGCTTTTTGTTGTATACTGAAAGCTTTGAAACATTCACATCAAATATAAACTTTTTTACCATGTACTGAAAGCTTTGAAACATTCACTTCAGATATAAACTTTTTTGTTGTGTACTGAAAGCTTTGACACTCTCAAAGAACATTTCCTTGACTGGTAGTAGCTATTAAGTGGTCATTGACACTCTCAAAGAACATTTCCTTGACTGGTAGTAGCTATTAAGTGGTCACTGACACTCTCAAAGAACATTTCCTTGACTGGTAGTAGCTATTAAGTGGTCATTGACACTCTCAAAGAACATTTCCTTGACTGGTAGTAGCTATTAAGTGGTCACTGACACTCTCAAAGAACATTTCCTTGACTGGTAGTAGCTATTAAGTGGTCACTGACACTCTCAAAGAACATTTCCTTGACTGGTAGTAGCTATTAAGTGGTCACTGACACTCTCAAAGAACATTTCCTTGACTGGTAGTAGCTATTAAGTGGTCATTGACACTCTCAAAGAACATTTCCTTGACTGGTAGTAGCTATTAAGTGGTCATTGACACTCTCAAAGAACATTTCCTTGACTGGTAGTAGCTATTAAGTGGTCACTGACACTCTCAAAGAACATTTCCTTGACTGGTAGTAGCTATTAAGTGGTCACTGACACTCTCAAAATCTTCACTATTGATCCCTACTTGTGACTTAAGTGAATTAAATAAATTTATAGGTAGCAACTGTGCAAATATAAAGCAACCCAGTATTCCTTTCATGTCAGTTAGTGAAGTCTACAATTATCTTTCATCTTTAAAAAACAACTCAGCAGGACTTGATGAAATTAGCAACAAGATATTTCGCTATACAACCCCAATAATTATAGATACTATAACATAAATTTACAATCACTGCATTGCACACTGTCATTTTCCTCAGGTTTTTAAAACTGCAAAAATATATCCCCTTTTTGAATCTGGTTCAGAGAAAAATCCCTCAAGCTACAGACCAATTTCCATTCTATCAACTTTATCAAAACCCCTGGAAAAACACATACAAAAAAAAAATTAGATAATGTTTATTTATAGAAATGCATCAAAAGAATGTTAATAATAACTTTCAGGCAGATTAGAAAAAAATGACAAATGTTGACTTACGAATGTCCCTGACATCAGTTGTGACCACTTCAGATAAATTTCCATAGCGACCATCTACGGACTTTGCCTGCACACGAACAGCATACACGGTGTAAGGTTCGAGGCCTGTAATATCGGCCACAGTGTATGGACCAGTTTCCATCTGTTGCCAGGCATACATGGCTGGAGTGGCAAACATATTGTAGAAGATTTTATATCCAGAAACAGAAGTGTCTGGTTCATCCCAGCGGACCTCAACCGTGGTATCTGATGTGCGGCGCACTTTCACATTCCTAGGAGGTGGGGGCACTGAAACGATGGAAATTTCAGTCTGTGAAAATGGAATATATACTTGACTGGTAGTAGCTATTAAGTGGTCACTGACAAAGAACATTTCCTTGACTGGTAGTAGCTATTAAGTGGTCATTGACACTCTCAAAGAACATTTCCTTGACTGGTAGTAGCTATTAAGTGCTCACTGACACTCTCAAAGAACATTTCCTTGACTGGTAGTAGCTATTAAGTGGTCACTGACAAAGAACATTTCCTTGACTGGTAGTAGCTATTAAGTGGTCACTGACAAAGAACATTTCCTTGACTGGTAGTAGCTATTAAGTGGTCACTGACAAAGAACATTTCCTTGACTGGTAGTAGCTATTAAGTGGTCACTGACAAAGAACATTTCCTTGACTGGTAGTAGCTATTAAGTGCTCACTGACAAAGAACATTTCCTTGACTGGTAGTAGCTATTAAGTGCTCACTGACAAAGAACATTTCCTTGACTGGTAGTAGCTATTAAGTGCTCATCTTGGACCTGCCACATAGCAGAATGTGTTTGCTCCTAACTTACACAAAAAAAAAATTAGATAATGTTTATTTATAGAAATGCATCAAAAGAATGTTAATAATAACTTTCAGGCAGATTAGAAAAAAATGACAAATGTTGACTTACGAATGTCCCTGACATCAGTTGTGACCACTTCAGATAAATTTCCATAGCGACCATCTACGGACTTTGCCTGCACACGAACAGCATACACGGTGTAAGGTTCGAGGCCTGTAATATCGGCCACAGTGTATGGACCAGTTTCCATCTGTTGCCAGGCATACATGGCTGGAGTGGCAAACATATTGTAGAAGATTTTATATCCAGAAACAGAAGTGTCTGGTTCATCCCAGCGGACCTCAACCGTGGTATCTGATGTGCGGCGCACTTTCACATTCCTAGGAGGTGGGGGCACTGAAACGATGGAAATTTCAGTCTGTGAAAATGGAATATATACTTCTTGGTTCATGAGTCATAACTTACTAGTGGTAAACAAAAACATAACACATGAAGTAATCTTTTTCAGCTTTTCCCATCCTTCATTCCCTTGCTCACTTCACTCACTCACCTCACCTCAACTCACTCACTCATCCATGCACCTACCCACTCACTGATACACAAAATGAATGATTATGAGACACTATTAAAGACTATTTAAAACAAAAGAAGCAATTAATGAAAACCTGAGGCAAAAAAAAAAACACAAACTTCCAAGGCAGAATTTCACTGTATTAGAAAAGCAGGGCAAGAGACAAATGAAATTTCACTGCATTAGAAAAACAGAGAAACATGCAGAATTTCATTTTATTAGAAGAACTGGGAAGAAATAAAGAGTACCAGAAGCTATCATCTGCCTCTGGAACATGGTCAGATGATAACTTAAACTGAGCTGCATGTCATGCAGGTAAGATCACCCAAGACGGACACTGAAGAAAAAAAAAAAACCTACGTTTTATCACAGAAATAAGATGATGACTCAGTGTTAAATAATGAGATTAAAAACAAGCGTTATCTATGAGCCGTGCCAACTCACTTCTACCAAATGTTCTGAAATGAAGTCGGTTGCTCCAAGGCCCCGCTCCTCGACTTGTGTAGGCTTTAATCTTAAAGGTGTAGTCCGTGTTCATGTCCAATCCTACAAGGTCCACAAATGTGTCTGTGCTGTTGAGATCTTCCTCACTGACAGGGTCAGACAGCTTGTGATACGTGATCTGGTACATGACAATGTTACCATTACGGAAATTACGGGCTGGCAAGTCCCAGGTCAGGCGAACCGATGTCTCTGTAAGGCCTGTAGCTGTGAAATTCTGCGGTGGACCCGAGGGTGCTGACAAAAACAAGAAAATATGTGTGACGTGATGCTGAAGCACAGACGGGGAGATGATGTACTGGATATGATAATATAGAGCAACTTCAGCCAGCTACACTACTATACAAAGTCTTATATGGCAAGATGTATCCAACTTTTAAAACTATTACCGACACATCATTCTTCGGCCAGTTATTGTTAACTCTTGAGTGTTTTGTGTCACAACTGCAGCACCAGAACTGAATCAACTATTTGCTAACTTGTTTATTACATTAGCCACACACTTTAACCCCACAGATGTCACCAAAGTTAGGTTCCTGATTAGTGCCATCTGTTAATGTCTGTTACAGATTTTTGTCAAATGAATCTTCAGTTCATCTGATCACTTCTAAATGGTGAGTGAACATTAGCTCTAAAGATCACACAGAAGGTAACACCTTATGTCTTAAAGATGTAAAGATAAAGATAGATAGTCCCATAGCATATGCTGTAGGGGATAAAGCATTAGAGACCTCATTATGCTGGGCCATCAGTGTATGAGGTAGGGTGGCCAGTTCCTTTCCTCGCTGCCTTTCATTCCCAGAATTTCTCTGGTACGCATTTTGCGAGGCTAGGTCAACCTTAGGGCCATATTGGTCAGTTAAAAAAAAAACCACTCAGCTGAGGATTCGAACCATCGACCATTTGGTTGCTAGCCAGTCCTCAGCTACGCTAGCCAGTCCTCTTAAAGATGTAACAATGTTACAAACACATGAGAAATTAATCTTTGTTAATTCCTACATCATGCAAACTTCTGAATCTCTCCTCATTAAACTCAAAAAGGTAAATGCTGCTGCATTCACTTATAACAAAGGCTACAATGATACTTAAGTAAATTTGATGTAATTCTAACTTCCTAATTAAGATCTCATCTTCAACATATTTCTAGGACTGTTACAATTAGAGACAGTTGACCACAAGTGTGGTGTAACCATATCAAAGTAGAGTGCTGGAAATATGTTTTGAGAAAAACATATGAGATAGTAGACACTATTTGACATAGACCCTTCTGAAATTTTGAACCTCATACAGCCTATTGTAGAGAGCATAAAGTATCAGCATGGCACCTACTGATAAATTGTGGGCATCCAAAGAGTGACTGGAAATTAATTCAGTCCTTTCCCAGAATGCAACTAGATAAACAAATTTCCTGTTTCAGTTTTATAAAAAGCTCTTTGTAATCTTTGCATAAAAGACCGTAACATTTTCACTTGTTAACTATGCAAGTCAAGGAAGAATAAATTGCTTCAAGTGTAAAACTGGACAATTTTTATAACATGCGTTAAGAAGTGCATGGCTTCCAGCACTGCCATTTGTACATGATGGTAATAATGGCAAAAGACTGAGATAAATGCGACTGCTTTAACTATCTAACCTCCATCAGGTGTTGAGATTATCTCAACAGCTCTTTCTCCATAGTCCACCTCATTCTTGGCTGACACCCGAAACTCATATGTGGTCCCTTTATCTGTAGATGTACATTAAAGTGTATTTTTAAACCTTGATATCAATCAGTGCATGGTCTGAATTTATGATAAGAGTCAGTGTATGGTCAGAACTTGTGACACGAGTCAGTGTATGGTCAGAACTTGTGACACGAGTCAGTGTATGGTCAGAATTTGTGACATGAGTCAGTGTATGGTCAGAACTTGTGACACGAGTCAGTGTATGGTCAGAATTTGTGACATGAGTCAGTGTATGGTCAGAACTTGTGACATGAGTCAGTGTATGGTCAGAACTTGTGACACGAGTCAGTGTATGGTCAGAATTTGTGACATGAGTCAGTGTATGGTCAGAACTTGTGACATGAGTCAGTGTATGGTCAGAACTTGTGACATGAGTCAGTGTATGGTCAGAATTGAGTCAGTGTTTGGCTGGAACTTATGACATATGTCAGTGAATACCTAAAACTAATGAGCCAGTGAATGACTATAAGTCAGTAACTTTGGACATGTTCCAAGACTTACACAGAATGAAAGAATGAAGCAAGCTACCCACTTACCCAGTGTGCCTGAGAGGTAAGAAAACACATCAGAATTCAGTACATTTTCTTCGTATCTCTCCCCTCGAGGTCCCCAAATGATCTTGTAGTTCCTAATATCACCATGTGTCTCCAGCGGTGGCTGCCAGGTGACCTTCACATTGGGCGGGTCTTCCTGAATAAGGTCAACACGCAAATTCTTGGGAGGAGATGGCACTGGCAGGAAAACATGTAAAGTGCTTATTTAGTTTAATATCAATGAAAGTCTTTCAAAACTAGACACTAACAATCCTGCCACAGACAAAACATTTATTATTATTCTAAGCTACAATTCTACCTCAGAAAAAAACATCTATGATTCTAAGCTACAATTCTATCACAGAAAAACATTATTCTAAGCTACAATTCTACCTCAGAAAAAAACATCTATGATTCTAAGCTACAATTCTACCACAGAAAAACATATATTGTTCTCAGCTACAATTCTACCACAGAAAAACATATATTGTTCTCAGCTACAATTCTACCACAGAAAAACATATATTGTTCTCAGCTACAATTCTACCACAGAAAAACATATATTGTTCTCAGCTACAATTCTATCACAGAAAAACATCTATTATTCTAAGCTACAAGAAAATATCTGTGTGTTTATATATGTGTATAATAAAAATACCAGTCTCATGGGTGATCAGGAAAAGGAGATGGAAATATGATGGCCACATGATGAGAAGAAATGATCAGAGAATCCCAAAACAAGCTATCAAGTGGAACGCAACAGGCTGAAGAAAAAGAGGCAGACCATGTGAAACTTTAAAGAGGACATTGCTAAGAGAGGCCAAATTAATAGGCATAAAATCCCTTGATGAAATTGAAAAGCTTGTTGAAAACAGGAAATTGGCAAACTACCCTGCGAGCCCTATGTGATGTTTAACGGCACGGGAAGGATATAAGATAAGATAATAAAAATATTTCTAAAACTAAAATCTTTTCAAATCAACTTTCTGTACAATAATTCTTAAACAAATGTGTGAAGTGAAAGTGTACAAATGAAATAGTTCACTTTTTATTTTTCTGTTGTCTATATACTCTCAAGTTTAAATTCTCCATTCTTCATTCTCTATACCCAGTCCTCTCTCCTTAATTTTCTTCTTTCAGGATAAGAAGACTGTCCTGTCTTTCTTACCTTTCAGCAAAACACAGGTGTGCTTTAGCATTTAAAAAAAGCTTAATGCTTTAGTAATTATAAACAGAAAAAAGAAGGAACAGTAGAAAATCATCATCATCATCATCATCATCACTACCACTAAACCAACATGGTGTAGGTAAACTCCAAAGGTCATCATGTTATCTGACAACAATCATGTTAATGTACAGACTCTGTTCTCTCTCAGCTCCTTTTTCACTCTCTTCTCCTCCACGCTGCTTTATTCTGCAACCTCAACACTCCCGTTCTTATCACATCTCCTCCTGAGGAGAGGACTAGTATGGTCAACAATAAACTCTTCTAAAGCAAAAGCTACGCGCTGGAGACCAGCTGCTGTTACGCTCCAGTCAATTCAACTGTCCAGTTATCTTACCTGTGTTGGGGGAAACTACTTCTGAAAAAGGCAGACATCTGTCTACAAACTCTATCACACTGTGTAAACAGCTGTCAGTGCATGAGAAAAGATTATCACATAAAAATCATTTCCTTCAATACAGGACTAGGCTCATATGGCTGGCGAATAATCATATCTCAGATATGCATCATATCTCAGACATGCATAAACTATCTTTGTCCTACAACAAAAATACACATTCTAAAGGTATGCCTGAATTGTGCTTAATTTTAATTACTTTCCTTTTTTTTATTTTAAACTTGCCTTTTAGTCACTCAAAAGACTAACATGTTTCTCTGCCATGGTTTTCTAGTTTATTTTGTAGGTTCTCTCAAACTGAAATGAATTTTAGTTTTTACCTGCCCCTTTAGTGGTCAACACTCTCTGTTTACTCCTCAGACCATCTCCTTTCCTTGTGTATGCAGCCACCTGAATCAAGTATCTTGTGTCTGGCTTCAGGCCAGTAATTATGGCATCAGTCTTGGTTGGATCATGCGTATCATAGCTCTGCTCCCTAGCTTCAGGCATTGGCTCATCATTGCTGTTCACTTCGATGTAGTGGACCTGTATTGTGTGAACAGAAATAAATAAGTAATGGAACAACTGAAACTGATATTTTTTTAAAAAATAATGAAAAAAAAAATAAGAAACATATATCAAAATATTCTGGACATTTCAAAAGGCAGAAAAATTTACTGACAATCATAAATAAAAGCTGAAGGAAAAAAGAGTAAAAGGCTGATAATGATGCAGATAGGTAGACAAAATCAAGCTTAACCAAGTTTGCTGTGAAAGTAATATCCACTGCAGTGAACCTTCTTTGATGTGATGACAGCATGGGATGTTCATGAACTTACATCTACTATTATTTATTATCTAACACTTACAAACAACAGCCACCTCTATGAGATGCCATAAATATTAGGACTGGGATAAAAGCTTAATTTCTTTAATACAGAGAACAATTCCCACAATTTATCATATTCCTATAAGCCTCTCGTTCTGAGAGTATGATTTACTTATAAGCTAAAGATTCAATATCAGGTTAAAAAAATAAAAAAAAAATCTTGTGTTTTAATGCATACAATAATATTTCCAATGTGACCAAGCAGAAGTATAAGAAAATAATGATGATGCAGATTGAAGGCATGATATGGCTAAAAGTGTCAGCAAAACATAAGTAAAATGGAGAGATGTAATTCTGATACAATATACATGAATATGACATGTAAACATCAGGATTATTCAACATAATCCCATCAATTTGTACAGCTTTACACCAGCGCGAAATAAGTGCATGTACTCCTAGCCCGTACCAGATTTTCTCTTGATTGCATAGCCATTTCTTTGCTGCATGAATCATTCCTTTGTCATCTTCAAATCTTACCCCTTGGAGTGCATCTTTAAGTGGACCAAACCGATGGAAATCGGAGGATGCCAAATTGGGACTATAGGGTGGATGGGGTAGTACAGTCCAACCCATTTTGCTGATTGCTTCCCGTGTTGCTAGACATGTGTGAGGGCGCGCATTGTCGTGAAGGAGAAGCAAGTCTGCTCGATTCTTGTGCGGCCGAACTCTGCGAATACATTGATTGAGTTTTTTAAATGTCTTAATGTAAGCTTGCGAATTGATTGTCTCTCCTCTTGATATAACATCCACAAAAATCACGCCTTCAATGTCCCAAAAGACAGTGATCACAACCTTTCCAGCTGAACGAGTTGTCTTGAATTTTTTCTTCATGGTTACTGCGGATGATGCCACTCCATTGACTGTCTTTTTTGTCTCAGGTTCAAAATGATGTGGCCAGGTTTTGTCACCTGTTACGATCTTAGCCAAAAAGTTCTCTCCCTCAGAATTGAAACGCCAACAATTCAGAAGAAATTGCTTTCCTTTGCAGCTGATGGTCATTTGTGAGACTTCGAGGAACTCATCTTGCGCAAACCTTAAAAATTGTGAGAGCTATTATAACTGCATTTGCACTACCATTGCTGACTGACAGGTTTAAGGCCAATTGTTGAGTAGTGTATCAGTAAGAATAATGCCCTCAGCGCATTTCAACATTTCTGCCTTGGTGGCTGTGGCAGGACGTCCACAGCATGGCCGATCATGCAAGTCCTTATCTCCACTTACTGATTCTTTGATTCTCTGAATCCAGCGACCGACTGTACTCCTGTTGACTGCAAAACTTTATATATCACATAGATGCTTGTGAATGTTCACAACAGTTTCCTACTCTGCAACGTGAAATTCTATCACAATTTGCTGCTTATACCACAAATTGCTAACACGCTCCATTTCAACGATTAGGGCAGCAATATTCTTATTCTTTGGCTGGTTGCAGATGCAATTTGATTCACAAAATTGCCACATGCCATATTTAAAGTGTGCAAAATTTCATGCTTCTATCTTCATTATTAGCTGAAAAAAAAAGATGTAGTGCATTACTTTCTGAATGCCCCTCGTATACTATCATCATTATCATCATCATCATCATCATCATCAGTTGCCGTGTCAACTGGCATTGGCTATTATGCTTCTCCTGAGTACATCATCCTTCAAGCAGGCTATTAGCTCAATTTGTGATCTCCTCTCATGCCATCTCGTTAGACTGTCCAGTATCATTTCTCTTGGTCTTCCCCATGCTCTTCTTCCCTCTATTTTTCGTGTTGTTATAATATTTTCAATGCACCCCTCTTCTCACTGCATGTCCTATGAAAGTATATTGTCTCTCTCTTATTTTTTTGACAAGATTTTTTCTATCTCCAACTCTTCTCAAACATTCTCCATTATTTTTGCTGTTCAGGGAATTTGCAACATTCTTCTAATAAACCACATTTCTGCTGCTTCCAATGACTTTTGTGCAGACCTGCCTATTGTCTATGATTCACTTCCATATAACAAGATAGGTTCAATACAGCATTTTAGGACTCGTTTTTTTAACATTCAATGATAAGGATGTGTTGCATAAAATGTTTCTCGTTCTCTGAAATGCAGTCTTTGCTTGGCCTACTCCATTCCTAATTTCTGTTCTGCATTTCCCATCTGAAGTTATTACTGCTCCAAGGTATTTGAACTTCTGCACCTGATTTAGAATGGTTCCATTTAATTTTATTACTGCATTTTAGTGAATTCTGTTTCTTAGATATAACCATGGTCTCTATATTTTTTATGTTCAAAATAAGGCCTTTCTGTTTACTTTCTTTGGCAACTTTATCCAAGAGATTTTACAGGTATTGTTGGTTCTCAGCTATTAGTACTGTGTTGTCAGCATAGTGAAGGTTGCTAATATTGTATTCTCCTACTTTTATATCTGGTTTGTATAATATAAATATTATATTTATATATACATTCTATAGCCCCCCGATCAGGGTGACGTGAAGCCATGGGGGCAGGCGGTGGATGGAATGGGAGAGCAGCCGACAGATAATGTTGGTTATGGTCACCATTCTATGATGGTAGGCAGATGATCCCAATGAAGGGACAATGGCTACGATCACTGACTAGTATAGTCACTGCCCAGAAGGAAAGCAATGGTAAACTATCTTATGAAAATATACCAAGAAACCCAAACAGCAAAGAACTTAATATTGAAGAAGGCTGGCTAGTAAAGAGGATTAAAGAGAGAAAAACTTAAATATTTTGGACACGTTAAACGTCATGATAATCTAGAGAAGACCGTCTTGGAAGGGTACATAATGGGAAAAAGAAAGAGAGGAAGACCAAGGCGAAGATGTCTGCAAGACATTGTTGATCTGCAAATGGATGCATCAGCAGCAGGCCATCTTGGTCACAACTGAGAGGCCTACAGGAGTGCTGTTTGGAAGGCAAAGTTTCACAAGGGACATGCGAATGAATGAATGAATGGATGATATACAATCTAACTGCCCTCCAAAATATTCAAGCTGTCATTTCCCCCCCCCCTCCAACTTCCCCATAGGTGTATGATCTAAGATATTAATGGCACAAATTTGTGGTTCAGCTCACACTAACTGTCAAGCAAGCAACACCCACCTGGTAGCCACTCACACTAACTGTCAAGCAAACAATACCCACCTGGTAGCCACTCACACTAACTATCAAGCAAACAACACACACCTGGTAGCCACTCACACTAAATGTCAAGCAAACAATACCCACCTGGTAGCCACTCACATTAACTGTCAAGCAAACAACACCCACCTGGTAGCCACTCACACTAACTGTCAAGCAAACGACATCCACCTGGTAGCCACTCACAATAACTGTCAAGCAAACAACATCCACCTGGTAGCCACTCACACTAACTGTCAAGCAAACAACATCCACCTGGTAGCCACTCACAATAACTGTCAAGCAAACACCCACCTGGTAGCCTCGAATCAAGCCATTTTGCTCTTTCACCTGTGGAGCATCCCATTCTACAAAGATACCTGTAGAGTTGATGGCTTCTACTCTCACCTTCCTTGGCTCACCTGGGACTATAATGTTGTACAGAAATCAGAACTGAAGCATATCATAAACACAACAACTGCACAGAAAAAAAACAATGCTCTACTGTGGGGGCTAGACTAAGAGAGTGATCAGTTTCAGGCGAAAATCTATTTTAAAATGACATTATGCACTACATTTAATCTTATAAACTTAAGTTTTTAAACTTTATCATTCAAGAAAGAGTGTTCCTCTTTTGTTTTTAGTGTGTACAGTAGTTCTAGAAAACTTATTTTTATTCATTAATTATTCACCTGAAGCGGTGGCAATAAGTTTTGGTAAACCACGTTTCCTCATTGTGTGTTCTTTGGTGCTCTTAACCAGATAAATTGTCTTTCTCTAACTCTGAAGTTCATATAAAAATGATGACCTTTGTGAGATTATGACATAAACTTCACAAGTGCAAGACCCCAGAAAACCCATCTATGTGTGAAGCAGGATGACAGACTTGTTACAGCTGTAAAGAAGTAACAAATCCCTGCTGCTGCTGCTACTTTCAAGCTGACAATGTGCTCTGACTTACTGTATTATCTGCCAGGATAAAGAGGATCAGAAATGCTGCACTTAAGATATTTCACAGTGACAAAAGCCCCCCAAAAAATAGTTACACAATATACAATCACACTTGTACATGCATGACCACACTGATCTCAGTATATTTATCAGGACTGGTTTCCTACTGTTCTGTGTTAAAAAAAAAACAAAACATTCCAAGTATTGATTTTATGGCTGAAGTTCATACTTCTTACATTTAACTAATTTACTTTTTTAAAACAAACTCTTAACAATGCTAACTTTATTTTGTGTCTAATGTAATTTTGATTAAAAACACAAATCAGAGCTGTAGGGAAATAACAAACACCAAATATTCCTCCAGGAAAATGTTAACACATAAAAGTATGCACTAAAAAAAAAACAAACCAAAAAACTCTTCAAAGAAACAAATAAAACACAATAAGCTGCTGTCTCAAGTTCTAGCCAACATAACAGAAGCTGTGAGAATTTCCTTGGATAAACTGTGGAGTGACACTGAAAACCAAAATGAAAACAGTCTACAACAATAAATCGTGCACAAGTTAGGTAAGTGCATACAACTCAATGAATACATCAAGAAAATCCTCAACGATTTGGCAAATACTGAATAAGCACCCAGAGATTAGCTTTGCAAACATACAGCTGTACTTTTGTGTACTTACTCTATGTTCAGTGACTGTCACTGGATCAACAATGTAGCTGGTACTACATATGATTCACAGATGATCAACTGCAACACATGCTCAAGACAATATCCACAGTGGTGAAAGAAGTTGGAAATGAACTAATGTTATACAGATGAGAATGGATGACAGAAAGAAATGTAACACTAAATTCTGTGATCATGAGGTAAGTAAATAAGTCTAGATGACAGTATTGTGAGGCATAGCAAATGTATATTTAAACTAAAGTCACAACACACAAAAAATGCAGTCAAACTGAAACCATCATTGTCCGGCATTTGAAAATGTTTGTGTATATAAATCATCAGAACATGTAAGACTGGATTTAGAAACAAAACAATGAAGAACCAAGGTATCAAAGACTGAAAATAATTTAAAACTTTGTGAAAATTCACAGCACTGGCTAATTTATTTTAAGTGGGGACATTCAAGGGAAGGTATGGGTGGCAGGTGAATGTCACAACACTTCCCAAGTGAAGACTTCCACTGTGACAACCTCAAAATGTTTACAATAGATAAAAGAATCTTGAGTTGGCAGTTTTTGTAAAGTTTTATGACATCCATCCAGTGGATGACAACTGGATGATACATGAGATTTACAGTAGTTATTGCTGATGTCATTGTTACTCACTCAACATGCAAACATTTTATTATGTTAACCCAGAGTAAAAGACACAGTCATAAGCAATGAAGAAATGCAATGAATATAAGAGAGAATGTTTGGTGAGTGAGTACCATGTGCAGACTCCCCACGGTCTTCCTAACTGAGTTATCTCTCAAAACGTTGATAACGAGAAAACTGACACAGAAAATATGCAAAATAGCTGAAGAAAAATTTTCAAAGATAAAATCTAAGAAAGCAGCTTACCTTGCAAATAAAATAATTACATACAAGTAAAGATCTCATCTTGCAAAGTTACTGCCTCACTGGATGATAAAAGTGCACTTCTGGCAACCTTTGTTTGGCTTCTTATATCACTTCTGGCTACCTTTGTTACTTTTTAAAGTTTGAAGGTAGAAAAAGTGTAAACTGACAAGTAAATAAAACAAAGACAGAATGGGAACAGATCCAACTAAAACACAATGTAACTGGGAATGAATAATGTGGAAAAAAAAAACACATCCAAGACATGAATGCAGACAGGTTAGCTTTAATAACCAAATCTGGTGCACTAGCCAGGATTACATGACACTGGTGGCTCAAACTCTTGCTAAATGCAACAACGCTGCCAGTTTGGCCATTCAGGCTGTTAAGTTCCACAACGAAAATGTCAAAACAGAAACAAAAGTTGGTCAGTAGTTGGTGAAAATCTGACAGAGCTGACAAGCACATGTGTGAGTTCCAAACTTGGATAGGAACACAATAGTCAGCATCCAAGACCTAATTATAGCCATTCCACAAACCAGCCAGCCAATCATATAAGGAGAACAAGGGAGAGACAAGCAGTTATCTCCATCTACCTACCATCTTCATCAGTCTTGATGATAACTGGTGCTGAGCGGGGTCCATCCCCAACTTTGTTGAAGGCCACTACCCAAACTTTATAGTCTGTCCAAGTCTTCAGGCCATCTACAGTGACTGAGAATTGATCTGCAGCCACCATCTTCTCTACTGCATCTTTGTCAGATTTTCCACTGCTGTTCTCCAGCACATACACTTTATAGCCTTCCAATTTGCCATTTTGTTTCTTGGGATGTGGAGGCTTCCAACTGACATGAATTTCTTTCTCACTGACTGCATGTCCACTGACGTCTTCTGGGGCTGCTTCTGGAGCTAGTGGGCATGGCAGATTTTTGTGTTAACAGTGCAGGGGTTTTCAGAATGTGCAGGAGTGAACATTATGTAGTTGAACAAAACAAAATACCATAAACAGAATTAAGATCTAAAACATGATAAATAAAGTTATTAAACAACTCAAGAGAAAGAATGTACACATCCTAAAAAAAACATGACACAAAGGAATAAAACAATGAACAGATAACTGATGAAACAGAATAATTGGTTGAGAAGTGCTGTCTTTGTGTGTATTTGTGTACATGTGTGAGATGTGTATGAATGGTTTACACTGGTAGGCCCATTTGAAGGATTTACTCGTAAACTTTCTCTGTCATAATGAAAACCTTGTCTATCTAGTTAGCTCTTTGCTTATTGCCTTAGATACATCTGGCTGATGTTTCAGCACATATATTTAACTTTAATGTTAATAAGAGATACATCTGGCTGATATTTCAGCACATATATTTAACTATGATGTTAATGAGGGATACATCTTTTTCATATAATCATCTATGCTGATAATGAGAGACACAATCGAATGATTTATATGCTGATTTAAATCCATGTCGAACTGCTTCACTAAACTATTTTTAACATGCTGGGCATATATGAGAAACTTGTCAAGTGAACAATTTTATCATGACAGGGAGACTTATAGTCAGGTAAAAGCCTATTAAATCTTATATACTTCTTATCATATTTATTGCATTCAATAAAATTTCAAAGATAAATTTTCTTCTGTTATTACAAATTTTAAACAAATTATTATGATATGCAGTTTTTGGCATAAAACGATAGATGATATTTATGCTAAGTTGCGACATGTTTTGATAACCGATGTTTATGATTTTACAAGGTGCACGTTATGATGATGACAATAATGATACATATTTATAAGTATATACACCATATGAATTCACTCACTGAACGCCATATCATGTTATGATATATAAAAATTCAGATAGAAACCGTAATATCAACCTATCCACTTGTGAAACAATATTATATATTGTCAGACACATAATGATACTGTGTTACTGCATAGCTAAATATTTCTTCCAAGTTGTGACCTCTTTCATGCTTAGTTAGAAGATGCAAATGACAAGTTTCTTCAAAGTGTTCTAAATCAACATGCAGTCAAAGTGAAAATTTATATATGAATGTTATCCGATTTTTTAATTAAAGCTTTTTATTTCCAGTACATTTTTTTTTTTAGATATGAAATAAAAGAATGTATTGTAAAGTTGTACACGTCTTCCTGACTTCTGTAGCTGCAGATAAAGAATAACACAAAACATGCCGAGTGATAAACAAAAACCCAGATCACACAGAACCTCATGACTAGAACACACACAATGACACAGGGATGTTCTACATCAGAATAAAAACACATTGTTATGGTGAAAGTTGAAACTCATGCTAAAAACAAACTTGATGAAATGAATGCTGAAACACTTTCTGACCATCATAAAATGACTGACAAGAGATCAAAGCACAGACTGACTTTTACAATGGATGAAGCAAGGATACCAAAATAGTGATGCGTGTCTGGGGTGGATAACAGGATGATTATCATTTTATGAACAAAGTGAAATGGAAATAATGAGAAGGTGGACCATATTAGAAATGGTGATAATTAAATAATAGTAAAGTGAACAACTGGACTAGCAAGTGATCAAGGAAACAGATGTGCCATCTTATTCTTGTGTCATATTGATTAAAATCAAGCTGCGTTCTCTTTCAACTGTGCAAATAACTGAATACAACATAACTTATCAGTCAGTGAATACTGTTGAGTAGAATGAGATCAGTCAGTGAATACTGTTGAGTAGAATGAGATCAGTCAGTGAATACTGTTGAGTAGAATGACAAAGTAACTTTGGCAAGGGTAATGCCACAAACTTATGTTAACCTTAACAGATGTGCTGTTCTGATTCTGAGATGTTAACCTTAACTTAACAGATGTGCTGCTCTGACTCTGAGATGGCCACAACAGTAAATCTGGCATTTAACTTAGAAATTAATTAATAGCAATATGATGGTACTCTTTAAATTACTGACCAGTTGAGTATATTAACTATCATGTTTTAGACTTTTATATCATAATTTTCACATGAATATAATGAAAGTCAAATCAGTGCTTTTGGGTTTTTTAATAATGACAAGCAACCAATGCTAATTATGGAAATGTTACAATTATGAGTGACTATATTAACATCGGTTATGTCAGATGTGCATATATTTAGATTGTATGTGATACAGTTTCACAAACCCCACAAAAATCAGACCATTTATATGTGTATCTCCTTAAAAATGTACTGTTTAACAAATAATGCTTCTCAAGTTCCTCTAGAGGCTGAAGATATAAGTGGAAACATACTGGATCCTATAACACAAACTTTGTTTGTTGCTACTGTAGTCAACTGTCTAATCAGATGTGCTGATAAAAAAAAAATGATGGCTGGTAGCTTCTATAAACTTCCTAACATTGGCCTGCTTCAAAACTATCTAATAAGATGAAATAAGCTATTCAGTTACCTAGCCTGTACAGACAAGAGTTAAATGTGTACACTTACACTTTCATTAGTTTGAAGACTACATAACTAATGTCTGTTAAAACCATGACCTACAAGTATGGAGTTATTTTGTTGGAATAATTTAAAAGTTCTAAGTTGGGATTTAAAAAGTATGTGCATTATTGTGAAGGAAAATGTGATGCAACAATAAGGTCAGACACCACAAACACACTATACTGATCACAGCTAATCACACCTACTAGATCACACTGACAGACACACTCAGATGGTAGAATAAAAACACAGCATGACAAGTGGGTAGGTGTAGAGCAGAGAAAAAAAACACTAACACAGAAAAAAAACACCATATTAAAAAAGGGATAAACAACACAGTGTTCACCAGAAAAGACCACTAACTAACAGCAATACATTCATATAAAAAATAAAACTACTAAACTAAGATTGTATGAATGAATTCATTGAAAAACAAGCACTTACAGTTACAAGATTAAAGTTACGACAATACATTTATACTATCTGAAGTCATTCACATTTACATTTACATTTACTAATATTTTTATAGAGAAAAATAATTCTGAAAATATTAAGAAAAAGCCAAATATTCTGTGTTTCTGAAAAATGAACAAGTCTAAGTTTTCTGTTAGCAATCATTTCATTTATAGATGCGTGTTATTTTAAAAACTTGCCTATCAACATTCATCTGTTTTTTTACACTGTTTTTATCATTTATCATAGACTGTTTAGACAGAATCAACCAAGTGAAATCATTACTCACAACAGTTAATAAATACATGTACTCACTAAATGGAGGTGTATGAACCTGGACAGTTGGAGTGCGTGGACCCTCACCACGAGCTGACTTGGCAGACACCTGAGAAAGTTACAGTTACAAGTTTCATAAAGCCTCACCTATGACACTGTACATTTATTCAAGATAACACAAACTAAAACCAGCCTAAAACATGATATACAACAGCTGCATACAATGAGTCTTCACAGGCCAGCATCCATATGCTTAATTTATTCTCTTGTAGCCAGACTGTAGCTCATCTTTCAGTTGGTTGTGGTTCCTTCTCAGTCATCTCCCTTCTTTCTCACACATCCATATACATTTTTTTTTTAGGCATAAACCTACCTATTTCACTCTCATTATGTCTGTATATGCACAACACGTTTGTACTAACTGATGTAAAAAATTTCTGGGATAGAGTAAAAGTTCTGGGATAAAGGACAGAATGTTAGACAGGCCTGTGTGCTGAATTCTTTGCTCTTCAAAAAAATGTTTGTTAGCTTGTTAAAAGTAATTTGTATAATGTACAGATAAACCAAATGTATGTTATCAAATGCTTGTTAAAATTACTCCAACAAAATAAATCCAAACTTTTAGATCATGGTTTTAGTAGACACTAGTTATGTAGTCTTCAAACTAACAAATATGTAAGTGTACATACTTAACTCTTGTCTGTACAGGCTATGTAACTGAATAGCTTTTTTTCATCTTATTAGACATTTTTGAAGCAGGCCAATGTTAGGATCTTTATAGAAGCCAGCAGCCATCATGGCTTGTCATTTTTTCTAACCATATTTAATAAGGCAGTTCACTACCGCGTGAAACTCTGAAGAGGACATTATTAAGAGAGGCCAAATTAATAGGCATAAAATCCTTTGATGAGGTTGAAAGACTCGCCAAAGACAGGAAAAACTGGCGAACTACATTGCGAGCTCTATGTGACGTTTAACGGCACAGGAAGGATATAAGATAAGAAGAAGATCTAACACTATCTGACTAAAGTATATCCAGTATCTGCTGATTTCATAACACAGTTTAATTACTCAAGTGAATGAGTATGCAAAATCATGATTACTGTTTTGAATACTTAAAATCTATATAGTATATACTTATTTTATACATGTGAGTGGCAATACATTGTATAATGTAACACTGTCAATTTAATATGTGTGCGATAATATATTATTATCTTTTTAATATTACACAAAGTAACCTGTAGTAATGGCATTAGTAAAGCTTATCGTGGTGTGGTAAAAGTCCCTTTTCCATGCCATTAATACATATTGGAGATACGGTGTCAGGCCCATATTTTCTATGACCTCTGACACATGAAAGTGTGATGTGGTCAGTACCGCCAGATTAGTAAACTGAGCGCATCTTGGTAATGTAATAATAATATAATGGCAGTTTTTGCCAAAGGAGACAAGTTTTGAAGCAGGCAGATATCAGCGATTGTCAGTTTTTGCCAAACATCATCTTGATAAACAGCTCCCATTTGGCTGTATTTACCTATGCTGGATTTTTGTAATCAGTTTTCTTGCGGGATGTGTTTACAACTTTGTAGTTGTTAAGTAATAAAGCTGCTCCTAGTTTTTTCCTAGTTTATATATTTTGGTATTACAGCTTTACTGTAGTGCTTCATGTATAGCTTCATACTTATATACTAATTATTGTGTGTTACAATATTGCCTGTATTGTAAGCTAGTTTCCTTGTCCTCACTTCTTGTAACTTCATGTAATGTCATATTTTAATATATCATATAAATACCTGGTTAGCTGAGTGGTTAGGTGTAGCATGGCCTTGTAAGTAATGATTATAGTATTATTATTAATGTTATGATTATGATTACTACTTCATTCATTCATTCATTTGCATGTCCCTTGTGGAACTTTGCCTCCCTAACAGCACTCCTGTAGGCCTCTCGATTGTAAGCATGATGGCCTGCTGCTGATGCATCCATTTGCTGATCATCAACGATGTCTTGGAGCCATCTTCGCCTTGGTCTTCCTCTCTTTCTTTTTCCCATTATGTACCCTTCCAAGATGGTCTTCTCTAGATTATCATGATGTTTAATGTGTCCAAAATATTTAAGTTTTCTCTCTTTAATCCTCTTTACTAGCTAGCCTTCTTCAATATTAAGTTCTTGTAGTATGAATATATGTGCTCTTTTTTTGTGTCAACGATATCTGAAGAACTCTTCTGTAACATTTACATTCAAAGGCATTTATGTGTTTCACCAGAGAAATCTGGGAAGGTAAATACAGCCAGGCATGATACTCGCCACATCACACTTTTATGTGTCAAAGGTCATGGAAATACAGGCATAACACCATATCCTCAATATGCCTTAATGGCATGGAAATTGGAATTTTATTTATTTTTTTTTATAAAACTACCAACCATGTAGTATACAGTAGATTGTGTCCAAGGTAATGACATATTCTTATATATCACATAAATGGTACTAACCGTGTGGTATGACATACGTAAAGTTACCTGTATATGGTAGATTGTGTCTATCACATAAACAAACTAACCATGTGGTATGACATACGTAAAGTTACCTGTATATGGTAGACTGTATCAGGGGTAAGATTTATCAGTCTGTAATTATGCACTGGAGGGTCAATGCTAACTCGACCATTCTGTCTGAAGTGTGAGTCATTGAAATAAAGCTCATAACTTTTGATAGTGTCTGCTTCTTGTGGAGGGTCCCACTTCACCAGAATCACGTTTGGAGAAGTTGCCTCAGCTACCAGATTCAGGGGCTGGTATGGTACTGCAAATGAACAGAACTGCTGGTCAGGAATGTGGTGGTGTTGTGTGTGTGTGAGACTAGGTAGCTAAAGGTAGGCATAGAATAACATTAATTCAAATAAACAGTAGGATATTCACAAAAAAATGCATACACATGAGAAACATTAGCAAAAACAATTCATGTTCATAGTTCACATTCTACATTATCCAGATATTATGTAAAGATGTAAAAGAGCTCTAACTAGGACCTGTCTGATTAGCACAGCCAAAGATTATCAAATCATATCTGGTGTGTTAACTAATATAAATTTAAAAGAATAAGTATGTGAACAAGTCTTAAAGTGGCTGAGAGTGAACAGGCTGTGGCAAAATGAATGAACTGCCATTCTCAACAGTGATCAGCATTACAAGACAATATCATTTATCTATTAATTTGTCAAGTCTTATGTGCCTCTGCTGTATCTCTTGGAATCAGATTATATTCTGGCTGAATATTTCTGAGGTGCCATCATATTCAGCAAGCTTTTATATGTAGACCACCTCGCTTTCACCTCAGGACATTAAAACATTCTATACAACAGCAGTGACATAAATACTGCAAGAAAAAATATGACTGCCACGTTTGCGTCACACGTTAGTCTGAATGCTTGCCACTGGCGCACATTGTCAATCTATATGGCAGGGGAAGTAAAAAGACCAAGCACTGAAATACTGAAGGGACGTAATTTCAATAAAATCAATGAAGTTTCAGGCGGACAAGTTGTGCTGATACACTGGTATTTTCTCTGTGAAGGAAATGATGTATTAGAAAGATACGAGCAAGTGTTAAGGGCTGGCGCACAACAATACGCGCTGCAGCAGCAGCTTTATTTGACACAATAACACGCAGTAGTGAGCACAGAACGCAGCGCCACGCAGTGGTGAGCGCCTGATGCGCGTCAGTCAGCGCTGAACAGACGTGCGCGGTCAGAAGAGCAACATGCTTGCTGTATGCGCGGTCAGAAGAGCAACATGCTTGCTGTATGCGCGGTTGCTGCATGGGACATGATTCGCTAATCAGTAAGAAATTGTGCAAAACAGCTAACAGCTCTGCTGAGACAGGAAACTGACATTAAACGCAATTCCAGGACGTGATTTAGCTGTGCCAGAGGGGCTACAAAGCTGAGAAAGCTGGAATAAATGCAAGCAGCAGGTTTTGTAACAAGCGTAGATGGGGTAGGAGGTGACGGTACATTGGGAACACTACATTCTCAACCAGAAAATCACATGGATTATGTTCAAATATTCAATTACAAGTCTGCAAAAAAGCGGCCATAAAAGTTGCTCTTTATATTGTTGCTCTTTTAGTTTATATATCTGCCATGGATACATGCTCCATGCTGCCTTTTATCTACAATCACTCAGGAAAAAAATGCAAATTATTACAACTTAATAACTGTCTTAAATCATTTGTTTCTAAATGAACAAAAACTATGTGCATTTAGAAAACTTGACTGGCAATGGTTGATTTAAAAATGTTAGATGTAACTTAAAGTTAACTTGTAGGTGTAAGGTAATCATCATCATTATCATGCCCAGACACAATGATAAACTCACACAAAAAGAAGGCCACATAAACAAAGAACACACATACAAATTAAAACAGTAAAATTTAAACAAAAATATGTCATGGAAACAAATAAACAAGTGAAATATTACCTACAACTAATATTTGTGAAAAACAAAGGCTTTTTATATCTTTCTGTCAACACATATAGACACACATACACAGACATACAAACATATACACAGACACACACAGACACATATACACACAGACATCTTGTCTCTTATAAAACTATAGCTCACTCTGACAGGAAAGGAGCTAGCAAAATAAAAATTAGAAATCACCAAAGAAGAAAACTCCAAAATAAAATGTACAAGCAAACTTAAGCTCTTCAAAACTCGTGGCACTCAAAACAAATGGACTGCAGCGAGAACTGAAAAAAACAAAAGATTGCAAAGGGAAATAAACAGAAGCTAAAACTGAAAATATACATGAAAAGTAGGCATGTGACAAAAAAGATGATAAATGAAAGCAACCCTCACCTTGGGACATCACTGACACAGCAGTAGTTTGTAGGAAGAAAACAGGTGGGAAGGGTGGGGAATAGAAAAACCAGATATACGGTTAGTAATATCATGGTTACAGTAATATGGGGCATTGTATGTCAACAATAACTTGGGAACTGATTATGGATATTAGTAATTTACTATGGTTACTAATAATGTGGAGAAACATAAAATCAGCAATAATATGGGAATTTATTATGGCCATTAGTAATGTGGCAAAATGCAGGTAAAAGTCATCTGTAATATGAAGATTCATTATGACTATTAATATTTTGGAATACAAAAGTCAACAAGGAATGTGGGAACTTTGATAATGATTATTAGTAATGCGGGCAGCATAAAAATCAGTGTTAACATGAAATTTTACTACAACATTTTAAAAGTCACCAACAAGCAACATATTCTAGGCATTAATACAACAAGACAGTTCAAATGCATGTGGAAAATTATCAAGGTCTTCAGTTCTGTAACAACCATCATTTCAACAGACCTCTCTTCATCTATTTTAGTCTTATCTGTGACATAAGCTAAATCTGGTAATAATCTGCAAGAATGTTACAAGAATTCATAGGAGTATTCCCACCCACTTATGCCCTACCCACAGCTTAGGACAATGAAATGTCTATGATGGTTTTTAAAAATTCATACAACTGGAAAGCAGCAGGTCTTGTTATCTTATTTCTTTAAAAAGGATACACTCTGTGTATGCAACTACAAGTACACCACATAGTGTATCTGAATCTGAATAACATTGTGTACATGAATAACAACTGCCAACAATAACCTGTTGAAACAGACTCTGAATTGTGTGCACCACTCCCATCATTCTATACTTGTATTATAACAGACCAAACTGTGTGTTCAATCTTTGTTATGCAATCTCTACTTATCACACAGCCCATCATTTACGTCTCTACAGATGGCTGAAGGAGACTGTCCTTACAGAGTGTATGCAGAACAGCACTAGACTACCGTGAAAGACGTATCACAGATCATAAGCAGGAGACACTATGAGTGGAGCACCATATCTTCACACCAGTGAAGTTATGACTTGGGCTAGAAAGACTGACATTACACTGCACATTACCAGCTTGATAGAAATGCTTTCAAAGTCATCTAACACACTAAAAAATGTGATAGTAATAGTGTGTCATTTAAAAGAAAACATGAAAAGGGCAAAGTAATGTTTTAAGGGAAGAGTCAATAGTTTTTGTTATTGAAATTTGTGACACCTCATGAATATATTTTATTGTAGAAAATACTAGTAGAACAATGTAGTAAATGTAACTACAAAGTAAAACAATGTAGTAACTGCAACTACAAATGGTTGTGTGAACTGGAGAGCAGTGCAAGAAGTGACAGGAATAAAGAAAGATGGTGCTTCCCACTTGCTAACATTCAAGCATAATTAATTACTGTATATACAGCAAACTGGTAAATATAATTTCTGTGTGTTCTGTGATGAGCTCATCAACATGGGTCACTCAAAACATGAGAACAAGTATTTGTTTTATTAGTAATTTTAAAAGGTTTTAACAACCAACCAAAAAAAAAAAGTCATAAAAGAAGTATTGAACACATACAAATGGAAGGAATCAGTACTTCTACACTAGTCAGACAGAAAATACAACTATTCAAATGCATTCATGTAACTTATAAAAGAGGGGACAGAACAGGGTGTCAAGCAGATAGAAGACAAGAATCAGATCAAATAAACAACAGCTATGAAGGACACAAATATTTATAATTTTAAAAAATATGTATATTTTGTTTAAAAGGAATATTTATTGGTTAAAAAACACATTGCATTTAAAAAATGTGTTCAGTACAAGTGATCTCCATTTTAGAACTAAAATGTTATAAAACTAGTTAATTTTGACTGGTTGAATGTGTGCTACTACGAGCTTAATGAGTGCTGGCAAATGAAGTAGTCTGAAAGAGTAGCCTGTAAGCTTGCATTAGCTCTTCAATGCTTCTATGACTGATAAACAGGCCACACAGGACTAACACTACTATCATGTTCCTGATACTGAATGAGAACCATTGTGCTAAGATGTGTTGTTATATATTGTTTTCTTACCAAGTATTTTCTTAGCAAGTAATGAAACTACTACTTTACAGCATCTGCACCAGGATTAGTAGCACTAGTTGTAGAAGCAATAGTAGTAGTAATAACAGTACAGGATATGATAGCACTGGTGATGGTAATAGTTGCAGAACAACAATAGAGGTTTTAAGAGTAGTAGAAGTATAAGTTATAGTGAGGAGGTAGTAATGGCAGTAGTAGCTGCAGCAGCATTAAAAGTAATATAAGGAGTAGTAACAGCTGCAGTAGTGGTGCAGCAATAGTAACAGCAACCTTTGTGGTTGTGATAGTAAAAGCAATAATAAGCTGCAGTGTCATATCTTATGGAAAAATCTACTTATAAACAAAAGAGAATTCTCTAGTGAACTTCCATCAATCCTTCAGTATCGATGATCTCTTTACTTCATCATGTAAGCAGTTGTTTAACAGTTCTGTATCAAGCAAATTGATCTCTATTACCATACCTATTGAAAAATTTAATTCTTGGCCTAGGAGATCATGCCTGTTGATATCTGATCTAATAGTTCTATTCTCAAGCAATTCACTCTGTACTGTAACAATGGCGTATGCCAGTTGTGAGATGGTATAGACACAAGTGACAAAGGTATACAATTGTCTCTTTGCACTGGTGAAAAACACACCAGAAACATGTGCGTTTGAATGTCTACATTCAGAGACTTCATGGACTTTCACCAACTGATGAACGTTTGAATCTCACTTTTAATAAGAACAAAAAAGCACACAAATGTCCAGAAGCAGAAGGAAGTACACAAAGTGCCACACAAATGTCCAGAAGCAGAAAGAAGAAAAAAAGTGCCACATCGACGTCCTGAAGCAGAAAGAAGAAAAAAAAGTGCCACATCGACGTCCAGAAGCAGAAAGAAGAAAAAAAGTGCCACATCAATGTCCAGACGCTGAAAGAGGTATAAAAAATGTCACATCAATGTTCAGAAGCAGAAAGAAATAAAAAATGTGCCACATCAATGTCCAGAAGCAGAAAGAAGTGCAAAAAGTGCCATATCAAAAATGTCCAGACACAGAAAGAAGTATAAAAAGTGCATGTATCATATCCATTTTTGTGGGTATAATATGTTATGTGGCACAGATAGAGCAGCTAAGCAGAACACACAACAAAGAATATAAAAGTGAAGTTTACAAAGCTCCTTACATAGGAGATACAAATATATGCTAAGTAAGTGGCAAGTCTGATGAGATTACAAGTAGCAGAAAACAATGATGGTGCAGGCCTGCAGCATGTCACAGACATTACACAAATATAACTGTAGTATCAGATACAAACAAGCAAACAAACTAATAATCAGTCTCACATTTCAAACATGTAAGTGAATAACAACTATTATAAAGAGAGAAAAATGTGCCCCCCAGAAAGTAATACAATAAACTTATAGTTCTATCTTTTGATGGAACATCAGCCTCAAATCTGGATAAAATAACATATCTACAACTTCACACCTTCTACTGGCCATAAAAACAGTTGATAGAACAGAAAGAAATTTGTTTATCTTTTGTTCGCTGGAAGATTTACATATAAACAACAGTTTGTGAGACAAATGCAGCACCGGAAGTCTAGAAGTAATATGGATGCTTATAAAAGATAAGATATTTCTACTGGAATTTTACAAAATATTCTGACATGAAAAAAAATGAAAAAAAGAAAAGAAACACCAATGAGAAATAAAACAGAAAGTATAAATGAGAGCTATAGAAAGATGGGCAGTGAGAGAGAGCACATATAACACACTGTAAAAATGAACATGAATAATCTTCGTGCTGTATGGAAACATCATCTGTATACCTCTGGGGAAACATCCGCAAGTGTCCGCTAAGAAACTTACCATCAAATATTGGATGGGGATTTTTGGTGGGTGTGATCGCTTTAGGAAAATCTTTAACAGCTGAAAATCAACATGATATATTATGAAAGATTGTAAAGCTTTGTCCAGCCTGCCAGGGCACAGAAAATACAAGATGTTAGTGCCCTACTGGATCATACAACAAAATACAATTCATCATGGTAGACAACTCATTTCTATATGGCCAAGAGCAAACAACTCATCTGTTACATTTAGCTATGTTATGCCCTTAAAGGAATGGGTATGAGACATAGTGGAAATGTTATAGTATTATAGTTCAAGTTGTACATCTGAGTATGGTAAGTTTTTTTCAGTGTATGTGACACCTGAGGCAAACAATTCCATATGTTTAATATAAGTTAAAATATTTCATCTGTAAGGAAATGTCTTAAAATCATCATTTTTTATCAAAACTCACCAGATATGACTTATCATGTAAAATTGTCACTGAAACATGAATGTTTTGAGACAAAAAAAAGCACGAATATTTCATAGCCCAGACTCAGCATATAAACATATTCCACGGTAACACAACATTCCTCAGTGTGTGAGATAAACGAATACTTACAAAAATGTGCACATCAGACTCATTCAAACAACTGGTGACTATAATGCTTCACAGCTTCTAAACTGCAGTTTACCAACAGCAAAATCCCAACAAGCTAATGCTTAATGATTTTTGTCAGATTATCTTAAAACTGCATGTTACCTGTGAGTGAATGTAACGGTAACAATTCTCCATAGTAAGTAACTAACAGCAAAGCTCAATGAAATCTACTGTTATAGAGAATGAACTATTGAAGAAAGCTTTTGACGTTAATGATTCACAGGATCTGCATCTAGGGTGTAGCCTTGTAAATGCTGGAACAAGTTACAGAGACATAACAGATCATACATTATGGTACTAGTGATGCCTGTTTGTAGCCTTGTAAATGCTGGAACAAGTTACAGAGACATAACAGATCATATGTTATGGTACTAGTGATGCCTGTCTGTAGCCTTGGAAAAGCTGGAACATGTTACAGAGACATAACAGATCATATGTTATGGTACTAGTGATGCTTGTTTGTAGCCTTGGAAATGCTGGAACAAGTTACAGAGACATAACAGATCATATATGTTATGGTACTAGTGATGCCTGTTTGTAGCCTTGGAAATGCTGGAACAAGTTACAGAGACATAACAGATCATATATGTTATGGTACTAGTGATGCTTGTTTGTAGCCTTGTCATCTTTTCTCTAAGCAACACAACCCATGTTCAACAGATGACTAGGTATCATCACTATCTGCCAAGCTCTGTTCTACATTGCTCTAAATACAAATAAGAAAATGGAAAACCAAGGCCTTTAAAATGTGGATACAGATAAGAATGTGATATGCATCATGGAAAGATATGAAAAAGAGATTTTTAAAAAACCCTGGAAAATAATGCAGATTAAAAACAGAACAATGAAAAATACAAGAGTAAGGCACTTAATATATTCAGGCCAATTATAGCAGGCATAATAACACACTGAAAACCACATGTGATGGACAAGATGAAGGTCAGGTAGCAAGGAGATTGATAGACAACAGCAAGAAAAAGGAAACTGCTTGAACTAGTGCGCTGTGAAAGGCAGCACAAGTTGGAGTTCAGCTACCAGTCAGTTTGGAGATTCACTTAGACATGTAAAAAGTTAGGAACAGCTTTATTCATTGAGCTTCATTAATGACAAAGCTGTTTGGGACTCTTTAAAACAGGTCTATTTGTTATCATTGCTATCACTGCATTATGTTGTGTATACTTATGCATTTTATTGTATATAAATACACACAGTAACTGTTTACTATGAACTTGCAATCATTTTTCTAATTTGTTTTCTACATGTGTTTCATGAATATGTGTCCTGCATGTTGACAATAACCTACAGGGTGTCAAATTTAAGTCACTTACTAATACATATAATAAATATATTTTATGAAGTGGTGCACTGACTCTAACATCTTGCATAAAGAACTGTATTATGTGAGATATACTAAGAGAAACTGTACAAACTTGTGTATGTGTAGAAACTGTTACATCTTTTATTAAGCACTGGACAACTAGTGCATGCAGTCACACTGAAACAAGCACATGCTGTCAAACTAGATAAGTTCACAATGATGAATCATGAGTTGTTGAATAAACAGCTGCTTTTTATCAGCTCAGTTTTGATGGAACTATAGGCTACAGCCACACAGATTGAAGCAGCATCACACTGAACAGTGACATTACAGATCTGTGACATTACAGATCAGCCAGAATAGAGATCTGTGATGAATGAAAACTGATGTAATAGTTACATTTAATTTAGGTATTAAAAAAAAACAACAGAAAATGACATTCAGAAGCACATACTCAGATCATGTCTTCTGTTAATGCCAATATTTGGTGGAGATGAAAGGCAATGATTACCTCAGACTAACTTACACCAATACAAACATACAGTCCACTTCCAAAAAAAAAAGCAGTGTAAATTTTGCTTGGTAAGATGCACAGTGTATATTCAGTGTCTCTGCACATATCAGGAAGCGTGTGTACAGATGGGTGAAACCCTACAAAGAAAGAAGCCGATGATGATAATCTGCTGGTAAAGGTTATGAAGCAAACTGATAGATCTGTTACAAGTAAATGAACTCATAAGTACAGCCTAGACAATACCACACTGGCACCAACACAAAGTACCAAAGGAACACTCTTCACAATATCACAAAATATAGCAGAGTTGATGAAACTATGAATAACAATTTTCAAGTGAATTTATGTACAAAATTACTAAGCGTCATTTAGGTATATAATGTTATGTCCTGGATCTCATATAGGTTATTCTTATATGTGCTCGTTACTTTCACTACAGCCTAGAATTCTCATCTAGGTCGTTAGTGATGACTGAAATGAAGTGGACATGCAAGACTGAAGTTACAGTAACAACCACAGACACAGTCCACTCCTCAAGTCATGCATGAATTATGTTGCCATTACAAAAACAAGGGATGCAAAACAAATAAAAATAACCCATGCATAAAGAATTAACTGGAAGCCTGCATGTGCAGCATTTAAAATAAACACTTCATAATTACACTGGATTTCAAGTGTGATTCTGTGTTAATAATACTTCATGTTTTAAATCAGTGAAATCAATTAAAAAAAAAAAAAAACGGTAAAACATGCCTTGCTGTGTTTTGTACTAAGACTTGTGTATAAATGGTGGCAGAAGAGAATATTTCTGAAAATGCTTCTCTTTACAGAATGTGATGTTCTGAAATAACATTTTTCATGCAAACATTGACAAACATGTTACTCATAACAACATTCACAAAGATGTTACTCATAAGAGTGCTGCTACTTTATATTAAAATTATTTGTCGAACAAACATAAGATTCAGTGAAAGTTGTGGGCAAAGGGGATGGCAATATCCATGATTGCCACACACATTTCATGCTATCTGTGAATATATTCCTGGTCACAGTGCTTTGCTACAGAATGCGCACAAACTGAGCTGCTAGCAACAGCGCATGCACAAAAAAGCACCGCTCGCTGCAGGCCGGTCTGCTGCGCACACATTATGGTGTCATAAAACAATAGTCATATCTTTAACACATACTATTTCCCTTGCTTTTTGGAACTGCCATAGACTTCATGCTGAAAAAATGTTGTGCATGTAAAATGGGCATTGACTGGGTACATGGGACCCAATTAGAAGATCTTGATTTCGCAGATGACATAACTCTTACCAGTGGCAATGTGAATTTGATGCAAGAAAAACCAGTTACCCTGTCTTCACTGGCTAGCAAAATAGGACTTGAAATTAACAAGGATAAAACATAAAAATAATGAACTTCCAATTAATCAAAAAGGAAAAATAAAAATATATGTAGAAGGAACAGCTGTTGAAGAAATATAATAATCTGCATACCTCTCCAGCTACATAGGCCAGGTTGGTGACAAATATAACAATTTGCATACCTTTGCATATACATAGACCAGGATAGTGACACCAGAAAGGAAGTTAGAATTAGAATTGCAAAAGCTGTATTGACCTTCAAGAATCCTGACAAGATATAGCACTCAAAAGTTATAAGCACAAAAACCAAGTTAAGATTATTCAGTTCAAATGTAATGTCCTTCCTCATGTACGCATGTGAAAGCTGGAAAACAACTAAAGAAACAGATAACAAATTAGACTTTTCTGAAAACAAATGCCTAAGGAAAATACTCAGTATAAAGTGGAAGGAATTCAAGAACAACACAGAGATAAGACAGATGAATGAGTAACAACCTGTCTCATGCGTGATCAGAAAAAGGAGATGGACATATATCAGTCATGTGATGAGAAGAAACATTCAGAAAATCCCAAAACAAGCAATCAAGTGGAATACAACAGGCCGAAGAAAAAGAGGTCGACCATATGAAACTCTAAAAGAGAAGCTAAATTTCATTCATTCATTCATTTGCATGTCCTTTGCGGAACTTTGCCTTCCTAATAGCATTCCTGTAGGCCTCTTGGTTGTGAGCAAGATGGCCTGCTGCTGATTCATCCATTTGCAGATCATCAACAATGTCTTGCAGCCATCTTCACCTTGGTCTTCCTCTCTTTCTTTTTCCCATTATGTACCCTTCCAAGACGGTCTTCAGATTATCATGACATTTAATGTGTCCAAAATATTTAAGTTTTCTTTTTTTAATCTTCCTTACTAGTGTTGTTCTTCATATTAAGTTCTTGTAGTATGGATATATTTGTTCTTTTTTATGTCCATGATATTTGAAGAACTCTTCTGTAGCATTTACATTCAAATGTATTTATGTGTTTCTCAGCTGTTTTGTTAAGTGTCCAGGTCTCACAGGCATATGTTGCAATGGGAAATATGCATGCCCTTAAAAATCTTATTTTTGTAGTTCTGTCTGTTCCTCTCCACAGATTCTTTAGTTGTTTTACTTTCTGAAGAGCGATAGATGTCCTCCTTTTAATTTCTTTCATTGTATCTCCATTATTAGTTAGCAGTGATACAAGATACTCAAAACTCTCCACTTCTTCCAATTTTTCTTCATTGATACATATTTCAGCTGCCTTATTTGTTTTGTCAATTGTCATAAGTTTAGTTTTCTTTGCATTAAGATATAGGTTTTGCTCTTCGCTGTTCTTATGGACTGACATAATTAATTTTTCCACTCCTTTTTATGTTGTGGACAGTAATACTGTGTCATCAGCATATCTAATCTCTGGTATTTCATAACCTCCAATTGTTATGGCATCGTAATACTCTTTATTTGCATCTTCTCTATAATTCCTCATTATATTTTCAGTATACAAGTTAAATACGTAAGGCAACAATATGCACCCCTGATGGACCCCTTGTTTTATGTCAAACCAAGTTGTTTGTTTCACCATTTATTCTTACTGCTGCTTGTTGGTCTAGATACAGCAGTGATGTAAATTACATCAAATGTGTTGGAAATCCCATTTTTTCCATTATTTCCCAAAGTTTCTGTGTTGTACACAGTCAAATGCCTTTGAGTAGTCTATAAAGCATAAATATAGATTCACATTAAACTCTCTGCATTTCTCTATTATTAATCTTATACTGAATATATGATCTCTTGATCCTCTTTCTTGCCTAAACCAGCATGGACCGTATTGATTTCTTCTTATAGTTCTTACGAAGTCTACCCATTATGATTTTTAACAGAATTTTGCTGGCATGACTAATTAGGGCAACAGTTCTGTAGTTTGTGCATAATTTCAGGTTACCATTTTTTGTAGTGGCATGATACAGTTCTTTTCCATTCTTTTGGCCAAGTACCTGAATGCCATATCTTTTTACATAGTACATGATAGATTGTTGCACATTCCTGTCCTCCTGCTTAAAGTTCAGCTATTATCTCATCACATCCTGGTGATTTACCATTTTTCTGATTCTTTACTGCCCATAAAACTTCTTCTATTGTCGGTTCGGGTTCTTTCTCCTCCAATAATAATTCACACTGTTGATTTCTGCTTTCACAGTCGGTTGTTTCATACATTCCTCTGTTATAGTCCTTCCACCTGTCAAGGTATTCCCCATCGTGTCACAAATTACGTTTAGCTTAGGTGTGACATTTCTCGTCAATGTCTTCATTTCTTTAAACATTTCACTATCTCTTCCACACTTCTGATGTCCTTCTATTCCTTCACGACAATCTTGTATGTATTGTTTTTTGTCTTTTCTTATGTTTCTTCGTACTTCTTTTGTTAAAGATTTATATTCCTCTTTTTTGTTGTTTGTCACTTTCCATTGTGTCTTCATTTGTTTTATCAGTTCTAGTGTGCCTGCGGTAATCCATCCATTTTTTTGTGTTTTCTTTACTGGAACCATGTCTTTAGCTGTTGTTATTAAGATATCTCTGGCCTGCGTAGCCAATTCATCTGGTGTCATATCCTCCTGTACTGCCATCAGGATTTCGAAGCGGTTCTTCACTTGTATACTGTATTGTTCTGGTATTTTTGTAAGATCGATCAAAGCGGAGTGGTCTTGATCCCGTAACTGTCTTTTTTATCTTTATCTTCATGTCTACTATTAATAACTCATGGTCCGTGTCACAATCATTACCTGGTAAAGTTTTTACTTGATCTCCACCTTCTTTGTACTAATATGTAATCTATTTGATTCTTGGTTTTCCCATCAGGTGATGTCCATGTGTAAAGTCTTCTTGGATGTTGTTCAAAAAGTGACTTCCATCAGTCTACGGGATGCCCTTGGGCAAGGTGGAGTACCCGTATAGCCCCCCCAATCAGAGTGATGTGAAGCCATGGGAGCAGGTGGTGGTTATGGTCACCATTCTATGATGGTAGGCAGATGATCTCAATCTAGGGACAATGGCTATGATCACTGACTAGTATAGTCATTGCCCGGAAGGAAAGCAATGGTAAATTATCTTCTGGAAATATACCAAGAAACCCAAAGAGCAACATGGAAGCTAAATTAGTAAGTATAAAATCCCTTGATAAGGTTGAAAATATCGCAGAAAACAGGAAAACTTGGCGAACTACCACATCAGCCCTATGTGACATTTAACAGCACAGGAAGGATGTAAGATGACATTTTTAACAATCCATCTATCTATCTATCACTACCTTTCTAGTAATAACATAATCTGTTCTTGTGATCCATGTCTAATGCCAATACTAAGAGATGGAGAAAAGAACTATCTTAACAAGCACAACTACATACTTTCTACATAAATCATAAAAACATTACATCTTTGTTATTTTACATGATCTGAACAAGTTTAAGACTTTTGTATCTGCTGAACTGTTACCTTTTCTGTATTTAATAAAGAGATTCCTTGACTCTCTCTCTCTCTCTATACACACACACACACACACACAATGACTCACCTCCTTGAGTAGTAAGGACCTGTATAGGATGTGACATAGGACCCTGACCTATACTGGAGTAGGCCAGGATGCTGATTGTATATGTCACATTTGGTGTAAGGCCAGTGAGGGTGGCCATTCTGTTGTCATTCTTGACCTCCTGTTGTTCCCAGAAGAAGATTGGGTCTTCAGGCTTCACTGTATAGAAAACCTTGTAGCCCTAGACAAACACAGTGACAGGATTAAATGTCTAACAATTGCTACAGCCTGATTATTTCTTCAAAGACATGGCAGAAGAACTGTCACCTAAATATGGCACTTGCTAGGAAAATTACATGGGTATAAAAATTATATTAAAAAAAAAAATCAGGTATGGATATGCAACTTCAGCTTTCTTGTAACTTCATGGATCAACATTCCACTGACAGGATATTTTATTAAATGTACATTCAAGCACAACATATCTTGACTTCATAAAGGTATCCTGCTCTTATGTCTTGATTAGACTAAGCATCAGGTTTATGTATGCAGAACAAAACTGAATGACCAAGAAATTGTCAGAAATGTATAGCAAGTCCTCTCAGAATTATTCTTTAGTAAGGCAATAAATTGTCAATGAGCATGTGAGGGCTACTATATCAACTAATAAACAAGCTCTTATTCTCACCTCTGGCATGAGTTTCTAATGTATGAACAACATTAATGAAACACACAGCCCAGCTCATGCTATCACTGACCTGTATAATACCATTAGGGATCTTGGGCTCTTCCCATGTGACAACTATAGTGGTGGCACCAGCTGCCCGAGCTAACACATATTCTGGTGGACTTCCTGGGGCTATAGTAGACAACAAGAAAATAAGATCAATCACATTCTGAGCTTGTCATCTTGACAGAAAACAAAAAGATGTACTTATAAAGCTATCATATTAAACAATTCTTGTAATTCAACAAATGACACAAAAAGCAGGAAACAGATGTATATGTAGAAAAGGTTGGTCTATAGCTTAAATGTACAACTAACGTTTATGGTGTGTATAGATGAATAAGAGGTCTTCCTGGACTGTAATACCAAAGGTACAAACAATACAGTCAGATACTGGGTTTCTATTTCTGACATTAAAGATGTTAACACTTCAAAGATTAAGAGTGAGAGAAAATAATAGTTTTATAAATGAGATTATAAAAAAGTGCCACAATGAAACTGATGTGAGGAGAGTAAACACTAATGGTAAAGTGACCAGAATATACAAAATGCTGTGGGTATATGAAATATTTCATAGTTAATAAGCAGAGTAATTTAAAAACCAGGCTCTTATCAGTAACAATTAAAAGAAGTCAGACTATTACTTGTTTTGATAATGTGAAGAGAAAATGTAGTTACTACGACCATGTGAATATAGAAAGCTAATTATTTTGACAATGTTGAAGAGAAAATGCAGATACTATAACCATGTGAATACAGAAAGCTAATTATTTTGATAATGTGAAGAGAAAACATATACACTATAATGACTATAAAAGGAAAATGCTAATTATTCTGATCATGTGAAGAGAAAACTTTGATACTATGATGATGTGAAGAGAAAACTTTGATACTATGATGATGTGAAGAGAAAACTTTGATACTATGATGATGTGAAGAGAAAACTTTGATACTATGATGATGTGAAGAGAAAACTTTGATACTATGATGATGTGAAGAGAAAACTCTGATACTATGATGATGTGAAGAGAAAACTTTGATACTATGATGATGTGAAGAGAAAACTTTGATACTATGATGATGTGAAGAGAAAACTTTGATACTATGATGATGTGAAGAGAAAACTCTGATACTATGATGATGTGAAGAGAAAACTTTGATACTATGATGATGTGAAGAGAAAACTTTGATACTATGATGATGTGAAGAGAAAACTCTGATACTATGATGATGTGAAGAGAAAGCTCTGATACTATGATGATGTGAAGAGAAAACTTTGATACTATGATGATGTGAAGAGAAAACTTTGATACTATGATGATGTGAAGAGAAAACTTTGATACTATGATGATGTGAAGAGAAAACTCTGATACTATGATGATGTGAAGAGAAAACTTTGATACTATGATGATGTGAAGAGAAAACTTTGATACTATGATGATGTGAAGAGAAAACTCTGATACTATGATGATGTGAAGAGAAAGCACAGATGATGATGTGAAGAGAAAACTTTGACATAGATGATGATGTGAAGAAAAAACTTTGATACTATGATGATGTGAAGAGAAAACTTTGATACTATGATAATGTGAAGAGAAAACGCAGATGATGATGTGAAGAGAAAACTTTGACATAGATGATGATGTGAAGAAAAAACTTTGATACTATGATGATGTGAAGATAAAACATAGATGATGATGTAAACGGAAAATGCTGATACTGACAAAATGGTGTAAAGAGAAAATGATGGAACATTCTGATGACAAAGAACAAAATAATGATCATATTCTATACATGACTAAAAGATGAACAAAAACAACCTTGGAAAAAGCAAATCTCAAAAGCAACAAATAGCTGGGTTTTTTTATAACTTATCTGCACACTGGATTAGATTTATCTTGCCTGGATGCTCTGCTAAGTTACATTTCAATCTGTGGCTAGCCATAAGGAGATGACATACATAGTGGAAGTGATATGGAAGCACAATGAAAAATGCATGATGTTTTCCCTACTGATATCATCAACATCAATCACTTCAATCTTCCACAGACACAAAACTTAAGTGCACACTGAGATTTAAGAAAAAAAAAAAAAAGTTATCCTGAGAAAAATGGAGAGAAATTATCAAAATGATTCAGTGAAGTATTTGTCATCTCTCTCATGTGACATTCCACCATGTAACATTACAGAAGTTGATAGGTCCAAAAAATTACAGCTATCTTGTTATGGGACTCCACATAAGCATATAAATAACATCACATGCAGTTCATTTATACGTGCATATTTATATGTAGTGGCCGCTATCTGGTCAAACAGTGTGAACCCTAATAACTTACTTTACAGAAAAGCACAGAAAATATATGCAGAAAATCTAGACAAATTAACACGATAAACAACTCATATTCTTACTCTGAAAAATTGAAACAGAGGCAATGCCAGGTATACTCCACACCCTCATATGTTGTAGATGCACAGACTTTAAATAATGCATTTATACAGAAGAATAAGGCAATTATATGGACAAATGACAGAAATAATTAAAAGCATAAGAACCAGAGGGTTAAAATATTTTGGTCATATCGAAAACCACATTTGATGGAAAAATAAAAAGCAAGAGAAGCAGAACATTAAAGATTTGTGATGAACACATGAACAGTGCCTAGCCTGGTTGTTTCCATGGATGGACACTGGTGATGTGAATATATCCATGTGACATGCCAGTCTATATGGAGTATAGGCCGGCACACATAGTGCTTACTGTCTTCCACACAGTCACGTTCTCTCCTCCCCCCAGTGCTTACTGTCTTCCACACAGTCACGTTCTCCCCCCCCCAGTGCTTACTGTCTTCCACACAGTCACGTTCTCTCCTCTCCCCCCCCCCCCCGTGCTTACTGTCTTCCACACAGTCACGTTCTCTCCTCCCCCCCCCGTGCTTACTGTCTTCCACACAGTCACGTTCTCTCCTCCCCCCATGCTTACTGTCTTCCCACACAGTCACGTTCTCCCCCCCCCCATGCTTACTGTCTTCCACACAGTCACGTTCTCCCCCCCCCATGCTTACTGTCTTCCACACAGTCACGTTCTCCCCCCCCCCATGCTTACTGTCTTCCACACAGTCACGTTCTCTCCTCCCCCCATGCTTACTGTCTTCCACACAGTCACGTTCTCCCCCCCCCATGCTTACTGTCTTCCACACAGTCACGTTCTCCCCCCCCCCATGCTTACTGTCTTCCACACAGTCACGTTCTCCCCCCCCCCCCCATGCTTACTGTCTTCCACACAGTCACGTTCTCTCCCCTCCCCCGTGCTTACTGTCTTCCACACAGTTACGTTCTCTCCTCCCCCCCCCCCCCGTGCTTACTGTCTTCCACACAGTCACGTTCTCTCCTCCCTCCCCCCCCCGTGCTTACTGTCTTCCACACAGTCACGTTCTCTCCTCCCTCCCCCGTGCTTACTGTCTTCCACACAGTCACGTTCTCCTCCTCCCCCCCCCCCCGTGCTTACTGTCTTCCACACAGTCACGTTCTCTCCTCCCTCCCCCGTGCTTACTGTCTTCCACAGTCACGTTCTCTCCCCCCCCCGTGCTTACTGTCTTCCACACAGTCACGTTCTCTCCTCCCCCCCCTGTGCTTACTGTCTTCCACACAGTCACGTTCTCTCCCCTCCCCCCGTGCTTACTGTCTTCCACACAGTCACGTTCTCTCCCCCCCCCCCGTGCTTACTGTCTTCCACACAGTCACGTTCTCTCCTCCCTCCCCCCCCCGTGCTTACTGTCTTCCACACAGTCACGTTCTCCTCCTCCCCCCCCCGTGCTTACTGTCTTCCACACAGTCACGTTCTCTCCTCCCTCCCCCCCCCCCGTGCTTACTGTCTTCCACACAGTCACGTTCTCTCCTCCCTCCCCCCCCCCCGTGCTTACTGTCTTCCACACAGTCACGTTCTCTCCTCCCCCCCCCGTGCTTACTGTCTTCCACACAGTCACGTTCTCTCCCCCCCCCGTGCTTACTGTCTTCCACACAGTCACGTTCTCCCCCCCCCCATGCTTACTGTCTTCCACACAGTCACGTTCTCCCCCCCCCATGCTTACTGTCTTCCACACAGTCACGTTCTCCCCCCCCCCCATGCTTACTGTCTTCCACACAGTCACGTTCTCTCCCCCCCCCCATGCTTACTGTCTTCCACACAGTCACGTTCTCCCCCCCCCCATGCTTACTGTCTTCCACACAGTCACGTTCTCCCCCCCCCCATGCTTACTGTCTTCCACACAGTCACGTTCTCCCCCCCCCCATGCTTACTGTCTTCCACACAGTCACGTTCTCTCCCCTCCCCCGTGCTTACTGTCTTCCACACAGTTACGTTCTCTCCTCCCCCCCCCCCCCGTGCTTACTGTCTTCCACACAGTCACGTTCTCTCCTCCCTCCCCCCCCCGTGCTTACTGTCTTCCACACAGTCACGTTCTCTCCTCCCTCCCCCGTGCTTACTGTCTTCCACACAGTCACGTTCTCTCCTCCCTCCCTCCCCCGTGCTTACTGTCTTCCACACAGTCACGTTCTCTCCTCCCTCCCCCGTGCTTACTGTCTTCCACACAGTCACGTTCTCTCCCCCCCCCGTGCTTACTGTCTTCCACACAGTCACGTTCTCTCCTCCCCCCCCTGTGCTTACTGTCTTCCACACAGTCACGTTCTCTCCCCTCCCCCCGTGCTTACTGTCTTCCACACAGTCACGTTCTCTCCCCCCCCCCCCGTGCTTACTGTCTTCCACACAGTCACGTTCTCTCCTCCCTCCCCCCCCCCGTGCTTACTGTCTTCCACACAGTCACGTTCTTCCTCCCCCCCCCCCCCGTGCTTACTGTCTTCCACACAGTCACGTCTCTCCTCCCCCCCCCCCCCCGTGCTACTGTCTTCCACACAGTCACGTTCTCCTCCCCCCCCCCCCCCCGTGCTTACTGTCTTCCACACAGTCACGTTCTCTCCTCCCCCCCCCCGTGCTTACTGTCTTCCACACAGTCACGTTCTCTCCCCCCCCCCGTGCTTACTGTCTTCCACACAGTCACGTTCTCTCCCCCCCCCCCCCCCATGCTTACTGTCTTCCACACAGTCACGTTCTCTCCCCTCCCCCGTGCTTACTGTCTTCCACACAGTCACGTTCTCTCTCCCCCCCCCGTGCTTACTGTCTTCCACACAGTCACGTTCTCTCCCCCCCCCGTGCTTACTGTCTTCCACACAGTCACGTTCTCCCCCCCCCCCCGTGCTTACTGTCTTCCACACAGTCACGTTCTCTCCTTCCCCCACCTCCACCACAATCAAGTTAATAAATAAAACAGGCGCCTGACTACTGACTAGGGAGAAAATAAAAAGCTGACAGTGCTGAAAACAAAATATTTCCTGAAACAATATTTGCTTTGATTATTGTAGACGTACTTTCAGCAGCTTCTGTGAGTATTGAATAAAGCATTGTTTCATTCTCCACAATAAAGCAATTATGTGTGAAGCACCACTATCAGTACCTATTTCTCTGACTGGCATCTGTTTACAAACATAGTAAGAAAGATCCTTATTTCAGGACTGTAAACCAAAGAGGTTATGTTATAAAGAGGGAGTTTATCAAGTGATGGGAACCATTCTGTGTTAGAACACGGTCAGAGCAAGTTCAGGAAGAAAGTGATAACAATTCAGACAGTGTCTTGAATGTTTCTTTCTGACATCAATTCTTCCAAAATTCACCAGGCTTTCATTTCTTCCCGTTCACACAGACGGTATAGCCAGACGACGGACTTACATTACTGGAAACACGCTTACTATGTGTGGAATGTAATGCTCTAATGTTGGACGTTTACACTGACACGCGGCGCCAGCAGTGACAGAACATAGTGTTGTATGATTAGATCTGGAGAAATCTGTAGACAAAGCATTTTGTTCAGACGCCGGAGAAACATAAAAAATCTCAAGATCTGAGACTTGAGCCTTGAACCACGGACTCCGATAGGACGGGCAGCCGTCCAGTCACGAGAGAAAAGCGCGCGTTAATGAACTTCGCTATCTAACACCCCCTGCGATCACTGCTTGTTGCATGACCTGCCAGCAGATGGTTAGCTACTGTGCTAGAAACAACAGTTCTATATGCACTGTTATAAATTTACGGAGAGCCAGCAGTGTCTAAACGAAATGCAGGCGACTGAAGAAAACTTCACTACAGAACATACAAGTCTGTACATGTTCTCAATGGAAGAATGTTTGTTTGGCGGAGACTTTGATATACACTATGAATATATGATGAGAAAAAAGCGTATGACAGGCTAACAATTGATAGAATAAGCAAGGACTAGAAGAACTAACAAGTGACAGAATAAGCAAGGACTAGAAGAACTAACAAGTGACAGAATAAGCAAGGACTAGACGAACTAACAAGTGATAGAATAAGCAAGGACTAGAAGAACTAGTTGGCCAAAAACCATAAAAAAGAGCACTCTTCTGGCAGAACGTAGATGAAGCCATTGACTTTGATTATTGAGGAAAGACGTCGGCGATGGCCGGGGCATATACTCCGGATGACTGGTAACTCATTACCTTAAACAGCGCTGAAATGGGCACCTCAGGGAAACAAGAGTAAGGGCTGACCAAAGAAGACATGGAGATGAGAAAGAGAGAGGATACTGAGTAACAGATGGCTCACCGGGGCAAAAGCAGAAAAAATGCAAAGGACATGCGTTTGTGGAAAAGCTTTGCTACAGCCTCAAGTGCCTTGGACACCTAAAAGTCCAGAGAGAGAAGGGGGGGGGGGGGAAGAGACAGAGAGAGAGAGGGAGAGAGAGAGAACAAGTGTTAAGAAAAATAACAGCCATCTCCTATCTGGAAAAGACAGAGAAATGATCCACATGTTGACAATACCTTATAATACGAGTGATCAAAAGAATGCTGAAAACTAGGAAGGGTGAGAACAACATACGAGCATTATGTTAAGCAAACTTAAAAGACAAGAAGACACACATAGAGAAATATGGAAATAAAAAAAAAATGAAAACAAAAAGACTTGGAGAAATATCGAATCTTATTCATAAGTTTTATGACAATAAACCAAGATGATGGGTGCGACAGCTTACATGTTACATGTTTATATTCTCAACAATTTCACAGGTAAGCAAATCACCTGCTTAGTTTTTACCTGACATGCAATTAAGTCTGTTAGGGCAAGTCTTAAGTCCTTGTAAGCAACATCATGTTTCAAGTCCTTGCAAGCAACGTCATGTCTCAAGTCCTTGCAAGCAACGTCAAGTCTCGAGTCCTTGCAAGCAACGTCATGTCTCAAGTCCTTGCAACCAATGTCAAGTCTAGAGTCCTTGCAAGCAACGTCATGTCTCAAGTCCTTGCAAGCAACGTCATGTCTCAAGTCCTTGCAAAGAAACATCAAGTCTCAAGTTCTTGCAAGCAACATCAAGTCTCAAGTCCTTGCAAGCAACGTCAAGTCTCAAGTCCTTGCAAGCAACGTCATGTCTCAAGTCCTTGCAAGAAACACCAAGTCTCAAGTCCTTGCAAGAAACGTCAAGTCTCAAGTCCTTGCAAGCAACGTCATGTCTCAAGTCCTTGCAAGCAACGTCATGTCTCAAGTCCTTGCAGCAACGTCACGCCTCAGTTGACCTGAAGTCTCTAAATGAAACTATTAAAAGAGCCACAGTTGGTTTCGGTTACCAGAACAGCATTACTAAAAGCCAACACAAAGGTTATGAGTTATAAAAGTGAAGAAAGTAAAGTCAAATAAATACAACTAAAACACAATATACGCCTTATTTACCACTTTATCCAGCACCCACCAGTCATTTATTTATTTTAAATTTACACAGTTTTAAAACCTATTAGGAATAAAGGCACTGAGATGTGGACAACACATGAGCCTAATAGCTCTTCATACATAAGCAGCAGGGAATGATTTATAAAACTAGGAATAGCTTTGGGCTAAGATGGCAAACTTGGAGGAAAACACAGCCGTCCTCTAAAGTTTATATATACAGCTACCACTGTTCCGACAAGAAAGCGTACATAGAATGAGTACGACAGGCGAGCTAAAAGTCAGTTTACAAGCTATGTAACCCCCATACAAGTGATCTCCAACTAATGGTAAAGCAAGAGAACACATTTTTGTAGGATTAGACCTCGACAAAAATCGTAGACAAAGCACTTTAGTGGGACGTGAGAGAAAGAAAAATCACAAGAGTATGCACTAGACATGGCAGGAGACCGTGTGTATGTTTGCCTAAAAATTAGTACCTGCTAGAGAGACTGAATCTAAGCTACAGAATTTCTGTGTCAAGACCTCGTTTCTTTCCGGGTGTCACGATCCCTCGTGTCGGCTGAACAGTACTAATGACTTCACTTTCAAAACACCGTTTTTTTGGAGGTGTGAGATAGCTCAGTTCGTTAGTATGCTGTTCTCTCGTGGCTAGACGACTGCTCGTCCTACCGGAGTCCATATTCGAATCCCAGGTAATTCTCTTGTGATTTTTCTTTCTCTCAAAGTGCTTTGTCTACGATTTTTTCGAGGTCTAATCCTACAAAAACTGGTCACCCTACCTCATACGCTGATGACCCAGCATAATGAGGTCTCTAACGCTTCACCCCCTACGGCATTTGCTATGGGACTATCTTTACTTTACTTAATCCTACAAAACTGTGTTCTCTTACCATACGAAAGCCTCGTTGTTTCCTTACAAAACTGTGTTCTCTTACTTTACCGTACGAAAGCCTCGTTGTTTCCTTACAAAACTGTGTTCTCTTACTTTACCGTACGAAAGCCTCGTTGTTTCCTATTTATAAAAAAATGTTTTCCAACTAATGGGCGCGGTTGATGAATTTTCCATATTCGTCAAGTCACATCACAAACAATAAAAATCAAACATTCACAATTCATCTATACACAGCTAATTCCAGTATGGAGAAAAAGATCCTGCTGTTAGCAGCTTGTAAAGAGTAGACCTCATACTAAATTAATTGTTCGAAATGTTAACGCCAGGTGGAAGCACGTGTATAAGCTGTCCCATATTTTGAAAGTTTTTTGCGCAAATCCAGACCTAAATTATCTCTCGTGAAAGTCACATCTTCTTCCCTTCTCCACAAGACCCGTCTGATAATATGGCATGGCGCTGCTGATAATACGGCATGGCGCTGATATACAATCCATCATTTTTTTATAACTCCCGATGGCTTCACATTCCCTGTTGTTCACGCTAGCCGTTGGTTGAGAACTATTACATAATGCACAATCACGAGCCAGGTAAAACTCACTACACCGTAGATTCAAATTCGATATGTCCAATAACATACATGGGAAATACGTCACTGTAGCATGCTTTGTTTTACTTTAAAAAAAAAAAGCTACAGTAAAATTGTCGGGTCGATTGAAGGAATAATAATAATTTTAAAAGTCAAGTCGCAGGTCCATTCCGAGTAGCCGTTATACATATTCGAATCAAAGTCGAATCTTTAAAGCGATCCGAGTCGCACCCGAGTCTGGAGTCAATCGACTCGAGTCTACATCTCTGGTTTCTACTCTTTGAAAACATCGAGTATTTTCCTTACAATAAATACTGAATCTTGTCAGCCAAATCTAAGCACTTTCTTTAGCCACTGACAATTTGCTTTCTAAGCAACTTCAAGTCTGCCACTCGTACTTCCACACAAGAAAGCACCAGCTGTAGCGTTTGTTAATCTCTGTACCAGTGACACGAGGACTGAAGCAACGATACCTGCTGCCATGAAAAGCAGATTCCACAAATGTATTTCTTCTGGCGTTACTGGTGCTAGCTTTAGGCTAATGGTAACTAGTGGAATGTTGCTGAAGATTTAGAACGGCAGTCAACAGATGTTGCTGGTCTGACTTCCGTAAATACGTGTCCTCTACCGTTTTGTTTTTAATACTTAAAAGATTAATTATTATAGGTAGGCTGATTTCCGGGGATTAGACGTGTCTTAAAGTTCAGATATACCTATTTAGCAGAAATGAAGACGAAGATAATGTTTCTTTCTTTTCTGTCAAGTGCTACCTCTAACGTGAAGTGCTGCAGCCCGCGAGGATGCCGTTATCCTGCATCTCCACGGGATAACTTTCAGCCTAAATATTGTGAGCAGTCGTGCAACGTCTTGTACACCTGGCTGTCCTGTTACTCGTGTTACAGGTTTCTAGAGCTGAATGATCTGTCTTAGCCTGGTCAAGTGTCCAAATCACTTGCTTGTTTTATTTCTGTGCATATCGTCACGGGCGTGATATTTACAATTGAACTCCCACTCCCATTATGTCACTGAAGTTTCTCCTTACAACAATTACTGTTTTGCTGAGTTTCACTGCGCTGTCAGATTACTGTAGAATTTTCTTCATATCCAACCACCAGTTGTCAGTACAAGGGCTTTATGTTGTCACGTTTATGCCAAGAGAGTATCACAGCATCTGATCTGCCGTCCTGTTATCTCAGACTTCCAGCTCATCATTTCATATTTTTACTTCATCGCCTGCTAAATGAACTTGGCAAAAGCTAAACGTTAATCAAAAAGCCTCATACAGTTTGTATAATGTATTCTACAAGAAAATAACTAAGCACATCTACTTGATCTAGCCTGGAGGATGTCAAACACACGCTCTTCTTTATGATGAGACAGTGAACATAAGGAAGCAAGTAAAAGCTAGGCAGAAGCAATTCATGAGATATTTCCCGGAAGGAGACAACCAAAAGCAGGCCAGATAAGGCGGTTATCTTGCTTTCTGTCCAACATACAGACTAGCTTGATATCAAACCTGTCATGTTAGTGTTTGAGAGAAGGTTTCTCGTTTCACACCTGTAGCCTGCCCTAGCTATGTGGGTATGAGGACACATACGACTGTTCTGCCAAAAACGCTCTATCTTAGGGAAGCAATCATTACAGTCTGCCCATGTAACCCTGAACTAGCAGACAGTACTCAGACAGCTGACCACTAGTTACAGCGCTAAAGGTTTGGTCAGACAATTCACTCCTTATACGTGTTGTAGAGGAAGATGCAAGAACAAGAGACAACATAACTCTACATGACATAGAAAATCGGCTAACGGGTACTATTACATGCAAAAGAAAGACCAATCTTTAGCAAAACTGGGCCCCTATTACCATCAAGTAAAGACCCAAAGACAAAAATAATGAACGTTCTCATTAACGACGAAGGACAAATATAAGTAGAAGGAACATCTGTTGGAGAAGTAAACCATTTTACATATCTCGGCAGCTATACAGGCCACAATGGTGACACCAGAAAAGAAGTTAGAATTCGAACTGCCAAAGCAGCACTGACCTTCAAAAATCTTGAGAACATGTGGCATTCAAAAGTTATAAGCACAAAAACCAAGTTAAGATTATTCAATTCAAATGTAACAGACAAAAAATTGGACTCTTTCGACAACAAATGCCTAAGGAAAATACTCGGTATAAAGTGGAATGAATTCAAGAACGCAGAGATCTGACAGATGAGCAAACAACCTGTCTCATGGTTGATCAGAAAAAGAAGATGGACATATGTCGGTTATGTGATGAGAAGAAACAATCAGAGAATCCCCATACAAGATATCAAATGGAACACAACAGATCGAAGAAAAAGAGGTCAACCACATGAAACTCTAAAGAGGACATTGTTAAGACAAGCTAATTCATTGAGCATAACATCCCTTGATGAGATTGAAAAACTCGCCGAAGACGAGTTGGCGAACTACCATGCGGGGCCTATGTGACGTTTAACAGCACGGGAAGGATGTAAGATGTAAGAAAGACCCAAAACAACTATAAGCCAAACACTTAATCGACCACACTTAAAAAAACTGTTAAATTGTTAAATTACCAACCAACAAAATAAAAAGGCAAACTTAACGACTGCAGTAACTGGAGAGGAGTAACCTTACTTTCAGTCATGTAAAAAGTATTTTGCAAAGTGATTCTGAATAGAATTAAAGATACAGTGGACAACGCAATGAGAGAAGAACAGGCAGGATTTGGAAAAGAGAGACGCTGTCGAGACCCGATCTTTATTCTAAGAATAATACTTAAAGAACATACTGAAAAACATAAACCATTAATCCTAAACTTCAGACTTTAAAAAGGCATTTGATAGCACACACAAAGATTCACTGTAGAGAATTTTAAGACTGTGAAATACTATCTAAAACTGTCAATATCATTAAGGACCTCTACAACGAATAAGTTCGTGCGGTCAACATAGAAGAATGAATGAACGAATGGTTCCAGATTGAAACAGGCGTGAAACAAGGATGCCTTTTGATTTTTAGAATTGCTATAGAATTCATAATGAAAATATGTTGTACAGGTAAAACGGGCATTGATTGGGTACATGGGACCCAACTAGATCTTGATTTTGCAGATGACATAACTCAATTATTAGTGAAAATGTGAAATCGATGCAAGAAAAAACAGATACCCGGTCTTCACTGGTTACCAAAACAGGATTTGAAATTAACAAGGACAAAACGAAAATAATGAAACTTCTCATTAATCAAGAAGAAAAAAAATATACGTAGAAGGAACAGCTGTTGAAGAAGTAAACCAATCTGCACACTCGGCAGCTACATAGACCAGGATGGTGAGACAAGAAAGGAAAGTTAGAATTAGAATTGCAAAAGCAGCACTGACCTTCAAGAACCTTGAGAATATTCAAAAGTTATAAGCACAAAAACCAAACTAAGACTACTCAATTCAAATGTAACATCTACCCTCATTTATGCACGTGAAAGCTGGAAAACAAATGAAGAAACAGACAACAAATTAGACTGTTGTGAAAACAAATGTCTAAGGAAAATAACTGGTATAAAATGAAAGGAATTCAAGAACAACGCAGAGATAAGGCAAATGATAGAACAACCAGTCTCATGGGTGACCATAAAAATGAGATGGACATATACTGGTCATGTGATGAGAAGAAACCGTGGGAGTGTTAAGAGAGGGCAAATTAGTAAGCATAACGAGGCTGAAAAGCTGGCCGAGGACAGGACAACTTGGCGAACTAGCACGGGAAGGATGTCAGACGTAAGAGGTATAATCTTGCCTGTACGTGTAAAGCGTGATGTGAAATCTCGAGTACAGCATTTTAAACCTGGCTACTTTTTTTTCCTATCAACAATTAACATTTACTTTTTGAAATGAGCCAGTTTGTGTAATAAAACTTTGAACAAGACAGGAAAGATGATGATCTGTCTTTGAAATCTTTGACAGGGTTAGGGTAACGGTTAATATTATTAACAAACAAACAAACAAAAAAACTATGGCAGATTGTAGGACAAGCGATTATTTTAAAAAAAAACTATGCAGAGTGTAGGACAGGCGATTATTACAAAAACAAGAGAAATATAAGTGTCATATCCTGTGTAAAAGTCGTAGTGTAGGATTTGATGACTGACAAGATTATCTATTATCTCTTTCTATACTTCCCCATCTATCCACCCACCCACTTAATCACACACCCACACACTAACTCATACATATCATTCATTCACTCATCCAGCCAACCATTCACCTGCTCACTCACTCTCGTCCACTTACCCACTCACTCACACCTACCCACCCACCCACCATCAATTCCATGCACTTATCACACACAGCTCTAGCCCTGAAAAGCTGACAGAAACAAGGAAATTTTGATAACCCAATCATGGAGAGCCGTGAATGTGAGGCGCTGGTGAAAACATGGCATACAAGAGATTTATAGACAGGAATTGCCATGTCACTTTGAATGATTCAGGCCATCTTTCACGTCAGTTCTTGTCATTGCCCATCAAACTCTAGCTCTCAGAACCCATCTACATGATTGTATATCCCGTCCCGTGTTGTGTTGGGACTGCCAGGCAAAATCAAACAAATAAGACTCATCTCTACAACACTTTCCTCTTGTCGGCAAGTGTTAACTTTAAGAACAGAAACTGTTTGAAAACAAAGATTTATGCAAGGCATATATAGTAAACTGGTCTTCAACGAAATCACAGTACTTTTCAGGGGATACTCCAGACTGCTAAGCCGTCCTTGAGTATACAAACTGATTTCTTAAAACGCAAAAAAAAAAAAAAAATCTCTCACAAAATATTTGTCTTGGACTGCTGTTTGTAAGAGAGCAAAAAACTGAGTAATTTAAGAGCTGATAGAGAAAATAAAGATAGGTTTGCATACCCAATCTTTACTTAAAAACAATCCGTTCAATGTTAGGAACACATATGAACAATGATTACTGCAAAACTAATCCATAACATGAAATTATTCAGACTACAAAATATGTTCGTGATGTCGTGGCACATACACCTTTGTGACTTGTGTTTAGAAACAGCTTGTAAAAAATGGCACGGGGGGATGGGCGTGATAGTTGAGAAACGAAAATAGGAACCCCTATCAGAAACTGAGACTGGTACGTGATAAGAAGCAAAGATATAACTATCTTCAGTGCTCTCCTTGGTTTCATCATGCATCCACAGGTGAACCAGAACATACATTTTTAACATCATTTTTCTTATATCCGTACAAAACAAACCTAAATCAAATCTTTTTCCTGTGTAATATAATTGTCTGTAGTAAAACAGATAGGAAAAGCTCAGCAAGATTAAACGTAATATGGAGAAATAAAAAAAGAAGCAGCGAGATATAGCGATCAATATACTCGTACTAATCTGTTTACAAGCACATGCCGACATTCCTTCAGCAGGATAACCTGCAGCATGACATCTCCTTCATTGAGCATAACATCTCTTGATGAGATTGAAAAACTCGCCGAAGACGAGTTGGCGAACTACCATGCGGGCCCTATGTGACGTTTAACAGCACGGGAAGGATGTAAGATGTAAGAAAGACCCAAAACAACTATAAGCCAAACACTTAATCGACCACACTTAAAAGAACTGATAGACCTTGAAACCGACTTACCAGTCCCACAACTAAATGTCAACTTAGATGAAATTACATTGAACGAAACTGAAACAGAAGTGAATCTAATGGCTAACAACAAAGTTGCAGGTGAAGATGAAATAACAGCCGAAATGTTGAAAGTGAAAACATGAACAAACTAAATTTAATAAAGTTTGGAAAGAAAGAAACTGTCCTTTCTAAATGGAAAAAAGAAATCACTGTTAAATTACCAACCAACAAAATAAAAAGGCAAACTTAACGACTGCAGTAACTGGAGAGGAGTAACCTTAGTTTCAGTCATGTAAAAAGTACTTTGCAAAGTGATTCTGAATAGAATTAAAGATACAGTGGACAACGCAATGAGAGAAGAGCAGGCAGGATTTGGAAAAGAGAGACGCTGTCGAGACCCGATCTTTCTTCTAAGAATAATACTTAAAGAACATACTGAAAAACATAAATCATTAATCCTAAACTCTATACCTATCTTTCTTCTATGTCAGACCAGCTATAAAGGCTCCACAATCTACATCCACAATCAAACAGTCTTCGACATTTCCTTGTCTTTCATGTCATGTTATCAAGATCTCTATTGCTTCTGAAAGCTGCTTCCATATACAAGCCATGGTGTGGATTACCTAATAACACCTTCAGGTAGAATTATCTTTCCTCTGTCTTCTTTAGCAACACCTACAAATACTTGATCACGTAGTACCCATATTCCAGTTACTTTTAGATGTGACAATGTCTTTTGTTTTTCTTTAAGTGAATTTGTCCTTGTTCTTATATCCACTGTCGATCGATGGCAAAATTGTTTCAATTACTGATTAGTACATTACTTCTTCTCAATTATTGATTAGTACATTACTTCTTCTCAATTACTGATTAGTACATTACTTCTTCTCAATTACTGATTAGTACATTACTTCTTCTCAATTACTGATTAGTACATTACTTCTTCTCAATTACTGATTAGTTCATTACTTCTTATCAATTACTGTCTAGTACATTACTTCTTTTCAGTTACTGATTAGTACATTACTTCTTATCAATTACTGTCTAGTACATTACTTCTTATCAATTACTGATAAGTACATTACTTATTCTCAATTACTGATTAGTACATTACTTATTCTCAATTACTGATTAGTATATTACTTATTCTCAATTACTGATTAGTACATTATTTCTTATCAATTACTGTCTAGTACATTACTTCTTCTCAATTACTGTCTAGTACAATACTTCTTATCAATTACTGATTAGTACATTACTTCTTCTCAAGTACTGATTAGTACATGTATTTTCTGCTATATGGACATACTCCTAAGTTTATTTTCTAGGAAACAGCTTCTCAGCTAGGCTGGGGTGATCATATGAACATACCCAGTATGAATGCTTGAAAGTCATGCATGCATGTTCTAGCACTTCTGTATTTGATATTGTCTTCCCAGGCAAAATAAAGAATGCGGTGTAGCCAAGTAAAGGTTATACGTATTTCTAGACAAAAACTAAACGATAAAAGTATGTTTGATGGACAATGTGTTATGGTCTGTGAAAATATTTTATTACTGACAGACCTAAACGAGAATAGACCTATACTGAGCTGGGATGTAATCAGGTCTGGAATGTGTATCTGCAACAACACAACGGAAGGTAGTGAGGGTGCTGGAAGGTTTTTCCTAGCTAGGAAATCACGGCGACTGAAATAATGTGAAGACTACTTGTCTTCCACAGAACTTAAATGCCATTATCTTATGTACTCGTACAAATCCTCATATATCCTTAAGCACTGGACCCACGATCCGATGTTTGAAGCAATGCTTTAAGATTTTCTCTCATATTTTATCCAGATCGTCTATCATAAATGAAGGTAAATCTGTTAATATTACTATGACAAGATGTTGCGATTTGCATGTAGTCTCTATACTCATTTCTTATGAAAAGAGCTACCTTGGATCACATCATCTCGTACTAGAGAGAAACACGTAAAAGAAAGCAGTGAACTAGAGATGTGATATCATATATGCGGAGATAATTTCATGTATCACATTCCCACTGCCTCGTCCACTGTGGTGTACCTCACTCTGCAGCCGGATATTATTCGTTTTCTTGACACAGGCGTGTCAGTTTATCCGTATGTATAAGTAGGTTATTTGGATGGTGTAGTAAGCCAGTGTTCAGCCCATAGTCCTGGCATGAGAAGACATCTCTACTATTGTGCCCACTAAAGTATAAGTTTGTTTTTATTAGAAAATGACTAGGTAACTTGTCTAAAACTCGAAAACGAAAGCTTACTTAGACAGAGTCAAACTCTTAAAAAAAAGGGGGGGGGGGGGAGAATCGATGGCACATTTGAATCATTCCCAACAATGTGAGCGAAAGCCTTCTGACGGTAGCAAATTCAGGGCAAATGGTTTCAACAATGGTGCCATTATACACTGTTGATCGAGCACAGCCAGGTCGGCTCCAGCCTCTAGTTGTAAGATCCATACACATGTTCAGAAACAAGCGTATATCCTCGGGGTTCACATCAAACAGTACTGGCACAGACAAATAATACGTGCTCTAAATAAAAGAACATGTATACATCAGGAAGGAATGTGGCGGAGGTGTGTGGCAGGAAAAAAAAAAGCGATAGATTTATTGGAAGGAGTAGGAGGAAGAAATAAGTAGGTGGGTGGTAGGGATGAATGAAATGATGCTGTTGCTGAAAAGAATATAAAATACCAACTATGACATGAAATTGTGATGTAACAAGACCATGTGCATGTTAGGGAAGAATGAGGCTGGGAGGAAAAACGAAACAAACAGCAAGAAACAACAATGAGGTCCAGAAGATGAAGCTGAATGCATATGATAACAACTATACCAGAACCATGTCAATGGGCGTGCACTCTCCCTTCTTGGAATGAAAAGAACGTGCCTCATCAGTGTTCTGTACGTGTAATCTCATCATAATACGGTGCTAATATTTCCTGACCTTCGCATGCACATATTCCACTGTATGACGCATGGTATCTAGGAGGATTATTTCTATTTCTTGACGAATATCAAACACATTGAGGCCAAGCCTATCTCAGCAAACTGTTTATGCACACGTCTTCTACAGATGTCTCAGTGACTAGCAAACCACCTTCAGACATATGAATCTCTCACATCCTTGTACCTTCTCAGAATCCTGCAGTACTAAGTGGTTTTCTCTTCTGCCTGATAATGATGTCTGATTGCCATGGCTTTTCTTACTCCTAAGAGCGTATAAAAGGTGAACCCATATCGGGCAGTTATGTCAGGATTTTCTTCACACTGGTCCACAACTCGATCTAAGGGAAACTTTCATCAAGTGAGAGAGTGTCTTTAAGTCAGATGGACGTATCTGTTCCATTATAGTCGTATACAATCGGCAGCACTATTTTCAAATAATGACAACCGAAAAACAGACTAATTATGTTTATGCCACAAGATTAAGCCAGGTAGAAAAGGGCATTCCTAATTGTGAAATCGTAGGCTAGGGCGAAAAACGTTGTGGGTTTAGTCACAGAACAGGTGGTTGCCACAGAACCTGACCGAAAACTCTGGCAAGTAACAGCTGCTGCAAGCATCCGATGTTAAGATCATCTAAACCTCATTTTCTTCCAACATTTTCGCGTCAAGTCCACAGAGATACTGCCAATCACTTGGCACAGCCTAAAAGGTGACGTACTGGTAATAAAGATGAACAGTTTTAGTTGTTGTCCGAGAGGCGAATTATTTTCTTTTACATTTTCTGCTAGTACACGAAGAAAGTATCCGAAAGTTCGCGTTGTAGGTAACAGACTATCATGTCAATTCCATGTTTTGCTATTTGTTAAAATATTCACTGATGCTTCCCATGCACTGAGTTAATTTCATATTAATTATTGCTTAACGATATAGGATAACTCTATACAAAATGTTGCTTAACGATGTGAGATGACTACTATACAAAATGTTGCTTATTGATGTAAGCTAACTCTATATAAAATACTGCTTAACGATGTGGGATGACTATATAAAACGTTGCTTATTTATGTAAGCTAACTCTATATAAAATACTGCTTAACGATGTGAGATGATTATATAAACGATGTAGGATAACTATATAAAACGTTGCTTAACGACGCAGGATAACTCTATATAAAATGTTGCTTAACGATTTAAGATAACTATTTAAAAAGTTACTTAAAAAGTATGAACTCTATATAAAATGTTGCTCATTGCTGTGGGATGACTATATAAGAAGTTGCTTAACGATGTGGGATGACTATATAAGAAGTTGCTGAACGATGTGGGATGACTATATAAGAAGTTGCTGAACGATGTGGGATGACTATATAAGAAGTTGCTTAACGATGTGGGATGACTATATAAGAAGTTGCTGAACGATGTGGAATGACTATATAAGAAGTTGCTGAACGATGTGGGATGACTATATAAGAAGTTGCTGAACGATGTGGGATGACTATATAAGAAGTTGCTGAACGATGTGGGAGTCAGTTATCTGCAGTAAGTAACTAGCAGGACGAGACACTGGTATACAGATGGCCTATATATTACTACATCGTGTTATCATTGTATTAATGTAATATTCACTAAAACGCTGTCGATCCTCTCCTAGTTAATAAAAGCCACAAAGTAAAGAAATGATTTAAGATGTATAAGATCCAATAACCATACACATGACTTAACATCTTAAGTCTGCTAAAGTCTTGCCAAATGATGCGTTAGGCAATGACTAAGTATACACCAAATCAGAGCTCCCTACATACAGGAACAAACAATGTGCTTTTCTGATCAGCGCTCACTTACAGGAGATTCAAATTCTCGCTGTGTATTGCGTGCCGGCCTAGCAAACCGACAGGAATACATGTGATAATGCATTCTGATGAAGCGGTTATCCTCAGAACAATGTACTGAGTCTCAAGCAGAAACCAAAGCACTGATTAAGATCTGAATTTTTTCCCCCGCTTGATATGGACTCGGACATATATATGCTGTAATTCATTATAGAGACTTTTTACGTGAAATATTTTTCATTCATACACCGTTTGCACTCAATTCTACAAGAGTGTGTCTAATCATGCAGACATAAATCTGCTTTCAGTAGCTGTTTTCTTGAATATAATTTTTTTTTCCAGCTTAGGTTGACTATCGTGGGCTTGTAAGTGGACCTACAACAAACAAGCGTCACAGAGACAGATGTGCAGACCACTACCGACTATTCTGTGCGTTCTGGAAGACGTAGATGTAGATAAGTACACAGTTGTGGCTATGATAACAGTGCTGAGAGTTACAACAATCTCACAGATCTCAGTAGTGTGTACAAGACAGGAAGCTGGTCTACAGACAGCACTCTGAGGGTTCACCAATGCTGGGCCGTTGAGTTAACAATTCTCGTGTAGATATGAAGAAACAATTCCTTGCTACCTATCACACCAGAATGGTCTATTACGAAGTCCTCTTACGACAATTTATAGAGCCGAGACTGATTATTTCCGTATGAGACAGAAGTTTGCTAATAATATTTTGTGGATGGAGCAAATCTACTAGGACAAGCACGGTGAACCCTTAAAGTGGCCGCTGGTATGACACTGTGACAGTCACACACAAAAACACGGGGATCATAGAAATGCTCTATGTTCCAGAATGTGTTGCTTACACTTTAAGCAGAAAACAGTGCAGGCTAGTGCGTGCCAGATCCTACACGTGCGAGCGTGCTAGCGGGACACAGACAAGGAAATGATGTACTGACCTAGTTCTCCAGTGGTCACTTCGATTGGCCGGCTGGGTCTGCTGCGGCCCACGCTGTTGACAGCTACTACATAAAAGGTGTAGTTAGTGTGAGGCTTGAGGCTGCCCACTGTGTAAGCAGGTCTAGTTATGCCCGGCTCCTCTTTTGGTCGCGAGTTTACATTTGCTCCTCGTGCCTGATATATGATGCTGAAAGAGCGGACCGGTTCCTCGGAGCTGGTGTCCGAATCCCAGTGGAGCGTGACGGATGAGGCCGTGACCTCTGACACGGAGAGACCAGTGGGAGGTTGGGGAATTGCTGAAGACGAGCAAGGGATCAGGAGAAATGGAAGAAGGGGAATGGGTAGGAAAAACAGAAGGGATGAGATGTAATTAGGAAATGATGGCGACTTAAATAATGTAAAGACCACTGGTCTTCCACAGAAATTATACGCCATTATCTCATGAATAAAACTTAAGTCCTCGAGCACTGGATCCGCAGTAAAATGACCCGATCACTGGATTGTTTCATGCTTATCCAAATCCTCTATAGTAAAAAGAAACATGAAATGGAACTTATCAAAACATGTTCAACTATTCTCTTTGTTTAGCGATGCTTTCTTATGACTGAAATGAAGCAAGTGATCTTACACTGACTTATCTTGCAAGGCGCCCGGGACGGTGCAGGCATGTCTCTATATGTTTTCTATCACTTAGTTTGATCAAATCTAAAACCACACACTTCTTTCTCAAAAACATGATTAGTTTATGAATATGAGTTACATTTACCACCTAGACTATATCTTTCTTGTAATAAAACACACACGCACTTACTTTAGAATGGGAACACAATTCATATAAATGTATCCTAAAACAAGATAAAACTTCACCATTAACATTTTAAAAAAACATGATATCTCTAACACAGAAAGTCATTATAACATCGTACAGTTCAGAACTGGTTACAGTGGATATTAATAAACAACAACGAGTGATAGCACCGATACAATATCTATATAAATTCTATGTGAGGAATAGATGCAAAGTGCTGTCTTGAAACAAGCCACAACATCAAAAAGGTTGAAAAGTGCGACATGAATAGAAACAAATATGTACTGGCATTCGTGTCTGAGGTGAACTGGACCTAGCAGTGACTATCACAAACGCTGGAACTTGAGCAAACACGGCGAGCACAATCATATCTTCATGAGGCTGTAACTTGCACTAACTGAATGTGACAAACATGACAGAGGGCCAGACATGGGAGCTTACAAGACACTGACCGAGAAAGCGCAGCTCAAAGATAAAACAATATAGCAGAATGAAGAAAATCTCAAAGATTCAAACTAAATGACGGCTGTTACAAAACACAACAGGAAAACCTAACACAACTAATCTACAGTCAATAACTCGATTCTTCAGATTCAAAATGCCCTGCTCTTGGATACCTGATTTGTTGGATCTGGTATAATCGGCTTAAGGTTAGTAAACTCACTCCGGGCTCGATTATAAGAAATGAATGAATAACAATTTTGCTAGTGTTATAGCTAAGAAAAAAAAACCGAGTTTCATCACAGTAGTTCTACTTTTAATCACCAGGAAGTGATTTAGAATAGAGGAATATTGTCACTAGCCCCTTGAATGTAGCACTTGAATGTGGCAAGAACATTCTTTCACATGGCCAACAAAAAGCACGCAGGCGGTGGTTTACAGACAGGCTTTTTAAGAAAACATTTATCCAGACAGGAAACAGCGGGCGTTACGCCGGTGAGTGAAGTGAAGGTAGTGTTACCGGCACTCACAACGGCGGTCTTGATGTTCGAGTCTGAGGCCTCTCACACCCGCCGCATTGAGCCGGTATTTCTTCCCATACTCCAGCCGTCTACTAACAGCCAGCGGTAGTTACCCAGATCAAGCTATCGTATCTCAGCCACGTGATCTGACTGTTAAACCATGACCTAGTGAAAGTGAAGGCTCAGTTAGTTCAGCATCAGCCAAAATAGAACGTTTGCATTATGTAACTTCAACAAAGCTATTAGAGACTCGCTCTACAATCACGGGTCAATTACTTATCCACGGCCCAGTGTGTAACACAGATTAATGTGTTAACGTGTATAATAACTTAACAGGAAACAACAACAAAACGGAACCATTTCACGACCATGGTTCTGTTATTTTCACCTGCGCGTTTATCCAGCACTTAATAGGAGACCGTTTCAATTAAATAACAGTTTCTGCGGGGGGAGAAATGTTAGTAGCCTTAAGATTGCGGAGCTTGTCGCCAGAAGAATGAACCTTTAATCTGTCAGAAACAGGAGAGGTGCAGTTTAGTCGTAATATCAGTCTGAACTCCCACGCTATAAAGCTAAATTCTTCCTCTTTCAAGCCGTTTCCATTGCCCACTACAAATAAAATAACTGACACAGAATAATGGGCTCTTTCTCCCCCTCTCCATTTTCCTCTCTTACCCTCTCTCTCTCTCTCTCTCTCTCTCTCTCTCTCTGCATAGAAAGATTCTCACGTGTAAATCTGAAGATACCAAGTTCAGAAAGCAAATGCTATAAATAGATCAGAAACCGAATCCGCAAGTGACAAACCATATGTTCCCAACCTGGCACTCACTCACACTCTACAATCATTCAAAAGTCCATCATGTTTCATATCAAACAACATTGGCTGAGTATATCTTCTTGTTTCAAGCTTCTTTCACCTGACTCTGATAGCACAGAGTTAGCAAATAGATATTTATCACAGACATGCAATAAACATCAAGGCTTTAATAAACTGAAGGTAACAGTTATATAGCATGTATGTGCGGGAGGGAGGGGGTAGGGTGGGAAGGTCCTTTCCCACAAGCAACTAAGCGAGTGCTGTGAAAAATGTTTTGAATAATTTATTTAGCAACTGCCATTTTTTTGTCTGAGATATTAAATGCTGCTACCCCATTATGCATATTTTACTGTCTCAAGGAAACGGTGATGCTGATGTATGTCTTGTTTCAAGACCGTTTTATCTTATTTTCTATGACCAGAGAAGGCTGCTGTCAGACAGACACCTTGTTGAGAACTTCAGTCATACTAGCCAATGACACTGAGACAGAAAGCAAAACTCTCGGTCATGGTAACATGTCAAAGAAGCGGCGAGTATACAAGTCCAGGACCACACGCGAACGAGAAAGAGTAACTCTTGCGTATGTGCATGTGTACGAGAAAGAGAAAGAAAGGACATGAAAGTGGAGTACAGATTGCACACGTCTAGGGGTACACCTGAGCGGTGTTTATATAAACACTCTGTTTATGTAAGTGTGCGAGAGAGAAACAATGTGTGAGAGAGATAGAACGAGAGAAATGGGGGGGGGGGGGGTGAACAGAGAAATTCTCTGACAGATCCAATTAGACCACTGATATCTTTTTTTTCCACCCACAGATCTATAGCATAAACTCAAAACCAGTCACACTTACAAGTCTTATAAAAATAGGAAACCTATCTTAGCTCATCCAGTGTCTAAATATGTAAAGGTCTGCACAACTTTGTTCATAGAATACACTCATTACTACGGTAACAGAAGCCGTTTCTAATGGGGGGGGGGGGGGGGGAACAACAGGAAACGGACATATATAGACCACTGAACAAGCCATTTAATACTAAAGCTTTCTATGTTAATCAGACTACCCGACATGGTCAGCATATGGTGACGGCAGGTGAGATTGATCAGTGTGCATACAGTCTGTGCCGAGGTACTGACCAGCATTTTAAATTCTGTGCTTCTGTTATCGGCTGACATGTTTCTGAGCAAGAAATAAAAATTCCTATTGTCTGTTTGGGTGGTAAAACTTTAACCGCACTCCCCCCCCCCCCCCCACCACAGAAAATTCACTAAGTGGTCATATCTTCATTTCTTGTCAGCCTCCACTGCTGAGGGGATTAGACTGTACAGGTATACAAAAGCTAACAGGACTCTGTTGTATCTGAGTGAGGTACTTGCCCTGATGTCTACACTCGCTCACGTTAACTGGCTGTAGAAAGCAGCCCCTCAAGGAATATACAGTACTGCACAAAATATGTCTCCAGATATATACACATCAGCATGTTGTCAATTTTAAATGAAATAAATGTCAGTGTGGCATCTTTCTTACATCAGCTTCCATATGAATAGTTTTAACTTGTATGTGAGAAGAAGAAGAAGAAGAAGAAAGGATGGAGAGCATGAGAGAGAGAGAGAGAGAGAGGAATATTGAGAAAGCTCGAGAAGCAGAAAGAGTGAGAGACGAAGAGACAGAGTGGACGCAAATTAACACATATCAGGAATCAAAGAGCAACATACTTGACACAAAAATATTGAAATTATCTCCAGGTTTACGACAAAAGAGAGAGAAGAGACAGAGAGAATGAGTTTGAGAAAGTGAGAGAGAAAAAAAGATATGGCGGGGAGGGGATTAGGGAGAAAATGAGAGAGAGAGAGAGAGAGAGTAAACATAGAGTTAGCTCATATAACTGGAGAAAGTTTGAGAGCAATCTATCTGATATGGTCATATAACTGGAGAAAGTTTGAGAGCAACCTATCTGATATGGTCATATAACTGGAGGAAGTTTGAGAGCAACCTATCTGATATGGTCATATAACTGGAGGAAGTTTGAGAGCAATCTATCTGATATGGTCATATAACTGGAGGAAGTTTGAGAGCAACCAACTTGATATGGTCATATAACTGGAGGAAGTCTGACAGCAATCTACCTGATATGGTCATATAACTGGAGGAAGTTTGAGAGCAACCTATCTGATATGGTCATATAACTGGAGGAAGTTTGAGAGCAACCTATCTGATATGGTCATATAACTGGAGGAAGTTTGAGAGCAACCTATCTGATATGGTCATATAACTGGAGGAAGTCTGAGAGCAATCTATCTGATATGGTCATATAACTGGAGGAAGTCTGACAGCAACCTATCTGATATGGTCATATAACTGGAGGAAGTTTGAGAGCAACCAACTTGATATGGTCATATAACTGGAGGAAGTCTGACAGCAATCTACCTGATATGGTCATATAACTGGAGGAAGTTTGAGAGCAACCTATCTGATATGATCATATAACTGGAGGAAGTTTGAGAGCAACCTATCTGATATGGTCATATAACTGGAGGAAGTTTGAGAGCAACCTATCTGATATGGTCATATAACTGGAGGAAGTTTGAGAGCAACTTATCTGACATGGTCATATAACTGGAGGAAGTTTGAGAGCAACCTACCTGACATGGTCATATAACTGGAGGAAGTTTGAGAGCAACCTACCTGATATGGTAATATAACTGGAGGAAGTTTGAGAGCAACCTACCTGATATGGTAATATAACTGGAGGAAGTTTGAGAGCAACCTACCTGATATGGTCATATAACTGGAAGAAGTTTGAGAGCAACCTACCTGATATGGTAATATAACTGGAAGAAGTTTGAGAGCAACCTACCTGATATGGTCATATAACTGGAAGAAGTTTGAGAGCAACCTACCTGATATGGTAATATAACTGGAAGAAGTTTGAGAGCAACCTACCTGATATGGTAATATAACTGGAAGAAGTTTGAGAGCAACCTACCTGATATGGTCATATAACTGGAAGAAGTTTGAGAGCAACCTACCTGATATGGAAATAATCTCCAATTCTGTATTGACATAAAATTTTTTAAATTCATGCATGCGTTTCCCAAGTCTTAATGATATAATATGGCCAAAGAATGGGGTGACTTTGATACAATGGAAAAGAATTAAGTGGTAACTGTCTATGAGCTGAAGTAAAAGAAACAATGTCTTTCCTAGGTCAGATAAATAAGGATGTGAAGGTAAGTGTATAAGCATAAAGTGGAGCCTAAAAGAAATGAAAGCTGGTTAATATACTAGAAGAGCGTGTATGGGACTAATGAGAAAGTTCACGCTAGACGAGGCTTAACAAGTGCTGATAAAAGAGAGCCAAGTATTATATGTGATTCATTAAATATGTCAGCAACAAATTCTCTCCACCTGTGGCGGCCCTGAAGTGTAAATAAGTTATATGTTGTTCGCACGGACTTCAACAGTTTTGATTTCGGTAGTTTTTATATGACAGAGTGGTCAACTTTCAGTGCATAACCTACGGCATGGGTGACTAGTGTCTTCCTCTATTCGCTACCCTTTGACCTTTGAACTGTCCGGACTGAGAGGCCCTGGGCAGTCACTGGAACACTGAACCCCTTATCGTTACAATGTCGGGGGAGGGGGAGGAAGAGAAATGAGAACACTGGAAAGGAAATATTTTACATAAAAAGTATGCCACGCCCATTAGTTAACTAGTAACTATTTTTCGTAGCCTACTGAAATGATTACCAGCTATGATCCTGAAGCGTTTGTGACGTGCTGAACTCGTGACGTTAACGTTAAAACTATCAGCGTTTATGACGTGCTGAACTCGTGACGTATACGTTAAAACTATCAGCGTTTGTGACGTGTTGAACCGTGACGTATACGTTAAAACTATCAGCAAAATATGAAAGATTTAACAGCCAGCCACTTTATGTCTCACTAGTCTTGAAGATAAATTCTGCAAAAGTCTCATGAAAACCGCATCAAATAAGCAGCAAACCTCTAGGCAGACGGAGACCATGTGGCAGACCAAAACCTGAGATACTAGGCCTCTTTCATGGCAGCTTTTTCTGTCAGTCACAGAAACTGAAGGAAGCGGTGAATGATTATGCTCTGACCAGAGGTGCTGTGATACACCTGAAGGCAATGAACCTAAGTACAAAGTGACTGGATTTTGTTATAGTGCTCAACCATGCCAATCAAAAACCTGTGGAATCAGCCATAAAAAATTGTTCAGTTTAAGCTGTGCAGCTTTCATTTACTATAAAATGCAGGGACGTGGCTACTTTAAAATGAAACATGTCACTAGCTCTAGGGTTGTGGGACGCGGCAAGAACAGACTAGAAAGAATACTCCCCATAGGAAAATATTTGACAACACGGACAAAAGGTATACAGGCGTATGCTACACTCGCTCGCTCGCTCGCACGCACACAAGGAAGAACTGGAACTGACATTTTGTATATTTAGTGCACCACCCAGAGCAGGATTTCTTTCAGATTAGTTTGTATTTTTGTTTTGTTTTATTTAACTGTTGTTTTGTTACTTCTGCTGTCTCGGCCACAGGCACTTAGCCGAAATACTGGATTGCTACAGTTTGATTTTAAATTCTGTGCTCGTGTTATCTTTCACTCCTGGTGTTATTACGGCCGCCCCGCCACACACACACACACACATACACCTTCCTATCATGTCTGCGAGACTGAACCATCAACTGTGACTATCTCTGCTCCACTAGTACCAGTCTTATCACACTCATCTATAGCAAACCTGTTTTTTTTTTTTTAATGGCCGGTACAAAGGGTATGGCATGCACAAAGACAATCCGGGCTTAAAACTGTCAGATATGTTCTGGTCTGTATCAGAGAAGGACAAGCGCTGTGAAACTGACGTAGAGCACGTGATGGCTGATAATGAAACTTCCATAAAAAAAAAGCTAAACGTTTAATTAACCGAGCAGACATCCATTTAAAAAAAACATAGATGGGAGATGAGCCAAACACTACATGGTGCAGCTGTCTTACACAGCTAAACTAAGAAACAAGTTCAGTGATATGGTGGTAAATATGGCAGAAATATGAGAAACAGCTTCAAACACAAAGTGATTGATACGAAAAATTACGACATCAAAAAGGCTATTGTACTGCGGTGTCTGTAAGAGGTGCTGGCACAGCGAGAAACCTGGACGCTGGAAACTTCCACGAGGAAGCGAGTTTGTCGTCGCCGCTTGTTTCTGTGCCAACCAGCAATTATTCTTTCTCTGGCGGGCATAAGCAGCATTTGAACAATTCTCCGCTTCTTATACATACACTTCTCAGATTGTTTCCCAAAATTCTCCAACGACGAACATCTCCTGGCTAAATAGCTCCATTCACTGTTCACATCAAGTGTCACTATTGTCAACTATGCGAGTACACAGACATGTAAAACAGTAAATGAAATCACAACACTATTTATCTGAACTGCATAAAACGGACTGATGAACAACGAAAACATCTCTATTCAGAATAGTTTATAAGAAAACTGTGGCGATGTGAAAACTGGACAAACAATACAGAAAAAAAAACAGAAGTAGAAGTATATGAGGCCAATATCCAAGATAACATTCGGATGTCAAGGATATAACAGGAGGCCAATTAAAATAAAAACAAAACCCAGGTACAAACCTTGGTTTTCTCTTCACCTCATATAAAAATGTACAGCTGATGCCTGTACTTCACTATGTTATGTCTAACTGTATTGGACAATGTTACATTAGTAAGAAATTAAGCTAGCTTATCCAGACACTGTTCAAAGATCAGCCAAACGAAAGGGTCAGATTTTACGCGAACATAAAGCTAGAAAAATTCTGTTTGGATATCTAGAGATGATGGATATTTTCATATTTCCACACTCCTTTTTTTTTTACATTTTATTTCATGCCCAAGGTGACTGATAAGTTCTCGGCCTAAAATACAACTGTTATTTGTGGACAACTTTTTGGAGTTATTTTTCAACATAGTCCCCTTGAAAGTTTATTAACTTAGTCCAGCGATCCGGGAGCATACTGATCCCTTCTTTGTAAAAGTCAGCATCTTGTGCCAGTAGAAAGTGGTCTACAGTATGAATGACGTCATCATCTGAAGCAAATTTGAAACCACTCAGCTTTTTTAGTTTGGTAAACAGGTAATAGTCCGAAGAGGCCAAATCTGGGGAATAAGGAGGATGTTCAAGAAGCTGGAAGCTGCATTCATGAATGGCAGCCATTGTCACCACCGATTTGTGAACTGGAGCATTGTCTTGCTGAAAGATGACTCCTCTCATCAGTTTCCCTCAACGCTTTTCCTTCAGTTTGACCCGCAGTTGCTTCACAAGATTAGTGTAATAGGCCTCTGTGACCGTTCTGCTCTTTTGAACATAGTCTACCAATAGCACACATTCTGAATCCCAAAAGATGGAAGCCATCACTTTGCCTGCTTTCTTGGAGGTGGGGATCCATGATGTTTCCACTGCTTTGACTGTTCTTTGATTTCTGGTTGAAAATGATGAACCCAAGTCTCATCCATAGTCACAAATTGCTGAAGTAACTTTTCAGGATCTGCAGAAAAATGGCCAAGACTGTCTCTTGACACATTGAGACGGTGTCGTTTGTGATCAGCTCCAAGAAGTTTCGAGACCCATCGAGCAGAGACCTTTATCATTTGAAGATCATTGTGAATAATGGCATGAACACGTTCCTGGGAGATGCCCAACTCAGTAGCAATGCATGAACACGTTCCTGAGAGATGCCCAATTCAGTAGCAATGTACTGCTCAGTTAGTTGTCGATCTTCCATTATCATGTCATGGATTCTGCCGGTGGTTTCATCGGTGGTTACCATTCTTGGTCTTCATGGACGGGGATCATCTTCCAGACTCTCCCTTCCATGTTTGAATTCAGCTGCCCATTTCTTCACTGTGATGTAAGAAGGGGCACTCTCCCCTAGAGTTTCTACCATATCCTCATGGATCTCTTTTGATGATAAGCCCTTGATGCAGAGGTAGCAAATGACTGCTCGATGAGAAATGTTATCCATTTTCTCAATTTATTCCACCCCTTACCACTTCAGTAGCCTGTAAAAAAAAAAGCAGTTAATTTCTTGAAACTTGTTGTTTAATCTTACATTAACCTGACCTACAAAAGCATCTAATATCAACTCTGTGTTTCAAGTATTTATACCTTAGGCCGAGAACTTACCAATCACTCCTTGTATGTGTTGCGCCCAAATATTGGTTGTTTTTCATATGGCTGCATTTCTTTTTGTCTTAGCTTCCCCCTCCCTCCTTTTTTTATTGTATTACTGTTTTTTTTTAATAAAACACATGCTTACACCTGAATGTATCTTTATCCCTGAAAGATTAATGCCCGTTATCACTCTATAATGTGAACTGAAGAGATGTTTGTTTTAATTATGACAAGTGTCTGACACATCTGTGGGAGAGAGCAAGTTGAATGTTATCCTGGACCCGCGTCTAAGATGTAAGCGGAGAGGGCTAGCATAAGGATGTCATAATTTGTGAGCTGAGCTGAGCTGAAGTAGCGGGTGCTGTCTACACACGAATCAGTTTGCTAGCCTCCTACAGTGCTGTGCTAAAGGTGAAAAAAAAAATTGGTAGGAACAAGCCTGCTTTACAGTAACAAGACAGCAACGTCATTTTCTTTACTATCTTCGAGGACATACACACATAGATTCGGGGACTAGCGAGAGAGAATGACAGCTAGAGGCAGACAGATGAAAGAAGATTAGACACTGCAGGTAAAGAGGACATCATAGAAAACTAAAACTACAAGAACACAAAGTATTTAACTTAAATGAAAGGAGGTGAAGCTCCACGATGATGTGTCACAAAAAAGCAAAAAAGGTAAGGTAAAGGTAAAATTCCCATTTCCATGCCTTCATAAGGCATATTGAGAATAGTGTGTTAAGCCCATATTTCTACCAAAAACAAAAAAAAAAGCATAAGATGATAAAAGAAGAAGTGAACGCAACCAAAAGTAACAATTACAAGCAACATTCAGGCAAAATCACCATCTTCAGGAATCATAGAAAGGAAATACTTCTCGTTTTCGTCGTGTTCTTACATTTAATTTTTGCACTTGAAACATTTCTCTACTTTTTACAAAGCATATTTTTTTCTGAAGAAGTTATAGCCAAAAGATCAAATTGCTGTCTTGCTAGATATATAGAGAGCTTGATCCTGCCACTACTCATGTATAACTTGTCACAGTTTTACAGTGGTGAATGTGCGCGCTGTAAGTGTGGACATATATACACAGTGATACTGCATGGTCTAATCTAATGACAGCAACAGCATTCACTAACCTTCTACGATGACTTGGACGTGGTGTTCAATGTTGCCCAGGTCAGAAGATGCCTCGCACGTGTAGTTCTTGGACTGGTGGACGTTGGTCAGGGTCAGCGTGTTCCTGCCTATTGGGATGTTGTCATCGCCTGTCAGGTCCTGCGCGCCCTGCCTCCACTTCACGAAGGGCATGGGAGACCCCACGGCCACGCAGGTCAGGTTGACATCGCTCCCAGGCATGACCTTCACGTCTTCTGGAGCTCTGGTAAACTTGGGAGCGATTCTCCTTACTGTGGTCAGAAAACATGCAATGATGACCTCACACTCAACTGTCTGCCTCTTACAATATAAGCACAGCATAACTTTATAAACAGATATTGGGAAAATATGTTCTGTACTTGGCCCATCTCAAACTGTCCTAGGCGGCAGCCTAGTTGGACTAGATCTAGCGCTGGCCCTGCTTGTAAGCAAGCAAGCATACATGCAACCAAACGCTTTCAAACCAAGCTCCTACATGAGCCTTATATACACAGATACTGGGTAGGGAGAACTGGAGAAAGATTAAATGATTTCATGAAAATAACGCACACTTCTCTCTCTCTCTCTCTCTCTTTCTCTCTCTCCGTCACGATAAAAACTCGTCATGTACTACATCCTTGAGTTATAGTGCTGTACATAAAGTAAAAACTAAAACTATGATGTCTTAACATCTTCAGTCTCTCGCGGAACGATGAGAACATTGGAAATTTGTCTTTTATAAAACCATCTCCTTTCTTTACAGATATATACACAAAGAGAAAGACAGAGACTTCCTGATTTACAGTCTCTCGGCTCTGACAGTAAGAACACGACGCAGATATCTTGCTGTGTATTCCTGAAAGTGACAGCAAAGACAAATGAGATTTTCCTAAGATAAAGAAAAAAAAAACCAAGTCCAGTGATTGCAGAAAACGTCAGGCATATTGATTCTTGAATGTAACAGATTCTAGTCGTGTGACATGAGAGACAGTCAAGAAGATAGCGAAGAGCCGGTACAAGTGGGAATCTCTTATAACCAGCAGCCCCGTGTGTCTTGGACACTGACGGCACCAGAGAGAGAGAAGATTGTTTGAGCTGTTTCTCTCCAAAATAAGAGTTAAATGTGGACATGAAATTATATTTCATCCTTAATCTATGACGATGAGGTTGAATGAACCCTGAAAAGTGGTAAGGTAACCTCTGAGCCCCACATTAACATCGAACAATTTCGTAATATCGGTTAGGCATTGATCGATACCCATTTGTATTGATTACGATATTGAACTGCCATGACTCACAAGAGAACAGGTGCGACAATCAAGTCTCCAGGCTAACAGACTACCTGACAAGGCTGTATTTATTACTGGTGTGGTAAAAGCGCTCGGTCAAGTCTGGGCTATGATGACTGAAAGAAATAAAAAGAGGAGGTTCGGAGACGAGGGAGGGGTAGAAGAAAAAAAAATCCTCATTACTCATGTTTTTCTTCCTTTCATCTCTGTCATTTTCCTCTTCCATCTTTTTTCCCCTAAACCTGTAGTACTGTCTGTGCTATCTATTTATCTCCTAAATTTGTAGTACTGTCTGTGCTATCTATTTATCTCCTAAATTTGCAGTACTGTCTGTGTTATCTATTTATCCCCAAATTTGCATTATTGTTTGTGCTATTTATCTCTTAAACTTGCAGTATTGTTTGTGCTATTTATCTCTTAGACCTGAGGTATTGTTTGTGCTATTTATCTCTTAAACCTGAATTACTGTTTGTGTTATTTATCTCTTAAACTTGCAGTATTGTTTGTGCTATTCTCTTAAAACTGAACTACTGTTTGTGCTATTTATCTCATAAACTTGAAGTATTGTTTGTGCTATTTATCTCTTAAACTTGCAGTATTGTTTGTGCTATTTATCTCTTAAAATTGAAGTATTGTTTATGTTATTTATCTCTTAAACTTGCAGTATTGTTTGTGCTATTTATCTCTTAAGCTTGCAATATTGTTTGTGCTATTTATCTCTAAAACTTGCAGTATTGTTTGTGCTTAAAAAAATGATGTAAAAAGCAGTGGGCACGTTTTGCTGGGATATGACCAGAGAGCATATTTAGCTTACATTGTAGTTTATAACCACAACATGAAAATCAGTTCTGAAAAAAAGAGGTGCGGGGGATGGAAATCACTGAAAGAAAGAGAGCACTGTACAACACAATTTTCCTACCAACTCTACGCTATCAATGTCAGACATGGACACTTGGTCAGATATGGACACTAACAGCCAAGCACAAATGGAAAATCATCGCAACAGAAATGAGATTATGCTGAGAATACTAAATGTGACAAGAAGAGACCAAAATCAGAAATGACACCATCAGGGCAAAGGTTGGAGTAACACCAGTGTTACACTACATATAGAAACATATCCAATTGTTTCGCCACAGTACGCGATTATGGCCAGACAGCATTACCACAGAAAACATTCATATTAAGAGTGATACGACACAGTGGGAGAGGCCGTCTGTGCAAAAGGTGGAGGGAGGAAATGACAGAAACTTGAATATATCATTATATGAAGCAAATCGTCCAGCCCTACCAAGACGTCTATCCATACACCCAACAATGAAATTATATGGGGAAGACGACAAGACATATAGTTCACAATTTGAATCTAGATACATGACATTATTTTCTTATAAAGCCATGAAAATGGAACACGACAATGAAACAGTGAGGTAGGAATTCATCATGCTACCTGCATAATGTACAACACACTCCCCCAGTCTATATAAGCCAAACATTTCCCACAATCTAGCTATTATCTTCTATCACTGAACAATTTCAACATGCAACCTCTTCACCACAATCAGTATCAGAACACTGCCTCCCTAACAGCTCTCCTGTAGGCCTATCGGTTGTAAGCAAGATGGTCTGCTGCTGATGCATCCACTTGCAGATCATCAACGATGTCTTGCAGCCATCTTCGCCTTGGTCTTCCTCTCTTTCTTTTTTCCATTATGTACCCTTCCAAGACGGTCTCCTCTAGATTATTATGATGTTTAATGTGTCCAAAATATTTACATTTTCTCTCTTTAATCCTCTTTACTAGCCAACCTTCTTCAATATTAAGTTCTTGTAGTATGGATATATTTGTCCTTTTTGTGTCCATAATATCTGAAGAACTCTTCTGTAGCATGTACATTCAAAGGCATCTATGTGTTTCTCAGCTATTTTGTTAAGTGTCCAGGTCTCACGGGCGTATGTTGCGATGATAAAGAAGCATGCCCCTCAAAATCTTATTTTTGTAGTTCAGATTCTTTAGTTGTTTTACTTTGTGAAGAGCGATAGATGTCCTCCTTTTAATTTCCCTCATTGTATCTCCATTATTAGTTAGTAGTGATCCAAGATATTCAAAACTCTCCACTTCCAATTTTTCCTCATTGATACATATTTCAGCTGCCTTGTTTGTTTTGTCAGTTGTCATCAATTTGGTTTTATTTCCATTACGATAGAGGTTTTGCTCTTCGCTGTTCTTACGGACTGACATAATTAGTTTTTCCATTCCTGTTTATGTTGTGGACAGTAATACTGTGCCATCAATATATCGAATCTCTAATATCTGGTATACTGTGCCATCAATATATCAAATCTCTGATATCTGGTAATCTCCAATTGTTATGGCATCGTAATATTCTTTGTCTACATCTATTCTAACATTTTCCTCATTATATTTTAAGTATACAAGTTAAATAAGTAAAGCAACAGTATGCACCCCTGATGGACCACTTGTTTTATGTCAAACCAAGGTGTTTCACCAGTTATTCTTGCTGCTGCCTGTTGGTCTAGATACAGCAGTGGTGGTTGTTTTGGAACTACCATTTTTTCAATTATTTCCCAACGTTTCTGGTGTTGTACACAATCAAATCCCTCTGAATAGTTTATAAAAGATAAATATAAATCCACATTACATTCTCTGCATTTCTCAATTATTAATCTTATATTGAATATATGATCTCTTGTTCCTCTTCCGTCTCTAAAACCAGCACAGACCAGTACATAGTGACTTAAGTCTACAATGAGTTTAGCTCTCTCTCTCTCTCTCTCTCTGTCTCTCTGTGCGTGCGTGCGTGCGTGTGTGTTTTTTTTTCAAGTATGTGTACTTTATGCATGAGGTACAAATATTAGAAATACACAGTTGATATTATTTCTCATAGAGCAGTCATTCGTCATCTCTGTATCAAGGGCTTATCATCAAAGGAGATCCATGAGGATATGGCAGAGATTCTAGGGGAGAGTGCCCCTTCCTACAGCACAGTGAAGAAATGGGCAACTCAATTCAAACATGGAAAGGAGAGTCTGGAAGATGATCCCCGTCCATGAAGACCAAGAATGGTAACCACCGATAAAACCACCGGCAGAATCCATGACATGATAATGGAGGATCGACAACTAATTAAGCGGTACATTGCTACTGAGTTGGGCATCTCCCAGGAATGTGCTCATGCCATTATTCACAATGATCTTCAAATGACAAAGGTCATTGCTCGATGGGTCCTGAAACTTCTTGGAGCTGATCACAAACGACACCATCTCAACATATCAAGAGATAATCTTGGCCATTTTTCTGCAGATCTTGAAAAGTTTCTTCAGCAATTTGTGACTATGGATGAGAACTGGGTTCATCATTTTCGAACTAAAGAACAGTCAAAGCAGTGGAAACATCATGGATCCCCACCTCCAAAGAAAGCAAGGGTGGTTCTGTCTGCAGGTAAAGTGATGGCTTCCATCTTTTTGGATTCAGAATGTGTGCTATTGGTAGACTATCTTCAAATGGGCAGAACGGTCATAGAGGCTTATTATGCTAATATTGTGAAGAAACTTCGGATCAAACTGAAGGCAAAGTGTCAAGGGAAATTGACGAGAGGAGTCATCTTTCATCAAGACAATGCTCCAGTTCACAGGTCGGTGGTGACAATGGCTACCATTCATGAATGCAGCTTCCAGCTTCTTGAACATTCTCCTTATTCCCCATATTTGACCCACTCAAACCTGTTTACCAAACTAAAAAAGGAGCTCAGGGTCGCAGATTTGCTTCAGATGATGACATCATCTAGATAGACCACTTTCTACTGGCGCAAGATGCTGACTTTTACAAAGAAGGGATCCGTATGCTCCAGGATCGCTGGACTAAGTTCATAAACTTGCAAATGTTGAGAAATAATCTAAAAAAGTTGTCCACAAATAATCCGTTGTACCTTATGCAGAGAACTAATCAATTACCCCTCGTACCAGATTACAGTAGTTTCATCTATTGTTTCTTGTCTTTACTAAACCACCTGGCTGCACGCCTCCCTCAGCCCCCCCCCCACCCACCCTACATGTTTCAGAAGTGCTCAGAATACAAGATTTCTTGTAAGGCCTTTGCTGTACAATGTCTCAGCATTAGGTGTATGGATGCAGCGCTACAATCGCTAGACTTAAGGGAGAATGTCTTTGCGTTTGTGAGTAGATGTTGTGGAAAACTGGATGAGTGAGTATATAGGATAGTGAGTGGGGTAAAAGGTAAGAGTGGGGTAAAAGGTAAGTGTACCAGAAAAGAAATTTTTAAAAAAAATGAAGAAAATCCCTAATGGACTTTGCTGCTGTTGCTTATTAAAAACAGTATTAAAAACATTAGCAAACAGTTGTACATATAGTGTCTTTGGTGGGTTATGTCTTACAATTGTCCGATACACAAATCTTTTATCAGCACTCACCTTTGATGTAGATCATGGCCCTGTAAGAGTAGGCAACTCCGAATTCGTTCTCGGCCACACACTCGTACGTGGCTTCATCTGACTCTTGACTGTTCTTGATCTGAAGGTACCCTGAATATAGCAAAGACAAGACTCATCTGACAGCGCCCACACACTGGGTTTACTGTTTAGAAACATGATAGTATTGGTGATCAGACCTGTTTTTGGAACAAAGGGGGATGATGATTGAGACACACACGACAAAGACTACAGTGAGAATGAAGAAACGCACATTGGACTATGTGTGGTGATGAAAAAAAAAAAAAGATGCGATGAGAAATTTAAAAACAAACAATCTTCAAACCAGCCATGAAAGAGAGGAGAGAAGAACTTGTCAGGGGAAATAATTTAACACAGCAACTCGGAGAAACTGCAGATGTAGGAGGGCAACTTCTCTGTATCAAAATTACTGACAGTAGATGTGTGACGAATAGACGTACTTTCAGTAAATGATTTCATTAACATAAAAGATATTATTTCAGTAAATGATTTCATGAAAATAACCTTTTATCTTTATGAGAAGATTACACCGCTGTCAATGTCCCTGTGTTCTGCTCCCACCATGATGGTTGGCCATGCACAATATCCTTGGGTCATTCTGCTCCACATACAATAAAACTATTACTATCAGAGAGCAAGCTTGTAATATGATGTGACAGTCTCCTAGACAGAAAGCAGACTTGTTGTATGATGTGTCAGTCTCCTAGACAGAGAGCAAATTTGTAGTATGATGTGACAGTCTCCTAGATATAAAACAAACTTGTAGTATGATGTGACAGTTTCTTAAACAGAGAGCAAACTAGTAGTATGATGTGACAGTCTCCTAGACGGAGAGCAAACTAGTAGTATGATGTGACAGTCTCCTAGACGGAGAGCAAACTAGTAGTATGATGTAACAGTCTCCTAGATAGAGAGCAAACTAGCAGTATGATGTGACAGTCTCCTAGATAGAGAGCAAACTAGTAGTATGATGTGACAGTCTCCTAGATAGAGAGCAAACTAGTAGTATGATGTGACAGTCTCCTAGATAGAGAGCAAACTAGTAGTATGATGTGACAGTCTCCTAGATAGAGAGCAAACTTGTAGTATGATGTGACAGTCTCCTAGATAGAGAGCAAACCTGTAGTATGATGTGACAGTCTCCTAGATAGGGAGCAAACTTGTAGTATGATGTGACAGTCTCCTAGACAGAGAGCAAACTTGTAGTATGATGTGACAGTCTCCTAGATAGAGAGCAAACTTGTAGTATGATGTGACAGTCTCCTAGATAGAGAGCAAACATGTAGTATGATGTGACAGTCTTGTGGACATACAGTTGAATTGACTGCTGCTATGTTACATAAATACACAGGTATTTGGGCAAGGTACTGAAATGAAGTTATGTAACATTTTTAACACTGAAAAACAGCATGTAAATCTGTGTACTGTGTTAGGACAGAGGAAGCCTGACTGACTGAATATATAAAATAATATTACCTAGAACACAGAACTCTTTCGCTTCTGAATTAATAAATAAATTTTTATGAGAAAATTTGCTAGAAAGAAACTGGAAAGAAGATAGCCTATAATTTAAAAGTGTGGGACAGCTCATAAATGTGCTACTTCTTTTTGTTAACTTAGACTTTGCCTAAACATTGCTCTCAGCACTGACCTGCATAGGTGTGCAAGATCTAGTTTGGTAGTGAAAGAGTTAATGAAGTCTTAGCAAGTGTTGACAGTATTCACCCGTACCTGACTCTAATATCTGTATCCTAGGATCTGTGTCATCAACAGGAAAGCCATCCTTCAGCCAGGAGATGGTGGGTTTGGGGTCACCCTTGGCATCGCACTGAAGCAGGACACTCCTCTCCTTCTCCACGGACCTCAGCTTTGGGTGGGTCTCGATCCGGGGATAGCCAGGAGGGAAGTCTGACACCACGAGAAAGCACTTTCTCAAACCTACATTCTTCAGTATCAGTCAGTCTTATATACCACAAACTATCTTATCCATGTCTTTCTATCTTAATTCATCTGTTATCACTGCAACATCCACACTTAAATATAACAGACTTGAAACATGCAGCACAATTATGTTTATGTGCACGAATTTATGCAGATTTTAGCTCAATGACTTCAGTTAATACATAAATTATTCTTACCTGTGGTATGACAGCATCATTTTTTGTGCATGAATAAAGTGAATATAATCCACAAATCATAAAAATAGAACACTAAAAAAAAACAAACAAACAAACAAAAAACATGGAACAAGTCTAAATGGAACCAACAGCAAAAAAATGTCAAACATGTCCTTGGACATGTCATATTAACTAGTGATATCTGTGATATACATTTCTACCAAAATAATATACACACATACAAATAGAATAGTGAGCAAAACATCAGCATACCTTTTTGATATATATGATTTTACATACATACATACATACATATGAGAGAGAGAGGGGGAGAGAGAGAAACTTGAAAACTAAGCACACTGTCAGGTGTAGCCACATCTTAAGAAAAAAAAAAGTTGTCGTGACAGGTGTGCATGAAATGAAAATCTTGGACCACTATGTACTATATAATCTGTGCAAATTGCAATGCAAAAAAGCACATGTCAACATGAAGATCAGAGTTCAGTCTTTACTCTCATCATAAAACTTGCACGCTTTGTATATTACTGCAGCTTCTAGCTATACATTTATACGGCCGATTTTTCTTTATACAAATGACATCTAAAGACTGCTGGCCATGAATTCGTGTACAAACATCACACGTTTCTATACAAATTACACAATAATTTTACATTGCAAATACCACTCTTAAAAATGGCAGTCGTTTGTACAACGAAATCTGGCGTTCCTCAAGCTGCAGTTTCTGCAACAGGTGCTACTTCTGTTTTACATCCAGGTCAGCCGATCAACGCCAGCATGTGTCTCCACCTTAATAACCTTCGAGTGGCAACAAGAGTTCTAGGACTGCATAGTTCGTCTGCATTACTAAGTGTGTAGCTCTTACATCAAAGGGGGAAAAGGGAAAGAACTGCATATTTTACATACAGTTCAGCTGACGTGTCTAATTTAAATTACATCCCTTGAACACTGCTTTCTGTGACATTAAATGACAGTCTGTTCAAAATGCAGGAAAACTGTAGCGACCACGGCAGTGTGGGGCCTATATGCTCACACTAAGTGCATCATTATCTGAACTCTGATCAATGGCTGCACGTCGGAGAAATAAAATCAATATGGAAAATGACACGACCATACTGACATACATTTTTTTAAAAAGCACAAGCGTTTAAGCTCGGAAAACAACAACAACAACAACAACAAATCCAGCCCTTTTTTTTACACTAATTATTCCTGGCTGCTCTGTTTCCACACTATTGTTTACTCAGTCTGGACTGACATCAACATATCAGACCAATATAGACAATATTTACTAGTTCCGCGTTTGTTTGTACTGCTTGTCCATTCATTGACTGATAGATACTCGAGCTTATGGTGATTCTAGTACATTTTTGACAGAAAACCAACAGTTTATTAATAATAATGTGGCTCTTACTTAGCGATCGCTTGACTGTACAGGAAACCTTGAAATCAATAATTCTATATGTGAGAAATTCATAAAATTACACAGGCATATTATGTAAAACGCCAGCCACCTAATTCTGCGTAGTTGAACTTTCTATGCGGACAAGAGAAACGCGTAATTCTCATTGGTTCTATGTAGTACTGAGTCTTCCGCCATAAATTCGTGAACTTTACATCCTTATCTGCTCTTGTCTCGTCGTCAAAG